>LPNX010832372.1:71709-104399 GCA_001517045.1 Pseudotsuga menziesii
GATGATATTATCATCGTTTTCTTGTTACTTTATTTATATTGGAAATTTCCAATGTTATTTTAATGAAGAATTAATATGTAGGATAATATTATTACTTTTGGTTGGATGTTGAGAATTTTCCTCAAACTTCTTCAGAAATGTTATGTTATAAATTTGAATTTTTAATGATATTTGAGAATTTTGATATATTTCAATAATTAATTGAAATCAATAAAATGGTTGCAAAATAAATACAAATTGATATATTTAACTATTAATAATTGAAATTAAAATTATTAATTAATAGTGGATGCAAAACAAAACAAAAAATGGATGCAATATTAGACGCAACACTAAATGTAAAAATGGATGCAAAACATGACACAAATGTAGATGTCACACCAAATGAAAAAGTGGATCCAAAATTGGATGTAACATTAGACACAAATGTGGATGCAAAAATGGATGTCACATGAAACGTAAAATTGGATAAAAAAACTAGACATGATTAATGGCTGAAAACTAGATTCAATACTAGGCCCAAAACAATACACACTAGTAGACACAAAAGCATATTCTTGGCTAGACGTAAAATTGGAAAGATAAATTTGGCACAAAACCTGGTGTATCATTGGGTGTATTCTTGGGCATAAAACCATACATAACATTAGGCACAAAACTAGAAGCAACACTTAGATCGAACAAATTTTTAAAACATAACACAATTTTGGATGCAAGATTAGATGAAACATTAGACGTAAAAATATAAGCAATATTAGATGCAATACGGGACACAACTTGGATGTAAACTAGATGCAACATTACGCACAAACATGGATGCAAAACTAGGCACAACATTGGGTGCTACATTAGGCATAATGTTGGGCACAAACCTAGATGCAAAGAAAGACACCAATCAGGATGCAACATTAGGTGCAAACCTATATGTTAAAGAATATGTGAAATGGGACAAAATTTGGGCATAAACATGGCCGCAAAAAAAATGTTAAATGGGATGCAAAATTAGATGCAAAAGGGGATGAAACTTTAAAAGCAAAATGGACGCAAAACGAGATTCAAAACTAGACGCAATATCGGTCTTAAAATTGGATGCAAACCTAGATGCAATATTGGTCCCAAAATTGGATGAAAACCTAGACAGACTGCTTGATGCAAATTTGGACACTAATTTGATGCAAAAAATGGTACAAAATTGGGTGCAAAACTCGACGTAAAACTGTGAGCACAATTGAATGCAACATTGGATGCAAAATTGGGTAAAAACAACGTTGTAACAAAGGACACAAAAAAAGTTGCAATACAAGATGAAAATTTGGGCGCAAATAAGGGCATATAAAAAGACACAAAAAAAGATGCAAAAAAATGGGCGCAAAAATGGATGTTAAAAAAGATGAAAAAAAGTACGCAATAGATGGTGTTTTATGAAATTGTACAATAATGCCAGGTTTAGCGTCATATTGTTCACCACAATTGGGAAAAAAGTTACACTAAAATCTAGTGCTAAATCCGACACTAAATCCAATTTTTGTTATAGTGATAAGAACTTCAATCAACGATGTCAAGATTGATTCGACCTCTCCTTATTCACTCAATTATGTCTTAAACACATAGTGATTCACCTCAATAGGTGCACCCATATTCACTAGGATTTACTTTTTCCCTCCCTTCAAAATCTTAGCTAAGATACTAATTGCGATAACTTGAGAATCTATGTCTTTGGCTACTATCATTGTACCCAACATAGCTATATCTTTTCCATAGTGTTTCATGGCCTAAGTTGGTTGTATCTCAAGTACACCTATGCCTTAGCCATTACATCTAAGTCCATTTATGTGGGTGTGTATCATATTATTTAATTCTTGGGCATATACTATAATGCTAGGGTTATCTTGATAGGTTGGGAAGAAGTTGAGGCTGGTTGAGGGCAGGGATCACATGAATAGGTTGTAGGAATGGGTGAAATTTTGGCATCGGATGCTTAATTCATGGATAATTGGTTGGATTGTGTGGATTTCAATATAGTGTAATCTCAATAAGAAAAAAAAATAGTATCAAGGTCGGGATTATAAGGGCAGCATAGATCTACGACCATAGATTTCCTCCTCTAATATTTTAACCTAGTTTTCACATTATCAAGTATACATTTATTAGGTTATACATCTACATGGTTTCCCCTAATTTGGACTTGAGAAAATCCAATCATTACATCCATATATTTTGTCTCCTAGATCATACTTGGAACCTATCAATTCATTCTTTGAACCAACTTTTCAATATTTTATTTTGTTCTTTAGATAAAACATAGGCTTTAGTAATTCTTTGTTTAACTCTATAAGAGAAATCAAAATCGTTATATCGACATCTTCTTAAACATTATCATAGAATCATCATTATATGAATGTAAACATTCTATTCGGGTTGAATTTCTCTTCATTATCCAATACATCTATGCTACTTTCCATTAGAATCACTCAAATTTTAATATTGTGTAAATTGCTCATAATTAAAAAAATATTGTTTCCTAGAGAACAAAGTTCAAATGCTTGGAAGTGAAATTAGTACCATTAGTTTACTAAAACATTGCTTCACTTAATAGAATAGGTATCCACCAGTACTGTCAAAATCACCCTAATCCACCAAAATCACCCTAAGCCACCAAAATCACTATAATGGAGGAAAGTCTATAGAATGTTGCTCTACATCAGAAGCTCGTGGACGACCTTCTCATGTTGAGAATTTAGGAACAGATGAATCATGTTCCACTTCAAAAGTAAGAGTGGTATTTTACCTTTTTTGAGGTGGACAAAATCCATTGCTTTAAATGTGAATTGGTTGATTATCATGTCAACTAGTTTCATAATCCAATATGACATTTTCTGTTCATGTTATTGGACAACTCAATAGGAGATTTGATACCTTGGTTTCCTTTATCATTGTTAACAAAAGAACATCAATATGGTTGCACATGGCATATGACATAATGTTCCCGTATTGACTATAGTGACCATAGTGACTATGTATATTTACAAAATATAGTGAATATAATGGTTGTAGTGACTAAATATTGGCCAACTATAGTGACACAATGTGATCATAAGTGTCTGTGTGTATTGCACAACTCATGCATATGACATAATATGACCATAGTGGCTATAGTTTCAAAATATCCCATAATAACAATCACTTCCCAAGAATAATTCAATTGCTTCATGGTATATAATAGTATTATTCTAAGAAATAAGCACACACATCTCCTTGAACTAATCCACAACCACAAACAAGTAGTCATGGCCTCTCCTAGACATTGGAAAACCTCAAACAAAATCAATAGAGATGCATTCCCAAGGTTGATCTACATCATACAAAGAATGAAAGGAAAGGAATAAATATGAATTAATTAATAGACACATACATAAATATTGTGAAGATCATAGTAATACAATGAAACCCAAATTCTATCATAATTACTGAAATAGGGAAAGACTATAAAATGCAAAGCAATATAAAATGGTGGTATCTTATCTCTTAATAGAGAGGTTTCAACTATACTCATTTGCAACAAGGCCATTACAAGAGGATGGAAATGAATTTTTAACATAGAGTGATAAACCCTAAGGCAAAAAACCCTAACCCTATAGGAAGAAGTGGCAAAAGGAATGTGGGCACCAAGGATTCTAGTTGATACATCAAATTCCTTAGGTTGCAACTTCCACGTGCAAATAAAATTTGGGGGAACGATAGACCATTAAAAACATCTTGATGATAATAACAATTTATATCAAGGAGTAGGAAAGCATTTGGAAACCCTCAGACATTATAGACCAAAAAACGTTGTTTAGGGTCTTAGAAATTTATTGGAGTATTAGGACATGAAAAACTATAGAAAATATGCCAAGATGGAGAACCATTAAGATTCTATGGAAAAGTTGGGTGCATACTAATATCTACCTAGACCAATAATATTCTCAAAGGAATCAATGGTCTTCATTGCATCAATTTCCTCCATTAGATGGGGAAATTTCTGTTGAGTTTGAATTTTGGTAATCCACTTTCCCTGGTGAAGAAGTTGTCATTATTCGACAACCCTAATATAGTTGTATGTTTTTTTGGTGGGTCACCCATTTTCTATATGTCTATGATCCAATCCATTATAGCTAAGTTAATGCGATCAAGTTTGAGTTCTATACATGGAAATTTCTCATCCACCCCTAAGGTGTCTAATAGAGGTGGAAAATATGGTTGAAGTAACCTTGTGTTAAATCATGTGTGCAAATAAGGAAAGGGGAATCAATACTCAATTTGAAAGAATCACCCATAGAGTTTGTGGTGGTGAAATTCCCATATTGAATTGGTCTAAGATTACTATGGAGGTATGAGGTGTTGTTTCTATAAATAAAAATACACCTTATGACCAACTTGAAACTTGTGTGGAACCCAATACTAGTCATGCCATTTCTTGTACTTGACATTGGCTCTCTACAAGATGTCATTAACCTATTTTTGGATGTGATGGATATGTTCCACAAATTTTTCTCCTCTATTTTTCTTAGTATAAGCACAAAAGGACTCTTTCGGTGTAGATGCAATGAGTAGGGCTATTCCAATCAGGGTTGATGGTTGGAACCCAAATGAAAGCTAACAAGGGTTGTTCCCAATAGAGCCATGGAGGTCTCTATTGTAGCTATGTTGAACATATGGAAGATTATCATTCCTTTAAAATTTCCTCCACTTGTCATCAATCTCCTTGGAATTTTGTAGTAGAAAATTGTGGATTCATTAGCGCTAGAAAAGGAAATGAGATGATCATCAATATTTATGATAATTAGGTCATTGAAAATATTGCTACGTTCATCCTCAACTTTGTGATCACGATACTCCTTGATCCATTTAAAAATAATCTCATTACCCTTTATCTTCTTTATGCTCAATCAAGTACATATCATCCATGAAGCTCTCGACACCCCATTGACATTCTTGTATCCAACTAAGAGAAAGTTTCTATCTGAAACTTGGCACCATGTAATCGCATTTGACAGTTGTTGGGGGCCCTCAATGAACACTTGGGAATGATAATCGTTATTTGATACTCATAAAATTTGGAAATGAGCACATACAACTCTTGGTAATCTCTTTCACTCCAAATTCTATGAAATTGCAATCAACAGCACCTTACATGATCTTGAGGTTTTTGGTGATGTTGTTGAAATTTAGAGAATGATCGACATTAAGTGCCAATGCAAGAGATGGTAGACGATGTGGTCATTCACCTGAAGGAATTTATCGTGATGTGGTAGTGTATTCTTTAAACAATCACCCCCAAAAATCCATTTATCATGACCTTTTTTTGGGTGGGGGGTTTAAAATCCACCTTCAAAAGGACTTTTAGGGGGGGTCTTTCAAACCCCTCCAAAAAGTCACGAAAATTGGAATTTTGGGGGTGGATTTAAAACAACCGCCTCAAACTGTCCAATTGTCAGATGCCCTAATTTCACAAAAATAATATTATCATATTTGATTTTATTTCAAGACAATATGTTAAATTTTATGCTAAGTTGTAATTGATGACTCAGCAGAGTCAAGGATGTTGAATGTAATTATGAATATTTTAATTATAAATAAATAAAAAGTGGATACAATAGCTTGGGAGAGCTGTTAAAAAGAGTGTTTATTGGTCAAGTTGGTGGAGGAGACTGGGTGGAGAGCAAATAGACAAGTGAAAGCATCCTCAAACACTTCCAATGTTGCAGGTGGAAACCTCCCTACATTTGGGGTCATGATCCCCCAAGAAAGTGTGATCAGAGCAAGTGGCTCAATTAATGACAACTAACCCAAAAAGACCTAGGAAATCTTAATAAAAATTCCCATTGAAGAGAGCTGAGGCTACTCATTCCAATAAGAGAATCATTCAGGTGAATGTGCTTCAAAGGATTTCATAGGGAAGGGAATTTGTGGAAGGTGTTTGAGGGGTAAACTGTAGAAGTGATCTAGTACATCTTTTCAACTGAAGGATCTTACTGCTAAGTGCAGAGTTAGTACTAAGTCATTAGACTAGTATCTTGTTGCATGCTCCACCAGTTCTCAGCCAAGGAGACCAGGAATAGGCTCGGGGGTCTTGAGAAGACAATGTTTGAGCGCTCTCCAGGAGTTGGTAGGGAGGAACGGCCTCCCAACGCTGTTGTCATCCAAATATAAATAGGTTCTACAGTCTTTTATTTACTGTGTTAAAAGTTTATATCTAAGAATTAATGATTAATGAATGATTACATGTTTTGTAGTGAACTGATAGAGCTTGTAACCCTTTAGTTATTTGAATATTGAATCTGTAATTGATGAAAATAACCCTAACCTGTGTTTTTCCCCGTATGGAATGGACCAGACTGTACTCTAGCACAGGCAGTACATTTTAAAATAGATGAAGGATATGATAGAAATCTAGATTGAATAGAGTTATTTTGTATTTCAGAACAATGGAATAATTTATTTCTGTATATAGATGTTTTCAAGAAAGAATATTAATCTGTCTAATTAAGTTTATTGTTCAAACCAGACTGTTGTAATAAGAATGCTAGCAAAGAAGTATTCATAATACTTTACAGACACCAGGTTTATTTCTTTTAGCAAGTTGTTACAGTAAATAGGTTATTGTTCTTATTCAAAACTGTATTTTGTAAAATGATACTATCAACCTGTAACATAGGCAAAAGAATTAACTTAGATAAAACACTCATTTATTTTTGTGAAGAAAGAACCAAGTTGTTTTACATAGTTTATTTTATTGTTCATACTGCTTAACTATATCAACAAATGTTCACATTTCAAGTAGGGTAATACTAGTATAGTTATTTTTATAAATAAATTAACTACAACAATTCTAATATTGTAACAAGGAAACAATAACAAAACCTATCTATGTACTTATTTAAATAAAATAGACTGAATGTAATGGTAAATAATATTTAATAAATATTATTTATAAATGAACTAATTCATTTAAATAAACTAAACAAAGATTAATTATAAAATAAAGTATAGGGTCGAAACCCTCATAGTATTAACATTATAATTTATAGTATTAACATCGTAATTCATAGTAATAACATTGTAATTAATAATCATATAAGCAATAATCCAAGGATCTGGATAATTTAGTATTCTGAACCTTAAGACTATACAATATTATTACAGTCCTGTAAGGACAGAGAAAGATAACAATGGAATTAAAACAACTATATACCTGTAACAAACAATTAACTTAACATTTATTATTGAACTAAAACCTACAAAATAATTTAAAGAAATTATTTTATATACAAGGCACCAACAGGATTAACCCTTGCTCGAATGTCCGAGCTTATAAAAAAATTATTATAATAGGAAGAAATAACAGAATAAGATATAATAATACAGTTTAATGCAAGTTAAATTTAAAAAGTAAAGATTTCTTTACACAGTCGAATAAGGGTAAGAACCCTAGTATACAAAATTACAATAAGAGCATAGAAATAACTGAGTTCGAGCTCAAGAGAGTTAAATATCTATGCTTAAAGTTTAAACAGATAATGGTTGGATAGGCCACAAGATATTTTTACATAACTGTACACAAAAACAAGTAAAACAAAATTTACAAGTCATGGCATAAGTCGGAGAACCTTGCTAACAACAAGGGTTAGCAAAAACTAAACAAGTAAACCAAGGAATAGTAACCCATGAAGGGTCACTTACAGGCCATAACTTCCAACCAAAAACTATTCCATAAAGAACTGAACAAGCATGGATTTCCATGGGTTAACCATGGCTTACCCGTAACTAGGGAGCTGGCCTTACTTGTTTGTACCAGCTGCAAAGAGAGGTGTGAACCGTTACCTGCAAGGAGAAGAACCCACGACATTAAAATATGTTTCATACTATAAATGATTTAAGAGTAAGTTTTAAGAACTGTTTAAAAGAAATTTCATACCTAGAAGAGAAGGTAATGTAGCCACCGAGAAACAGTAGCACCGCCACCAGCAAGACAGAGAGCCAACCCTTCATTTTTCTTGTGACAAAGATGGTTTAAACGCTTGCACAAACCACTGCTAGCAGTAGGAAGAAAATGTTGAGAAACGACCAAGCAAGAAGCGAACGATGAATCTGGAACTGTCATCGCAATGCGAAGCATGAGAATCCATACTCTCGAAAACCTATGACGAAAACAAAGCTGTAACAAAAGCAAGTAACTCCTTAAAAATATCCCTATAGGCAGGTTGTGGAGGAACGGACCAAAAGCCACTCATAGGGCAGGTCGTAAGCTTAAATTCACGGCCCTCAACAAACTCTTGCTAGGGTAAACTCACAGTGAAAAAAAAAGTTTGAGGACGAAGAAGTTAGATTGAACATTATAAACTAGGACATGGAGCTCGTTAATTTAACAGTAGCGTAAACATGGCGGCCATGGAACAGTTACAGAGTGGCCCGAAGGCCAGAAATTGACGGAGGAGAATGACAAAGAGTAGGGTTCATAAACTCTTATACTTCCAACACTTGGCCGAGAATAAAACATGTGGTCACCTAAATATTCAACCATGCAGTGGGTCGACTATATAGTTCCTACATGCCAATGATTCACAATGATTTAAAATATAATTCTTTGAACTTTCATATAGTATTATAATCATTCAAATGTTCCACGTTATCATAGATGTCAACCTACGGTTGCGTGGGCATAAACCATGAACCCTCGGATCATTGACAAGGTTATCATATAGCCATCATTTAGTCCAGAATGATGGTGAATTCAAAGTCTTTTATATACAAAACCTTACACATAAACCAATCGATGGAGTGGACTAACGTCTCATCCCTTTTCCATAACAAGTTATAATGTAAACTTTATAATTGATATGTTTTTTCATATTAATCCTTTCGTTGACCATGAAATCGATGCAACCCTATAACCTATATTCTTGCTCAAAATATTTTATGCATGGAAGCTTTAGTTCATCACCAACGGTTTATACATTTATTCATAGCATCAATATTATAGTTACAAATGTTGATAAGCCTTGTGCTATCGTAACTAAGTTTATGAAGAAATCTTATGATACTTTGGGAGATACTAATTAAATGGCTATTTCATCACCTAGCCAAAATATGATGTTTAATAAAGTATTCCTAATAGACTTTGCATAGCTAATCTTGTTGCCACCAATTTTTATGTTGTGACTTGATAATTTTATACAACATATTTTTAAATAGGATCATGAACTTTATAAATCTTATTTGTTTATAACCAGAATTACTGGTAAACATGCATGTATTATAAACAAGATAGTTTATGTGTGTATTAGTGAGTATCATAGAGAAATATAGTTTTCAGTGCGTGGCAAATACTAGGATGTTGGCTATGAATCCTTTACATAGCTCAGATCAACAAAGTTTAATAGCTTTTGGTTATTTACTCAACCATGACAAGTACTATTAGTTTCACCATGTTTTTGATTAGTAACATAATTTTTTTTAACTATCTAGTACTTGCATGAGGTAATAAATCAATCTCTCTTGAAGACTTTGACCTAAGTTAACTGTTGTGGTTAGTAGCTTAATTCAAGAGAAGTATTATAAAAAAATAGGAAACTGAAGTGGAACAATCCCACTAGACTCTAAGTCCTTAGGAATTTATATTTCACTGTAATTTTTAGAACCTTATAGGCAGTAATCTTCATTACAGAAGATGAATAACAAGTAGTTGGTTATACTGTTATTATAAGTTGATAATGTATATTACTATTAGAACAATCATTATAGCATTGTAGGTTATGCACTCTAAGTGAAAATAACTTACAACAAATATCACAAGTTGTGAACCAGGGAAATTAATTACTATTGCTATTTACATTTAAGAAAGAAACTCTTCTACATGTATATCCTTGACAAAAATAATTGAAGGAAACAAAACTACTTGTTTTACCTCATAGAAGTAGATTGATATATAACAGCTTATTTACCAAGTTTTTTATTTTTGAAAATAGAAATATAGCTAGATGCTTTATGGAATTAAAGGCGTTACTCGATCATTCATACCTGTAAAACCTGTAAGAACAAGTAAGCTTTCTGATTTAGCTTAAACGCTAAGTAAGCCCCGAAATCCAAAGACAGTTCCACCTACTTGTCACAAAGTAAAACTCATCAACAAACTGAAAGAGGAATTATTGCACAAGTTAAACCTAACCTTGTATCAAAAAGTAGAATGCTAAGTTACTTAATTAAGATTATGTATTAACTAATCTGGTAACTGATTCTTTTATAGATAACTGTTAGCTATTAGCAAACCACATTCTCAGCATTTTATGTATTTTCAAAATTTTAAATTTTTGTGAAAATTTGGGGTTTTGACATGTGGTATCAGAGCACAAGGTTCAAACACTAGGCCTTGAGGAATCCCAACTAGCTTTTAGGAAATAGTAAACTGAATTATTATGCTGACGTATTTTTCTTTTAAATGTTATTCAACAGAGAATTGTTTTTTGAAGTTTAATAGACAGGTATGGAAACGCTGGAAGAGTATGCAGAGGAGGAATCTCCAGTTACTAAAACATGAAATCAACCAAGAGATCCTATACCAGAGGACTTAACTACCAAGTCGTCAGAATTGTTACAAACTATAAAAGACTTAAGAACTGAAATGGAGTCTGTAAAGCGAGAAAATGAAAGGATTCTGAGGGCTCAAGAAGAGCTTAATCAGATCCTAACTGAGAAGTTTCAAACTGAGGGTAGGGGTAGAAGAACATAATCAAAAGATACCAGTCATCAATGTAAATCTAAAATGATGAAACATACTAAAACTGAAAGTAGTTTGTATTCTGAAGTGTTTGGTGAACAATGAAATTACCATTCTACTAGTGATAGTAGTGATGATAATTAGTACACTAAAAAGAGGAAATACAAACCTTATGAGGAAATTTTTCGGGGAATTCAAAAAGATAAAACCACCAACCTTTAATAGAGAGTCTGAGAAGGGAGAGGAAGCTGAATCCTGGTTATCTGAGATAAAGAAGTACTTCCAAATATATAACTATTCTAACTAGTTAAAGGCTAGAATGGCTATTTATAACCTCTCAGAAAAGGCCAACATTTGGTGGCAGGACTTGAAAAGAGTTAAGGGCATAAAAGAGAAAAATGTAAACTGGAGTACCTTTAAGAGGTATTTCAAAAAGAAATTTCTGTCTGAGCAATATTATGAGGAAAGAGCAAAGAAATTTTATGAGTTGAAGTTAGGATCAATGACAATGAAGGACCTGAACAATAAGTTACTTAGGTATGTACCATACCTTGTAGATGAGAAACCAAAGGTACATCGATTCTGAGCTGTTTACCTTATCATATTAAAGATAGAATTGAATATGATAACCCAAAGACCTTGGAAGAAGCTATGAGAAAAGCTAACTTTTGTTTTGAGTAGAATCGGAAGAAAGAAAGCTTTGCCAGCTGGAAAGCTAAGAAAAATAATAATCAGTTTGAACAAAAGAAGAAGGATTTTGTGCCTAATATAAATTCTAAGAACAATAAGGCCAAAAATTATCCTAATAACAAGAACTTTCAAGGAAATAAGAACAATACACCCAACAACCAGAATAATTCTAAAGGTAAGGAATTTGCAAATAATCATGAAAATTTCACCAAGAGCTTTGAGCGCAAAGAGCCTATCAAGTGCTGGGAGTGTAATGGCCCACACTATGCTTCAGTCTGTCCAAATTGGAAGAAGACTGGTAACAACATACATACCATACAAGAGGAGATGACTGTTGGGGAATTAGCGAGGACCATGCCTAGAATTAACGCATCTTTGGAGAATCGATAAGCTAAATATAATCAGACCTCCATGGTGGAAGTAGAAGGTATAATAAAACAGACCCCTGTAACTATTTTGATTGATCCAGGAGCTAGTCTTAGTTATATTGCACCTCAAATAGTAGAAAAATGTAAGTTATCTGTTGAAAAATTTGAGAATTCATGGTTAGTTCAGTTAGCCACTAGTGGTAAAAGAAAGGTAACTTGTTTTGTTAAAGAATGTACAATAGTTATGGATAATTTTGAAACTGTTGTCAAGCTTAATGTTTTACCTCTTGGTTCTTATGATTTGTTGATTGGTATGGACTGGTTAGAACAACATAGATTAATTCTAAACTGTTATGATAAAACTTTCACGTGCTTAAATAGTGATGAAAAACCAGTAAGTGTTAAAGGAATCCCTAGAAAAACTACCATAAGGAAGATTTATGCCTTACAGCTTAAGAGAGCTGCTAGAAAGGGATGTAAAGCTTATGTAGTAACAATAACTGATGAGGAAAGTTTAATTAAAACAGATAAGTTAAAAGTGGAAGACATACCAATCTTAAGAGAATATGTTGATGTATTCCTAGAAGAGATTCCGGGATTACCTCCGAAAAGGGAATTTGATTTCACCACTGAACTGGTACCGGGTGTAGTACCTAGCTCAAAGGCCCCTTATCGAATGAACATACTCGAAATTAATGAATTAAAATATCAATTAAAAGAATTAATTGATAAAAAGTATATTCGACCAAGTGTGTCTCCTTGGGGGGCACCTGTCATCTTCGTTAAGAAGAAGGACTGAACCATGCGACTTTGCATAGATTACCGCCAGTTAAATAAGATGACCATCAAAAATCGATATCTATTTCCTCTCATAGATGATTTGTTTGATCAATTACGAGGAGCCATGGTGTTTTCGAAAATAGATTTAAGGTCTAGATATCATCAAGTAAGGATTAAAGATGAAGACATCTTTAAGACAACTTTCAGAACTAGATATGGTCATTATGAATTTGTCGTAATGCCATTTGGGCTTACTAATGCCCCAACTATATTCATGTGTTTAATGAACAATGTTATGCATAAGTATCTAGATACGTTTGTGGTCGAATTTATCGACGACATTCTAATCTATTCAAAAACTGAAGAAGAACATAAAGAACATCTAAAAATTGTTTTTCAAGAGTTGCGAGATCATCAACTCTTCGTAAAGTTTAGTAAATGTGATTTCTTCAAGGATAAGATTCAGTATTTAGGTCACGTAGTGACCAAGGAAGGAATTTTCGTAGATCTTGAAAAGATAAGGGCAATCGAATATTGGCCGGTTCCTAAGGATGTGACGGATGTTTGATCTTTCATGGGAATTACCAGTTACTGTCGGAGGTTCATTGAAGGTTTTTCGAGGATAGCAAATTCGATAACTTCCTTACAGAAGAAGGAAAATAAGTTCGACTAGAATCAGAAATGTGAAGAAAGATTTAAAAAGTTAAAAACTTTATTAACTAGCACACCTATTTTAAGAATAGTTGATCCTAATAAAGAATTTGTAGTGTGCACTGACACCTGTAATGATGGCTTAGGTGGTGTTCTAACTCAAGAAGGGCATGTTATTGCCTATGAGTCTATAAAGTTAAAAGTTCATGAAAATAATTATGCAACATATGATCTGGAATTAGCAACTGTAATACACGCCTTAAAGATGTGGCGACATCACCTAATTGGCAAGAAATTTGTTTTAATGACTGACAATAAAGGGTTGAAGTATCTTTTAGATCAGCCAAATTTAAATGCCAGACAAGCTAGATGGTTAGATTTCTTAAGCGAGTATGATTTTGAAATTCAGCATATAAAAGGTAAAAAAATAAAGTTGTTGATACATTAAGTAGGAATGCAAGGCTAAATTTTGCAGCAACTATCGGCACCTATGCTTCACATTTAGATGAACAACTTAAAGAAGGAATAGAACAAGATGAAATTTACCAAAATTTGCAAGCTAAATCTAAATAAAATCCAATAGAAAACTTAATTAAAGGTTATAGTTTAAATGAAAATGAATTTTTACTATATAAAGATAGAATGTATGTACCCAACGTACATAAAGTTAAGCTGTTAATTCTAGATGAAATTCATAAAACACCATATTCAGGTCATCCAAGTTATCAAAATACTATAACCATGTTAAGAAAAGAGTATTTCTCACCAAATATGATAACTGAAGTAGCAAAATATATTTTTAGATGTTTTGAATGTCAACAGGTAAAAACTGAACATCAACACCCAGCTGATTTGCTTCAGCCTTTACCCATCCCTAGCTGGAAATGGGAGATAATTAGTCTAAATTTTATTACTGGGCTGCCTAAAAATCAAAATCAGAATGATTCTATCATGGTATTAGTTGATAAGCTAAGCAAAGCAGCTCACTTTATACCTGTTAAAACTACTTATAAAGCTGCAAACATAGCTGATATTTTTCTAAAACAGATTTTCTAATTGCATGGAGTACCAAAAGTCATAATCTCAGATAGAGATCCTAAGTTTACAGGAAAATTTTGGAAGTCTTTGTTTAAAGGGTTAAACACTACATTAAATTTCAGTACTTCTTTCCATCCTCAAAACAGATGGACAAACTGAAAGGGTAAACCAGGTACTCGAAGATCTATTAAGAATGTATGTGAAAGACCAACCAGGTAAATGGGAGGATTATTTACATCTGGTAGAATTTACTTATAATAATGATTATCAGACATTAGCCATGTTTATTCCTTTTGAAATTTTATATGGATGAAAATGTAATACTCCTATCTCTTGGAGTAATCCAGTAGATAGATTGGTATTAGGTCCATAACTGTTAAAATAAATGGAAGAAATTGTAAAACAAGTGCAGAGAAATTTAAAAGTGGCACAGGATTGGCAGAAAAGTCAAGCATACTTAAAAAGAACTCCAAAGGAGTTTCAGGTAGGTGAATATGTGTTCATCAAGGTAAGGCCCAAAAAGAGCTCTCTGAGATTAGGGAGTTGTGCAAAATTAGCACCTCGTTACTGTGGCCCATTTGAAATTATGTCTAGGATTGGAAAAGTAGTTTATCAATTAGCATTACCACCTAACTTAAGAGTACATAATGTTTTTCACATTTCTATTTTAAAGAAATATGTTCATGATGCTACTCATGTTGTTGACTGGAATGATGTACAGGTGGAACCAGAAGGAGATTTTCTGGTGGAACTGGATTGTATCCTTGGGCGGAGGGTGATCACACTTCAGAATCGCACCATTGGAAAAGTGAAGGTGCAATGGAAGCACATTAGTCCAGAGGAAGCCACCTAGGAATTGGAAAGTAAAATGCGAGATGCATATCCAATTCTGTTCCAAGGGAATTCTGAGATAAAGAATAAATAACATCAAGGATGATGTTCTATTCTAAGGGGGTGTGTATGTCACATGCCCCAATTTTGCAAAAATAATATTATCATATTTGATTTTATTTCAAGACAATATGTTAAATTTTATGCTAAATTGTAATTGATGACTCAGTAGAGTCAAGGATGTTGAATGTAATTATGAATATTTTAATTGTAAATAAATAAAAAGTGGAGACAACAACTTGGGAGAGCTGTTAAAAAGAGTGTTTATTGGTCAAGTTGGTGGAGGAGACTGGGTGGAGAGCAAATAGACAAGTGGCAGCATCCTCAAAGAATTCCAATGTTGCAAGTGGCAACCTCCCTACATTTGGGGTCATGATCCCCCAAGAAAGTGGGATCAAAGTAGGTGGCTCAATTAATGACAACTAACCCAAAAAGACCTAGGCAATCTTAATAAAAATGCCCATTGAAGAGAGCTGAGGCTTCTCATTCCAATAAGAGAATCATTCAGGTGAATGTACTTCAACGGATTTCATTGGGAAGGAAATTTGTGGAAGGTGTTTGAGGGGTAAACTGCAGAAGTGATCTAGTACAACTTTTCAGCTGAAGGATCTTACTGCTTTGGACTAGTATCTTGTTGCATGCTCCACTAGTTCTCAGCCAAGGAGACCAGGAACAGGCTTGGGGGTTCTGAGAAGATGCTGTTTGAGTGCTATCCAGGAGTTGGTAGGGAGGAACGACCTCCCAACGCTGTTGTCATCCAACTTTAAACAGGTTCTATAGTCTTTTTTTTACTGTGTTAAAAGTTTATATATGAGAATGAATAATTACATGTTTTGTAGTGAACTAATAGAGGTTGTAACCCTTTAGTTATTTGAATATTAAATCTGTAATTAATGAAAATAATCCTAACCTATGTTTTTCCCCGTCTGGAATGGACCAGACCGTACTTTAGCATAGGCAGTACATTTTAAAATAGTTGAAGGATATGATAGAAATATGGATTGAATAGAGTTATTTTTTATTTCAAAACAATGGAATAATTTATTTTTGTATATAGATGTTTTCAGGAAAGAATATTAATCTGTCTAATTAACTTTATTGTTCAAACTAGACTGTTGTAATAAGAATGCTAGCAAAGAAGTATTCATAATACTTTATAGACAACTGGTTTATTTCTTTTAGCAAGTTTTTACAGTAAATAGGTTATTGTTCTTATTCAAAACTGTATTCTATAAAATGATACTATTAATCTGTAACATAGGTAAAATAATTAACTTAGATAAAACACTCATTTATTTTTGTGAAGAAAGAACCAAGTTGTTTTACATAGTTTATTTTATTGTTCATACTGCTTAACTATATCTACAAATGTTCACATTTCAAGTAGGGTAATACTAGTATAGTTATTTTTATAAATAAATTAACTACAACAATTCTAATATTGTAACAAGGAAACAATAACAAAACCTATCTATGTACTTATCTAAATAAAATAGATTGAATGCAATGGTAAATAATATTTAATAAATATTATTTATAAATGAACTAATTCATTTAAATAAACTAAACAAAGATTAATTATAAAAGAAATTACACGGTCGAAACCCTCATAGTATTAACATTATAATTTATAGTACTAACATCGTAATGCATAGTAATAACATTGCAATTAATAATCAGATAAGCAATAATCCAAGGATCTGGATTATTTAGTATTCTGAACCTTAAGACTATAAAATATTATTACAGTCCTGTAAGGACAGAGAAAGATAACAATGGAATTATAACAACTATATACCTGTAAAAAACAATTAACTTAACGTTTGTTATTGAACTAAAACCTACAGAATAATTTAAAGAAATTATTTTATATACAAGGCACCAACAGGATTAACCCTTACTCGAATGTCCGAGCTTATAAACAAATTATTATAATAGGAAGAAATAATAGAATAAGATATAATAATACATTTTAATGAAAGATAAATTTAAAAAGTAAAGATTTCTTTAGACAGTCGAATAAGGGTAAGAACCCTAGTATACAAAATTACATTAAGAGCATAGAAATAACCGAGTTCGAGCTCAAGAGACTTAAATCTCTATGCTTAAAGTTTAAACAGAGAATGGCTGGACAAGCCGCAAGATATTTTTACATAACTGTACACAAAAACAAGTAAAACAAAATTTACAAGTCACAGCATAAGCCGGAGAACCCTGCCAATAGCAAGGGTTAGCAAAAACTAAACAAGTAAACCCAGGAATAGTAACCAATGAACGGTCATGTACAGGCCATAAATTCCAACGAAAAACTGTTCCATAAAGAACTGAACAAGCATGGATTGCCATGGGTTAACCAGGGCTTACCTGTAACTAGGGAGCTGGCCTTACTTGTTTGTACCAGCTGCAAACAGAGGTGTGAACCGTTACTTGCAAGGAGAAGAACCCACGACATTAAAATATGTTTCATACTATAACCGATTTAAGAGTAAGTTTTAAGAACTGTTTAAAATAAATTTCATACTTGGAAGAGAAGGTAATGTAGCCACCAAGAAACAATAGCACCGTCACCAGCTAGACAAAGAGCCAACCCTTCATTTTTCCTATGACAGAGATGGTTTAAATGCTTGCACAAACCATTGCTAGCAGCAGCAAGAAAAGGTTGAGCAACGACCAAGCAAGAAGCGGACGGTGAATCTGGAACTATCACCACAATGTGAAGCATGAGAATCCACACTCTTGAAACCCTATGATGAAAACAAAGCCGTAAAAGAAGCAAGTAACTCCTTAAAGCTATCCCTACAGGCAAGCCGTGGAGGAACGAACAAAAAGCCACTCACAGGCCATGCCATAAGCTTAAAGTAATGGCCCTCAACAAACTCTTTCCAGGGTAAACTCACAGTGCAAACAAGAGTTCGAGGATGAAGAAGTTAGACTGAACATTGTAAACCAAGACGCTGAGCTCGTTAATTTCACAGTAGGGTAAGCATGGCGGCCATGGAATAGTTGCAGAGTGGCCTGAAGGCCCGAAATCCACGAAGGAGAATGACAAAGAGTAGGGTTCATAAACTCTTATACTTCCAACACTTGGCTGAGAAGAAAACACGTGGTCACCTAAATATTCAACCATGCAGTGGGTCGACTATATAGTTCCTGCATGCCAATGATTCACAATGATTTAAAATATAATTCTTTGAACTTTCATATAGTATTATAATCATTCAAATGTTCCACGTTATCATAGATGTCAACCTAGGGTTGCGTGGGCATAAACCATGAACCCTCGGATCATTGGCAAGGTTATCATATAGCCATCATTTAGTTCAGAACGATGGTGAATTCAAAGTCTTTTAAATACAAAACCTTACACATAAACCAATCGATGGAGTGGACTAACGTCTCATCCCTTTTCCATAACAAGTTATAATGTAAACTTTATAATTGATATGTTTTTTCATATTAAGCCTTTTGTTGACCATGAAATCGATGCAACCCTATAACCTATATTCTTGCTCAAAATATTTTATGCATGGAAGCTTTAGTTCATCACCAACGGTTTATCCATTTATTCATAGCATCAATATTATAGTTACAAATGTTGATAAGCCTTGTGCTATCGTAACTAAGTTTATGAAGAAATCTTATGATACTTTGGGAGATACTAATTAAAAGGCTATTTCATCACCTAGCCAAACTATGATGTTTAATAAAGTATTCCTAATAGACTTTGCATAGCTAATCTTGTTGCCACCAAATTTTATTTTGTAACTTGATAATTTTATACAACATAGTTTTAAATAGGATCATGAACTTTATAAATCTTATTTGTTTATAACCAGAATTACTGGTAAACATGGATGTATTATAAACAAGATAGTTTATGTGTGTATTGGTGAGTATCATAGAAAATTATAGTTGTCAGTGAGCGGCAAATACTAGGATGTTGGCTATGAATCCTTTACATAGCTCAGATCAACGAAGTTTAATAGCTTTTGGTTATTTACTCAACCATGACAAGTACTCTTAGTTTCACCATGTTTTTGATTAGTAACATAAGTTTTAGAACTATCTAGTACTTGCATGAGGTAATAAATCAACCTCTCTTGAAGACTTTGACCTAAGTTAACTGTTGTGGTTAGTAGCTTAATTCAAGAGAAGTATTATAAAAAAATAGGAAACTGAAGTGGAACAATCCCACTAGACTCTAAGTCCTTAGGACTTTATATTTCACTGTAATGTTTAGAACCTTATAGGCAGTAATATTCATTATAGAAGATGAATAATAAGTAGTTGGTTATACTATTATTATAAGTTGATAATGTATATTACTATTAGAACAATCATTATAGCATTACAAGTTATGCACTCTAAGTGAAAATAACTTACAACAAAGATCACAAGTTGTGAACCAGGGAAAGCAATTACTGTTGCTATTTACATTTAAGAAAGAAACTCTTCTACATGTATATCATTGACAAAAATAATTGAAGGAAACAAAACTACTTGTTTTACCTCATAGAAGTATATTGATATGTAACAGGTTATTTACCAAGCTTTTTATTTTTGCAAATAGAAATATAGCTGGATGCTTAATGGAATTAAAGGCATTACTCGATCATTCATACCTGTAAAACCTGTAAAAACAAGTAAGCTTTCTGCGTTAGCTTAAACGCTAAGTAAGCCCCGGAATCCAAAGATAGTTCCACCTACTTATCACAAATTAAAACTCATCAGCAAACTAAAAGAGGAATTATTGCACAAGTTAAACCTAACCTTGTATCAAAAAGTAGAACGCTAAGTTACTTAATTAAGATTATGTATTAACTAATCTTGTAACTGATTCTTTTATAGATAACTGTTAGCTGTTAGCTAACCACATTCTCATAATTTTATTTATTTTTAAAATTTTAATTTTTTGTGAAAATTTGGGGTTTTGACACCAATTCTCATGACTTTTGAAGTTTTTTTTTTCAATTTCCTTGAAAAGGACCTTTAGGGGGGTAGTATTTCAACCACCCTCCCCCCGCCCTCAAAAACAATGTCATTACAACTGGACTTAGGAGGGAGGATTTATAACCACCGCCCCTAAAAGTCCAAAGTTCTCATGACTTTTAAGGCGGGTGGGGGGTGTTAAAAATCGCCTTCAAAATAACCTTTAGGGGGGGTGTTTTAACACCCCCCCCCCCCCCCCCACAAAAAAAAAAGTCATGACAATTGTACTTTTGAGGGCGTATTTATAACCATTGCTCCCAAAAGTCCAAATTATCATGGATTTTAAGGGGGGGTTTCTAAAATCCGCCTTGAAAAGGACCTTTGAGGGGGTCTTTCAAACCCCGCCCCCCCCTCTAAAAAACAAAAAATCATGACAATTGGACTTTTGAGGACATATTTATAACAACTGCCCCCAAAAGTATGAATTCTCATGACTTTTGGAGGCGACTTTAAAACAACCTCCCCCAAAAGTCCAATTATCGTGACTTTTGGGGTGGCTTTAAACTACCGCCCCCTAAATTCCAATTCTTATTACATTTTTTTTTTTTTTGGGGGGGGGGGCGGGGGGGGGGGGGGGGGTTAAAAAAACTACCCCCAAAAGTCCAATTCTCGGGACTTTTGAGGGGTTTTTTAAGAACTTCCCCAAAATACCTAAAAATACTTTTGGAAGGGGTTTTATAAAAACCATCACTAGACACCAGGTTGTTTATCTTGTATTTATCATGTAGGTTTTATAGTGGATTATCGAGTATAAACAAGCATTAGGATTTTATTATATAACCCAAGGAAGATACATTTAGGTATTCACATGAAATTGGATTTCTTGATTTCTTTTTCCAATTGTAGATAAGTTCATTAATATCTCTATCAACTAATATGTAACTATTTTAATTGCATAGTTGGTTTTCATATGATCTTCTTCATGTAATGAAATGATTTCTTAAATGAGCTCTATATTGGTTTTTGTCAAAAAAGATAATGCACAGGTATGGACACAAAATTATTCTTGAAGGAGAGACACATACATGAGGAAGATTATTTCTTTTGATAAGAGTTGGTCATGTACTGTGTTACTTAATGAGATACATGGTAATGTTTTATTGAAATATTTTGACAATTTTTTTTTAATTTTCTTATTTTGTGAAAATAATTGTTTTCCAATGATGTTGTCACATTTCATATTCATAGGAGGAGCATTTTCTACCTATGGTTATGTGTCCATGTTATAGTAAGATGTGTTACATAGGGAGATATCAGTCTTGATTAAATATCTAAATTTTGGATGTTCTAAATTTGTGTACTTTAATTGGTTTAAAGCTGAAATTGTTTCAGTGTTGCTAATCTGTGTATTACAGTGTAATTTCTAGTGAGTGACATGCATTCTTTTTAAGAAACATCACCATTTGAGGTCTATTCTCTGTGGAAGATGTCATACTTTATCCCATGGATACATGTTGACTTTTGTTGGTGGAAATTGGGGCTATTCTAGTGGAAAGCAATTCATTTCCGCTAAGAAAATTCCTGAAGGGTTGTCTCATCTCCACCTTGATAAAGCTTTGACAATTAAAATGGTATGTAAGAATTAAAATTATTAGTTGTTTACCATACTTTTTGAAAGATAGCATGACAATATTAGTGTAATTGGTCTCACATTTTTATGTGATACTACGCGTGAACAATTGCTCACTTTTTATATTAGTAAATGGAAATTAATGACCTCTCTTAGTCAATATATATTTATGATGGACATAGGAAAAAGTATGTCTACAATCCAAAGTTCAGAGGGGAAATGCAATGTAGTGACTTAATCTTGCTACAATTATTTTTCAGTTTTCTTCCAATTTCTAGTTAACACATAATTGGACTTTGTTTCTTATCAATGCATAGGTATCAGATGTTTTTATTTTTATAACTCCTATCGAAAATTTCTATGTCAACAAAACTCTCATATGCTCCTTTTATACGAGGGGATTGTTTTTATATATTGTTTCCATGTTTTTCTTCATAGAGTAAGTTTTCTTGTGTAATGCTTGGTGTTCACTCACCTGTAACATTGGTGTATTCTCAATGATGAATGCATGGTCACATTTTGCATAAAAACATCTCAAATAATTACAAGGCTATCATTCCACCAATGGAAAGAATTAATTTTGTACCCAAACTACATTTTTGAGCTAGTTACATTATCAACAACCTTGTCTCTAGTGTATGAAACATTTTGGTTCACCTGAACAAAAAACTAGGTTGTTTGTGATTCTATGTTTTTCGTCTTGGAGTTATTAACTCGTGTGAAAAACCTACTTTTTGGAATTTTGAAGCTTGAACATTGCAAATATGGTTGTCTGTATTTAATTTATTGTGATTCTACCAAGAAAATTTCTTCTGCAGTTTTTATTTTTCGCGGGGAATATCATAAAAAAATTACCCTAATCATTTGTAAAGACCTTTCAGGTTAAATGGGTCAAGTTTCATCATAATATAATAACTTTATTCAGTCACATGGGATATTTTTAGTATATCTAAAAGGCATAAATATGCATTTTAATGTTTCTTTTGTAGGAATTTCCTATGCTGTAAGAATTGATGGCTATCAAGATCTGTCTACCAATGATGAGAATTCACTACAAAAGGTTGCATCACATAAGCCAACCAATGTGGCCATTGAAACTGGTGGAAGGGACATTTAGTTCTACAAATATGTAAGTATTCAATGCTTTTTATATCTTTGTATATATTTTGTCTAGATGGTATTCCAATAGATATTTTTTTGTACATCCATTCATTGTAATTCAAATGATCAATAGTTTTGATGATTTTTTGGGATAATAGCGTATATTAACTAGTGAGTGTGGAACTAGCTTGGATCATGGTGTGTTTAAGGATTTATAATCCTCCCTTGTCCATATATAGTCTATTAAATCATTTTTCCTAACTTAGGAGTCATTTACTTGATATTGGGTCCACCAGTGCCATTGGTGCCACCAGTACCAACCACTAGAGTGTGGGGAAGACATATAGAGGTTAACTGAAAATTACTGCATGTTCATGCATTAACTAACATGCCTCTAAGACCAATCCCTACAATTTAATAGCCACTCTAAGTGCCATCAACAACCTCCATCAGTTGGTTGTGGTAGGTAAGTAGTTATGCTAAGTTAACCTCCAATTACATTCAGTTAGATGTCTTTTAGTTCAGTTAGCGCTAGTATTACATGGATGCATGGGAGTAGGTTCCTAATATCACCTATATCATCAGTTTAACTGGTAATTTAACTGATTGATAGACTGAATTATACATCTGGAGTTAGGCTAGTGAGCTTCGATAGTGATTTTGGAACTTATAGTTATCTAGTCAGTCAGGATTGAGTTGGTATATTTGAATCTTATCCACATGATCAAAATTCCCCTTATTGTAACACTTTTGTATACTACTAGGGTTAATGAAGATTAATGTTGTAATTTACTGATAAATTATTATCAGTTTTCTCTGAAATTTGTCTTGTTCAATGTACATTTTTCATTTTATTCCATTGCACAATTATACCTTTCAATTTTACTCATTTCATTTATATCAATGGAACAATAATTCAAACATGGTGTCAGATCCTATTCAGGAAAGCAACAAGTCTGTCCAATCTCTATTGTACACCAGAAGAAGCTAGGTCTCCACATAAATCTTGTAATATTTTCCATGCCAAATCTGGATCCGTCTAGAGAAGTCTCTACAGGTGTGAAGGACCTTGAGAAAGTGTACATGTCAAGGTGGAAGGCTTGAAACTGACATGATTGTGAATTGATTTTGGTTTTACATTGATATTTTGCAGGTACAACTTCATATGGATTCGATATTATTAGTTCCTCTTCTTACTCCATTCACAAGATATTTAAAATGGAAATTGAAGACGATTTCAGCTTTAAAGAGACAACATCTCTATGAGGCATCGATTGGACTTGGTAAAGAGTCTTATGAATATGAGGATGAGTGGATAAATGACGGTGATAGATATTTTGTAACAATATGTCTGGCCTTCTCTCAAAGCTTGTGCTACCTTATTGATTCTATTGAATACCCAAAGGAGCTTTGGACAGAATTGGATAGAACCTTTGGCAAGAACAATGAGAATAATTATAGCAATTTGTTGAGAACACCTAGAACCACAAGAGTTCTTTGTTCAAAATTCTCAGCCTCTACTCTATCTGATGAAGTTTTTCAAGAAGAAGAAGAAGAATAATCTTCAACACAATCAATTCAAATTGAAGAAAGTCTCCTTGGAGTGACTCCTTCTATTGCTGCTCCAAAAGTTTATGAGATCTCTGATATCTCATATTCTCATATAGTTGATCTAGAAGAATATATTCGAATATGTTTTATTGAAGAAAAAATATCCTTCCATTATCTCTCTTAATTTTGTTGTTGGTGTGAAGAAAAGTAATAATTTGGATATTTTTGAAGAAAAATCAGGTTTTAGGAGTGATCCATTCACTCTCTTTGATCTAGATATTCCAACAAATTCCTACATGATTACATGCACCAATACTCATAATTTTGTTGAAGAAGGAGAAAACTGTGCATCTACCATTTTGGTGGGGTCGCACTTGGAACCTTTTTTCTGTACTCTTGGATATGATATGACCTTATTTGTATCTTATGTGACCTTATTTGGTTCAATTTTTAAGTTTCAATAGACTCCAGTCATTCGTGTAGTTGTTCTCATCAATTTTGGTGTGAAAAATCAAGTACTGCAAGTCTCTTTCAAAATTGATGTTGGGGATTTGATGTGAGTTTTCTCTCATGAGTTTTTTGATAATTGGTTATTTTTGAATCTATATCATATTATGGAGCTCAAGCATTCTCTACCTTTCTATTTTATCACATGCTCATCTCCTCACATAACTAGTAAAGATGGAGACATTCTGCATTCGCTTGGACACTTTCTCCTAACACTTGGAGTTAATTTTACCTCACATGGTTTAATGTTCAAGGCTGAAATATATCCATTTCTTGGGTTTTCCTCATATGGTTCAAATTCTCAAGCACTTTTTCACTCTCATCAGTTGATCTCAATTGCTCTACATGGGTTCAATTCTCGTCTCGCAGATGTCTATGTTCCTAATTCAGTTGAGCCTTTTCTTCTTCCAAAGAGGAAAATTCCTACAAACATAATCATTTTATTTGGAGGGGTTCACATGCATAATCTCATGATGATGCTGCATAGAAGAACCAAGATACTGCATTTGCTGATGCATAGTGCTACAAATTGCAACAAACGTTTGCAAGTTATTACCTAAAGAGGAAGAATTTCTCCTAATTATAGCATGTCTTTCTTGTTCCTGCTTATTTTGAGGGGGGTATTTCCCATGAGTTTTTCCCCATTTCCCTTAGTTTATTAAGCAACTTTTAATTCTTTAAGATTGTAATGGGTGGCATTTGGCCTTGTTGCAAGGGCCCACAATTGTCCAAGTTAGGATTAAGGAGGAGGTGTTAGGATTTACAATCCTCCCTTGTCCATATATAGTCTATTAGATCATTTTACTAACTTAGGAGTCATTTATTTGATATTGGGCCCACTAGTACTATTAGGTCCACTAGTGCCATTAGTTCCACTAGTACCAACCACTAGAGTGTGGGGAAGGTTAAATAACACTTACTGCTTATTCATGCATCAGTTAATGTGCCTCTCAGACCGATCCCTACAATTTAGGAGCCACTCTGGGTCCCACCAGCAGCCTCCATCAGTTGGTTGTGCTAGGTAAGTAGTTATGCTAATTTAACCTATAGTTACATTCAATTAGATATCTTTCAGTTCAATTAACACCAGTCTTTCATGGCTTCATGGGAGTAGGCACCTATTCTCACCTACCTCATTAGTTTAACTGGGTTAAGTTATTGATAGGATGAATTAGACATCTGGAGTGAGACTAGTGAGATCCTATAGTGATTTAGACAATTCTATTTAGATGATCAGTCAAGATTGAGTTGGTAGATTCAAATCTTATCCACATGATTCGAATTATCCTTATTGTAATAATGTTTTATACTATTGGGATTAATGAAGATTAATGTTGTAATTTACTAATCAATTCTTATTAGTTTTGTTTGAAATTTGTCTTGTTCAATGTACATTTTTCATTCCATTCCACTACACAATTATACCTTTCAATTGCATTCATTTCATGTAGATCAATGTGACAAAAATTCAAACAGTGTGACATTGGTGGGTTATGGGTCAACCAATATAGACTATTGGATTTTAAATAACTCATGGGGACTAAGTTGGGGTGAGAATGGGTACATTAGGATGCAAAGAAACATTGAGAGTTCATATAGAAAATGTGGAATCACAATGCAACCCTCATATCTGACTAAGAATAGGTATGATCCTCCCAACCATATCCCTTCCTCTCCCTCTCCAATCATGCCTCAAGCAAAGTGTGATGACTATTATTCATGATTTGTTGGTAGCACTTAATTTTGTGGCTATGGAATTGGTAATTTATATCTTGAATGGGGTTGTTGTCCTTATGAATCAGCTGCATGATGTAGCGATAACCACCATTGCTTCCCAAATTGTTTTCCATTCTATGATTTGAATGCGAGAACTTGTCTTAGGGTTAGTCATCCATCATTTATTTCTACACATTTTACATTTTATGTTTTATGTTATGCAGTGTGATTAACATGGTTCTTGGATATATTCCACAATTGCTAAACTTTCATTTATTTGATCTACTTTAGACAATTGATATATGTATTTCACGAAGCCTCTAATGATTTAGGGTTTGGAGTGGTAATTTGTTGACATTTAACACTGATCCAAGATTTCTTGGTGTTGAAAAATAAATAATGATCTATTTGGAGTTAATATGCTCAAACTTAATCATTAAAACCCACATTTTGCAACTCTAGTAAAATAATCCCTTCATATGGGTATACTAATGAACCTTTATGCAATGGATAAATATGTGCAAGCTAGTCTTACTAATGTATTACTAAAACCAATAAGACCTTAGGATGAAACACCTAAGGTCTTACTAATAAGACATTAGGATTCCCATACCTTTGATGTCATGAATTATTGTTGTTACTTATATTTCTGCTACCTATATAGGATACAAGATACATTCTATTTTTGTACATACCATTACATTAAAAATGAATGTCATGATGGAATATCATAACCACAAATATGTACAATCCTAGTATTCTTGAATGCAATTAAAAGTAATATTCTAGACTAAAACAAAATTGAATAATTGCATGAGGTACACAACTTCCCTGATATCGTTAGTACACCATGTTAGCAAATTTTGGCTACCAATAAAGTATGAAAAACAAAGCTAAAATATCAGGTACAACGATTTAATAAGAGGGTCAATCAATACTATGAAAAAAAAAATCCTAAAAGCATTATCTGGAGGGAAATTCATTAGATCGTAGAGTTCATTCATCTTTTACAATAGAAAAATGTGGCCATTTCCTAAAACTGAAACCACCACAAACAATTCCCATCCATAAATAATATTCAACTAATATAATTTTCAGCTTCCAAGAAGCAATAAAATATATAAGAAGAAACAAGAATGTAAGAAATGTAGTCACCACACTTCTTCCTCTAATGCCATGTAGTATCCCAATGTCCTATTTTATTCGTATCTAGTTTTTTAGAGTCTTTCCTTTCTTTCTTGAAACTTCTTTACTTGACTTAGCTTTAGGCGGTTCCTGAAATAACATCAGTCATTAGATAGAGTTTAGAATTTAAACGATTATAAAAAGATGATTTTGAAAAAGAACAAAAGATTCATTCCATCAAATCTAGTGTACCAACCCCAAATTATCAGCATTGTTTTCTAAGTGGAAAATATCATAACCATGTTCTCAAAGCAAGCATGATATTTACATTCCATTTTCTTGACACTAATGTATTTACACCAGGCTTGAAAAATGATTCCAAGATGTACATAAGATATCAATTATTAATAAAAAATACAAATTTGTGTCTTAAACCTCAACAAAACATAGTAGATAAAGCCATACCACCCTTGAGATGACTTGTTCTTAGCAAATTTTATTTTCTCTATTTCCCGAGTCAAAATCCTTTAATTGAAAGTTGTGATCTAACATATCTTTTGAAAGCAAAAAAAATTAGTAATTCTAATGAATGGTATGAGTTTTACCTTTTTTATTTGCTCGTGATTGAACCCATTTTCATTAACAAAAAAGTTTATCAATCCATTAAATATCAAAACAAATCATTAAAATGTCACTAAAATTTTAGTGCACATTTAATTATCAGAATCAAACTTTTAAAAGGAACACCTTCATCTTGAACAATCCACTTGAAGTCCAGTTGGTTTTCTAAAGGGGTGACAACTGGTTCCTTGAATAAACATCTAGATATTTGATATGGTCACTCATCTGGTATCCGAAACTTGTTGTAAAAAAAATCTAACATGTTAATTATAATTTAAACACCCAAAAACATTCCAATTAGGTCAATATGTTTGTCGTACATCTAGACCCTTCACGAGACAGATTTTGTGAGTCAGGTTCTTCTCGTGGGGTGTTGTCAGGAATATTTCTTTGTCAGAAAACAAGTTCATGGTGATCCTTATGGTCAGTAACATGCTACTCTAATAAGTTCAATTCAATATAAACCATTACTTATAATTGATGTATTACGTAAGAATAACCATTACTTTAATTGATGTATTACATAATTATTTTCTTTAAATCCTGTAAATATAAACGGAACATAAATCACAAGTACAGGCTCTTGGAAATCACTTATTTGCTAATATTGCAGTATGAGATAATGAGGAGAATATGTTTTCCATCCAACCAAATAAAATATACATCCCCACAATGAATTCCCCCTACAAGTTGAGGCAAGGATATGCTCACAACTTTGTTGTAGGAAACTCCTAAAATTCCCACATACCAGTACCATAAATTCATAGAAACACATCATGATATATATATATATATATATATTAATAGAAATTTAAGCTCACATGGTTCATAAGTCATTCGACAAATATCTCAACACCCACCCAACCGAGGAACACATAAATTTTTTAACTATAATCAAGTAATTATAGGAATGGAATTAACCATAGCCATGGTGAGATTAAATTCTTTGATTTTCTTCTCACCAATTCTAAATCAAGGGCAATGTATCTTCCTACTCCACTTCATTCTATCAACACATTCTAGTAAAACTACTATATCATGGTGTCCTTTCTAGTGCACACTACTGCATCGAGGAAACACATAAGAAAAATTAATCTCTTGATGGATAATACTAAATAATGAGTATGAATGATCTCCATCATGCTTTCAAGCTTAGGGTGATAACCAAACTTTCTTACAATGCTCATGTTCTCCATTTTTTAAGAAGAAATGCGGAAAACAAAGCTTGTAAGCTAGATTCAATAAAGGATTCTTTGTAAGAATCTAACTTCTACTTGTATGTCAAAGTTTTGTTGGAAAATGCTTCATCATATACAACTACCCATAGTAGAGCCTGACCATATTTATTTATTGCATAAAATTAATCTCCTTGAAGTAACCAAGATATGCCATAACATGTTTTAATGGATGGAAGAAACAAAAGGGTAGGTGATTTAAGTTTATAAACACCAACCATGAAATAATATTACAAGGCGTATATGCTTAAATAATGCATCATTTAGTTGACTTCAAACTCTTTCTATGCAAGATAATGATTGAAATTTAAAATTCACAGACATCTCTTCAGGCAGTATATGCAAGAATCCATTGATAGATAAACTAGGAATTTGCATACCTAGTATAATGGATATGTACTAAAAAACTATACACATAGTCCTCTCAAGTGATTGAATATAACTTTAAAACTATCAATATAGTGGCAATTCATTGAAAATATTTTCAACAATCTTGTAGTTTATTGAGTACATTTCTAAATGATTGGAAGAATTTTATGCTTGGACATGCAATAAAATTATAAATGGACAAAAATAAGAAAACAATGTGGTTTATCCCTTCCTTATATGCATATATATATTATCACCAGACTTTATCTCTTGGGAGATGAGTCACTAACAAAATAATGGACATACCCCAGAGAGAGATAGATAGGTAGTTGTAGGGCAGAGTTAGACAAATATAGACCTCAAGGTATTAATCAAACCAATCTAGAAATGAGGATAAACTTTCAATCCCATTGTTGCAATAAATGATAGTATTTTAGGACAGTCATACATCAAGAAAATAGAATCTCCTTTCAAATGTGCATAGGTATCCTTAAACCATACTCTAGCATTCCCATCATACTATGGCATACTTCCATACATAGTAGCAGCCTCAAGGAGGCTGAAAAGGAGCACATAACAATAAAGGTAAGTCATCATGACAAAAGGGTGAAGGTACCACACTAGGAGAGGGAAGTGCTAGAACAAGGACCAACAAGGTTCAACACAAGATCATCGATCAACAAGAGTGGTCAGAACAAAGTGGGAAGAAAACGCTTTCACCCACAAGACCAAGATGTACCATCAAGGTGGGGAAATAACCCTTTTACCCACAATACCAAGGTGTACAATAAAGGTGGGGAAATAACCCTTTTACCCAAAAGACCAAGAGTCAAACTTTTATCTTCTCTCTCAAGGTATATATTCCATAGGTGTTCCATACAATAACTATATGTTATATTGTCACCGTATAAGGAAGTTCCAAACTGGATAATATTATTTTTAGATGCATTAGTTGGGTCCTTTCCAAGCTATGAACTACTGACATTTAGGTTAGGTTAAGGTTTGGATTAGAAAAATAAAAAAATTGTACTTCAATGCATAAATTTCTAAAACAATACTAGAAACAAAAATAGTACAGTTGCGACAATTCAAGATACATTAGAGGAAATTTCAACTCAAAATGGGCCTTTTAACTTTTATTCAAATTCCATGTCATCATGTGTTAGCCAATGAAATTGCTTTAAATTTGAAATACCGTATAGGTCTTAAACACTTTTTTAATATAAATTTGGGGATAGGTATCATAAAAAAAACTATTTTTTTTGTTTGTATTTTTGACATATCTCCTCGTGTTTTTACTCAAATTTCGATCGAGAGAGCTCGTTGGATGCGGAATTAAATTCCGCATCCAACGAGTACCCACTCGGCATACTTTTGACGGACCCCGCTACTCGAAAAACAAGAAATACCTGAAAAAATGGAATGATAATGTCATCATTCCATTTTTTCAGGCATTTCTTGTTTTTCAGGTAGCGGGGTCTGTCAAAAGTATGTCGAGTGGGTACTCGTTGGATGCAGAATTTAATTCTGCATCCATCAAGCTCTCCCGATTGAAATTTGAGTAAAAATAGAGGGAGATATGTCAAAAACACAAACAAAAAAAGTAGTTTTTTTTATGATACCTATCCCCAAATTTATATTAAAAAATTCTTTAAGACCTATACAGTATTTCAAATTTAAAGCAATTTCATTGGCTAACACATGATGACATGGAATTTGAAGAAAAGTTAAAAGGCCCATTTTCAGTTGAAATTTCCTCTAATTAGTAATGTTTTAAATACATTTATATCAATCTGTAATATTTGCTGATTTATTCCTTTTAGCTTGTCTTGATGATGCTTGTTTTCTCATATTAATTTTCAACCCTAAGGCAAAGCTAACTTGTTTTCCCATACTAATTTTCAACCCTAAGGCAATCCCATAGTAGAAAGAACCAAAAAAGACTATTCTGCACAAATCAAAAGGCTCTTAAATTAACCATATCATGCCTTCCTCATTGATTTGATGAAACCAGGGGGATGGAAAAAGGGAAAGGAAACATCAAATATCACTCACAGCAGGGAATAATTCTAAAGCTAACAACTTGTCTAAACCACAAACGTCATCTTATCATATTAATTGTAAGAGGGACACAAAAAAATCAGATATGGTGAAAATTGACATAAAATGTTCAAATAAAAAATAGAAGACATAAAAATACATAGTACTTGCTTCAAGACCCAAAGAATAAACCATAAGATTCATGATTTTCCATTAATTACCAAGTATCACCTAACCCAATTTCCAGTCAACTAAGCACCTCATGGTTGAATCATGATATTGCAGCAGTCTACATACATCCTTCACTTGAATGATGTTAGGATTGCCAAGAACTAGCATTGATTCAAGTGAAGGATGTATGCAAACTGCTGCAGACATTATATCTCTACTCATTTAATTTCCTACAAAGTGTTGTAGCTTTCTTAGTGCTCCTCTCTGTTTATCATTTACGTTCAACATCACGGTGAAATCAACAAGTCTAGGAAAATCTTCTAGTACATCGCCTTTACACTAATGGACAAATAATGATTTTGAGTTATTGAAGATCCTGTAGAGTGGATGTTTTAACCTCTTCACTGCTACTTTGTAGTGCATAACCCAATACTTCAGAGGCATATTTCCCAGTGGTAACCTACAACAATCATATATACATATATATATACATATATATACATATATATATATACATATAT
>LPNX010832436.1:0-10650 GCA_001517045.1 Pseudotsuga menziesii
AATCAAGCACATCACATTCATGCTTGGAATTAAGCAATTGTATATATAATTAGATAATAATATGACATAAAGTCTATATTGGTCATCAAAAGGCATGAATGTTTCACATTAAGATGTAAGTGTCAAATGTAAATATATAATATAGTATGGGCTATAAAATAGACAAATTGGACGTCCATCAAAGAATAAAAAGAATGTCACGTTATGGAAAGTTGTAATATTTTGTTTGATGTTTCCTAAGTTTTTATATGCACATTTTAAATGTAATATAACTTTTCTTAACTAATAAAATTTTGTTCTTTTGGAATAAATAAATAAATATATATATATATATATATATAACCCATGGATATTTTACCACAATAGTGGATAGTGTTTATAGTGTACCCCTTTCCCTTAAACCTAGTTGAGAAACCCCTCAACGCTTATTGTAAGTTAGTTATATATGTGTGTGAAACAAGAAAAGTTAAAGTGAATTTTTTTCATTTCAATTTACTAATATTTAAAAAGGAAATCCATTTAAAGAAAACAAATTTTTTAACTCCTTGTTTTTACAAGGTACAAATAGTAATTAATGGTTTTTAGTTAATGAGTTAGAGGTTAGTAGGTTTGAAATAAAATTAGAGGGTTTAGTGGTTTAGTGTGTTAGCAATCTATTGTAGTCTTCAAATGATTAATGGACTAGAAGGTTATGAATTTAGTAATTAAAGAGTTAGTGGTTCAATGATTAGTATGTTATTTGGTTATTGGGTTAGTCAATTAATATTTTAGTGGGATAATTATTTCTGGAAAACTATGTCAATGGTTATATTTTTAGTGAATTTGGATGTTAGCCATTAGTGTGTTACTAATTAGTGTGGTAGTGGATGAGATTTTTAATGGTTATAGTGGTAATATATTATTGGTTTAGTGGATTAGTGGGTTATGCATTAGGAGTAGTGGTTTAATGAGACAGTGGATATTGGGTCAGCATTTTGAATCCATATGATTGATATTAGGTGAACTTATGCCCAAAGGAAGAATTTTGTTGTTGTTTATCCTTCATGTATCTAAAAAATCATCATAGGGTAATTGCCATGACTATATACAGCTAATTGTTCCCTAAAATATGGATGTGAATGAATATTGATGTTTTTTTTCATGCCTAGACTTGTGCAAAAGTGCCCAAAACCTTTGGAACAAGCTAGCTTTATGTTTTAACTATGCACAAAATGCTGGTTCACTTTACAAAATTTGCCCAGAATTTGTGGTTCATGCCAAGGTCTGAGTTTTGGTCCTTTCTTCATTGTTGTGCTTCCCATAATAGACCAAAATCACCTTTGAATACTCATGGCTTAAAATGGCCTCAAAATTTACCCCCTAGATACCCATGCAAATAGATTTTATTTTGATCTGTATTTGGTTTTCATTTTTTAAAGTATTAGACATGGGTTTGGAGAATTTTTGTGTTGCATGGCATATACAAAAGACATAAAAATTGGGAAAAAACAAGGAAAAAAAAACAAATTGATCCATAAACCAATGAAGGTTGTGAAGAAAAATTTAGAAAATAGAGACCTATGGATAAATAACTAGAAACCTAGAATAATAGGTGGTGGCCTGAGCACAGCAAAAATAAAAAATTATTGGCATAATTGGGAAACAAGATATTTACAACATAGACCTCCACAGTGCTAGGGTCAACCTTAGGGTTAGGAATTTGGAGTGGTGCCAAGGACTTATAATAGGTTCACTTCTTTGAGTCACTAGCCTCTTCGATGTTGTTATGTGAAACCCTTGAGAATTTCCAATATTTTAGTACCTCATCCCTACATCCAAAAATTGGTTTCAGGAAAACATCCTCCGCCTCCTTTGAGTAATCCACAAATTCTTTTTCCTCCATCCTTGCCTCCCAATATTATCAACTCATAAGCCATATTTCTAACCAAAACGTGTAAAAGAATATAAAATTGGGAGATCATTATATTGGCTATATATTATTTTCAATATCAGAAAACAAGAAGAAATTTTTATGTGCAACTAAATGCTAAAAAAGGATTTAAAATGCCAATATAGTTGGAAAGGATGCACTGAATTGTGTCACACATTGGTTAAGTTTACAAGATAATGTTGCAAAGCAAATTTTTTCTTGCACTAAATAGTTGTACATGATGTTTTTGTAGGCCTTAATGAATCTAAAACTTGAGAAAGTGAAATATAGATCTAGACAAAAACATAAATTAATTACAATGTCCCATCTAAAAAAGCCAACACATGTTAATATATTGACTTTTCATAATCCTTTTGGAGACCAAGAAGTAATATTATCTTTGACTTATGGGTCGTGAATGAATGGTCACAAAATGTAGAAATACTAAAGTCGAATAATGTATTTATAAACAACTAAAGAGGTTGGGCGCTTTCCCTAATGAGGGTTAGTCATCCTACATTGAGTTGACTTGGTTGGGATTAAAAATAAATAGAAATATACAATAAAATTACAAATAATGTTTGTTTTGGACAATGTAAAAGATTGCACTCTTAGTTTCAACAAATCAGACACTCAAAGGAAAAATAATATTTTAAATTGTAAAATATATGTAGTACTGAGACAGTTGCATCCTAATATTCACTCAAAGTGTCTAGCTACTCTTGACACCATCGTGTTTTCTCATTCATTAATTACAATGATTCTACAAAAGCCACTATTAACTACAAAATGAGTTTACTAAAGGAACCATTCTCATTTTGTATGTAATTCCTTTTATTTATGTGAACTTGATTTCTTCTCTACATGATTTGATGGGAATCTAGGGACTTTCCTTCTTGCTTATGTTAGGTTATAACTTATCTTGATATAACGATTTGAGGGGACATGAAAATAAGGAAGGATATATTTACTTACTCTCTGATAATCTATCATTGTTATGAGCAATCTATTTCCCATACTTTAAATGAGATAAATCCTAAGAAATAGACTGAATTTTGAAGATCCTATGAATGGAATAAAGGAAGGTTCATTTCTCTATAAAAACTACATGGTTGAAAGAAAAACCAACTCCTATTTGTTCATGCAAGATTGAATGGAATGGTGAAACTAAACCAATTCATGCACATATTTCCTTTAATTTTTACTTTGACCACTTCGATACTCTCTTCTTTATTCTAGATTAATAGATGGATGGTGGTTTTAAATTTTAAGGTATCTGTCATTATCCTTTCATGGATGGGTAGGATATAGAAGTTACTTATATGGATAGTTGGGTGAAAAGAAAGAATAAAATTTAGAATGGATCAAAGTGATCTCTTGGCCAAGGGAACATTAGCTTAAGGTTATATCATAGGTCAGTGTATTTGCTGAGTGCCCTTTCTTTTAAGTAAGATCAATTCAATTTAATATAAGTTAGTTTAAATGGGTGTGTTTCTCAAGAAGGTGTTCAAGTTTCATTCATGAAGATTATGCACCTTTTGGCATACATATTTCATGTATGCAGATGCCTCTAACAATGGAGTTTTTACCTAGAACAAGCATGGAGCAACATGTAGCTGAAAAAATAGACCGGTTTATTCTCTCAAAATACCTTTTTTCTAAGAGGATGGAATAGGAACCCATAATCCTCCCAATTGGATAAGACCACTAGCCAATTCTTTTACACTAGCAATCTAGAGAAAGCTCGAAAGGAACTCCCTTCCACTATGAAAAAATTTGGCTTTCAAATTTTCATTTCAAGGACATGATAAAAGAATGGTGGAACCATGTATAAGTCAATATAGGTTCAAAAAAATAACATTATGAAAAACAAGATTAAATCTTGGAACAAAAACAACTTTGGAAACATCTCCTGCCAAATGCAATAGTTAATGGAAAGTAATTTTCTCAACTCGAGAGGAAATAATGGCCACAGGAATGATGGATGTGGACACTCCAACCCTTTACAAAAAGGAATTTGACATTAATGATTAGATGGTTATGCAAGCTCAATAAGAAGAGTAACAATGGAAATAGAAGTCCCGCATAATATGGATTAAGGAACACAATACGAATACCTCTTTATTCCTCTTGGCCTGAATGCATTCTAGATTAAGAGAAGGATGACTTATGGATCATTCTCCAATCCTGGCATGTGACTAGGTGGTTTTCTCATAATTTTCAACATCAGTGCATTTTCCACTAGGAGAGGTGTACATATTAGGTGGGTTGCAACTTCTAGTTGCAAATGGGCATACATTCTTTGGTTCTCTTTCCAATTGGTTAGTGGATGCATCATCATTTGACTCCATTTTCAAGTGGACAAGAACATTGATGCATGCATATATCCATGAATTAGTTTTTAGAGCCTCAAACTATAGAGGCCTCATGGTTCTCAACATTTTGCAAGAGGATGTCACCCCCTTGAGTCACCATTGTTAACCCCTATATTTCCTACACAACTAGAAAGGTAAGATCCATCTATACTGTCATGGTTTTTACAAGAGCATCCAGGTCTTTACAATAATTAGAGTTTATTAGAGTTAGTTTCACTGTATTTTAGAAACTGTTATTTCTAGTAGTTTTATTTTTTCGAGGAACCAGAGGTCTAGGGTATTCATAGGGGTAAGATTCATATAGACTCTATCTTATTGGTTCTTCATAGTAATCAGCATTTATTAGAGTCAGTTTCATCGTATTTGAGAAACTGCTATTTTTAGTATTTTTCTTTTTTCCCAGGAGTGAGAGGTCTGGGGTATTCAGAAGGTTAAAACTTAATATCCATCTAGACTATGTCATGTTGGTTCCATTATAGGTGCATCTAGGTATTTACAGTAATTAGACTTTTCTAGAGTCAAATTCACCATATTTGAAACATGGTTTTTGAATTAATCTGTTTTTCTTCTAGGAGCAAGAGATAAGGGATCTTCATGTTGTTTTTGAGAAAATAGTTGGGTTCCTTGTACAAAAAATAACCTAATGATACATTTAACGATATGCAATATATTGTTTTTTTAGCACAGTCTATTTTTAAACATGTTATATTTGAAAGTAGTCTCACAATTGTTACCTTCATTTTCATTGTGATTTTTTTTGTTTATTTTTTGAAGCTATATTTGGGTATATGTCTTTATTTAGTAAAGTGATTTCTATGGTTTTGGTTGGTGAAGGATGATGAATGAAGTGCAATGTTTAGAGAATGTGGATTTTCTTCAAAATTTACATGTGGCATTAAATTCAATGGTTTCTATTTATATGAGTTTTAAAAGTACCTTATGCCAAACTATCAATTGCTTTCTGAAGCCTGAATTTGAAGGGTTTTAGTTGTCATTCTTTATAGTTTATCTTTCCCAACCACAATTCACAGTATCTTCGTAAGCCAGAACCCATTTTTCCTAAATTAGTTGCACTTAATAATATTTCCTATTTTACCACTAAAAAAGTTTCTATTTTAAAACCTGAAATTAAAAGCATCATGATGATTTATCAATCTTTGAAACCTACTTTATCATTCTTTATTTGATCCTTTCAATTTTTCTAAATTGGTCATTCCAAGTGCTTACGACAAATCCTTCTTCACAACCCTGCCAACATGGGCTATGTGGGCATACTTTGTTGCTAGTTTCGGTGGATATGAAGAACTAGGATCCTTAGGAAATCCTAAGGAGCCTACTTCAAGAATAGGGGACACTTCGATGGCCTTCAGTATATGCAAGAAAAGGAAGGAAATGGTGGTTAGGGTAGGAAGGGAGGTGAGGAGCAATGCAACTCTCTTCGTCCTCCAAATTTTATTGTAAATCATGTGTCTCTATTAGGATTAGAAACTACAATAGTTTGTAGATTGAATCCACAGCTAGAAAGTTGGATGTTAAAAGAATTTTTAACCCATTTCCAAATGGATCACAACATATCATTTTATTTAATTTCTGAGTATGTTGAATATCCAGTATAATACATCCAAATTCTAAAGAGTTCCTAACTAAAATCAAGATTAGTCTTGATTTTCCTAAAAGATTGAGTGTACAATAAAAATCTAATATCTGGAAATACCATCACAAACTAAAATGATAATCAACAATTGCATACATCAATTTTTCATTGTTTTTCTTCAAAAATCCTTTCTTTGTCTTCCTCTTGGACATAAAGATATACGAGTGTTATGATTCATGAACATGGCTATTAAAAAATAATATTAACAAAGACAAAACAAATTCCCCTTGAACAGTTGAAGGTTTGATGAATGTATGCTACATAAAATATTGTTGTTAAAACAACTATTTCTCATTCCATGTATCGTACCATGAAAGAGCATTCATCTTGTTCTAGTTCTACAAGTACATATCCAATTTGGACATCGGGGTAATCAACATTAAAAACTATTGGGATAAATAATGTCTGCTTTTGTTGAGTAATTTAAAAATAAAAAATTCATCAATGGGTCCATGTTCCAGCAGTAAACATGGTGGCATATCATTCCACCAATCAAGATTCAATTTTTCCCAAGACACGAATAAGTTGTTGGGGCTAGATACAAGTCCATGTTGCATATTGGAAATTCTGACCTCTATTAAGTAGACTTCATCGGATTTCCAATACCTATGTAGTGAAATTTGTCGTTGGATATCCATTAAAGCCGACATATATGCTATGCTATCGATGACTTCAATTGGTGGGTTATATGACTGTAGGCATGTCTAGATGGATCACAATATTAGTGCAGATCATTTATCCAAGAAAGCATTGAATATAAAGGCTGGCCTCCTCTCCTTCTCATAACTTTTAGAAGGATAAATCATTGAGGAAGGCATGATACAACTCTTTTAATATCATTTTTATGTATGTGGCATAGTCGTTTTTTGTTCTTTCAACTATGGCATACATTAGCATCTTTCTTGTTTTAGATGGGGATATATATTTTGTTTTCATCCCCTAGTGGTGTGTTTTAACCACCCTCGATTCCCCCTTGGATAAGATGTTTGGGCTCCTTATGTTCTTCCTATGGTATTTCTACTTCAATCATCTTGGAATTCTAGGTTCCGTCCCTCCCCTTGGATTTTTTTTTTATATTTATGTCCACTTGCATCTAGAATGACTTATTATTAGGACTATGTACAATTTACCTTTTATTTATGATTGAATATCAAGGAACACCTATTTTTCTTCTGAAAAAAATTACAAAATCTTTGCAAATAATTTTATTATATATATTGAGATCTGTAAGTTTGGGCTCCTTATATTCTCCCTCTGGTGTTTCTACTCCAATCATCTTGGTATTGTGGGTTTTGTCCCTCCACTTGGATATTTTTTATATTTATCTCCACTCACATCTGGAATGAATTATTGTCAGTACTACATACAAGTTAGCTTTGATTTATGATTGAGTATCAAGGAACACCTATTTTTCTTGTGAAAAAAATTACAAAATATTAGAAAATAATTTTATTTTATATATTGAGATTCGTAAATTGGGTCTTTAATATTTTTGGCGAGGAAACAAAATAAATTAAAAAAGATACACCTACAAATTTTTTCAAAAATGTAGTTCGTATTTTGAGGTAAATTGGTTGAAGCATTAGCTATGGAACCACTTGATATCTATATTGTGTTAAAGGACTATGCGATGAACTGTTATACTAGGGGATTATTGATATTATTAAAGATAATAATATCACTATTATGTCATGCTTATAAGTCTATCCTAGTTTTTGGTGGTATTTTTATCTTATTTGCCAAGTTTTTTTCGGCCATAGTGAAAGTAGAACCAAATAGGTATTTTTCAGACATTTCTTCCTCGAGTGAGGGGAGCTTAGGAAGGATAGAGAAAAGTGAGACATCTAGTACGTATACAAGGGATAGATCAACTAGATGTCAAAAGATCAGAATAAAATTCAATAAATGCATGGAAGTTTTTCTCGCAGGAGGGGGGTCACGTTCCTATGATTATGAGACAATAGGAGACATCGAGGTTCCCTTAAGGTACAAACATATAGTGAACAATGGGTACCTAGGGATCTTCCTCAAGTCAACACTATTTTTTGTGGAAATGAGAGGATATATAGAATTGCAGTGTCGCCATTACATTGATTGGGGTTGTTTTGTATGAATGGAAAAAAGGGCGGTTACAGCAGATGTACAGAATTGATGGAGTATGTTGGAACATCTTACAACTACAATGATTAGATGTGACTGGTCCAATATACAAGAAGTATGCATAGATATGGGTTGTCAACAAATTATTTACAACTAAAAGACAAAGATAAAAATAAAGGAGCAACGTTGTAGATTGATGGCAGGCCAAAGACAACTGGGAATATTGTGGGGTTTATAAAAAGTACACAACCAAGGTGTACAATTAAGCAACCCAACTGCATATTTGAGGGGAGTGAAGGAAACTATCTTTTTATTTGCCATTAAATTAATAGCTACTTGAGAAGAGATGCGTGTTAATTACAATTTTAATCGAGTAGATACAAACATGGTTAGTCTGAGTGTGGTACATCCAACAATTTACCCAACCTTTTATTAATTATTTAAACATCTTTAGGATTTCTTATTACTGAATAATTATAATTTTTTATTAGATTTCCTATGTTGACTTGGTAGGGAGGTGATTGGGGTGCATCACCCCAACAGCTTGAGAGAGGAGTACACCATCCTTGAGGAAACATGTATACATCAAAATGTTACGTTATTAAATTGTTTTAGTCAGTATTTTGGTTTCGTTAGGTAATTGTTAGCATGTTTTTGATGTAGGGTTTTGTCAATGGCACCTCCCTCACAATAGATGTTACTCGGCCTGCCTCAAGGCTGTAGGTATACATCGATGCCACTGTACAAATTTAATATGTACAAATAGTTCTGTTGTTATTTTTTTTAATAGTATATTCGTTTGGTTTCTATAATCTTATATGTATTTCATGCAGAGTGTTGGTCAGGGAAGCCACCTGGCTCTTGATCAGACGACTGCAACCTTGGGGAAATAGGTAAACCTGAATGTAATTCTATAATTTAAATACTTCAAAATTGTACACATATATAAAATGTAGCAGAATGTTTATTTTGTTATGTATTTTTTTCGTTTTTATAATTGTGTTCATTATGATAATGTTGTCTACTTTTTTGTAGGTGGATGATCGGGGAAAGTACCTAGCTGTTTATCAGAGCACACCAATGTCTAGGAATCATGTAAACCTAGATGTAATTCTAGGAATCTATCATCCTTGATATTTTTTGTTAATATAATTTTTTTTTCATACTATTGGTTCAATAACTAAGTAATGTTTTATATCTTTTTATTGTAAATAAATGATTCCGTTTGTGAAACAACAAAACAAGAGTCCATAGATTTTGATGTCAATGAGTTGTTGAATGATGCTGAAATTGGTTCTTCTATAGACCTGGTGAAGATGCTAGAGAAGACCTTGAAAAACATTCATGCGGATATGCTTCGCCTGTTATTCATAATTCCACAGATAGACGAGATCAAAGAAAAGGTTCAAGTGTTGATGCACAGATCTTAGGCCTTGAAAGTAAGTTGTAGAATCATAATATGAATTCATTTAGAACTTTATAATTTTTTATTTTATATGATAGTGAACTTATAATTTAATTGTTTGTATTTACAATATTTTTTGTGAGCACACACTAGTGGTGAAGGAGGTGTTGGTCCCAGTGAGAAAACCACTCCACGTACAGCACATGTTGCACCCATTTTTTCGATTGAACATTCAACTACATGTTCTCCAACACCCTCTAGGGCTAGCGGAGGGTGCAGCTGCTACTGACCGATGCGCACCAAATCGTGCAAAAGAAGGGGTAGAGGTAGTGTCTGATAATAATGTTGATGCCAAAGTAACATTTCCAGGATCTTCCCGTGTCACTAGCACGAGTTCAATAGTGACAACATTTTTGGTCAACGAGGAAATCCTTCCAATAAAGATAGAGAATATTCCAGTTAATTATAGGTTGTTCAATTTAGTTTTTATTATTTGATTGTAATATACCAATAAAAACATTTTTTAAACTAATGATGGCATGATTGTTTTGCAAAAAATGATGTATTTTATAAAAATATAATTGATTTGACCTGGGATATCTTCGGGCCCACCATTCACACAAGGTGGGATAGACAAACAAATATTTAACTGATGATCTCACTAATCAGTTGGGTGGCATGTTCGTAAAAGATACCTTCAATACAATGAAGGTCCTAAAGAAAGCTTGACAACATATGAATATTGTCCGAGACTAATATAGGGTTCACCTAGAAAATAAACCTAGGTATGAGCACCCTTGGATGATCCCATCAAGGGAGTGGAAATCCCTAGTGGAATATAGAAAAGAGAGGGATCTAATAAAAGCAGGAAAGATACCACCCAACACAAGGAGGTATGCAATACTTTCCACTATGTAATGGTAATCCTTATTATTATTAATTTTTATATCGAATTTGGAACATCTACCGCAGTTCAACACTTGATTAGGATGTCAGACACATTAAAGTAAACAAAGGAAATACTGGATAAAATTGGTCAACAGAAGCTTGGGCTTGGTGGTTATTCAAATTTGGATGAAGGATTTGTAAGTGTTAGAATATAATCCGTCAGGATTATTGTAAATAAATAATTAAATAGGAATTTGAATAGTTTCCCGGGAAGGTAAAAAGGCTGGTTCTCAACCGCCTCATTGTAATCTATAAATTA
>LPNX010832450.1:0-14549 GCA_001517045.1 Pseudotsuga menziesii
AGTATTAATGACCTTTTGTACACCTTATGATCGAACTATGAAGAGGAAAGTTTTCCAATTCTATGAGATTACTTTCTGACACTACTTTGTTGATATCAAGTATATTGTAGTAGTACAAACTACCTTGTTGGGACCTTATAAAGTTTTCTCCTCAAAGTAACAATTACACTATACTACCTGGACTCATTAAAATCATGAAGTTTCCAAATATAGGGTTTTCATAAAAGAACATCACAACTTCAAGTGGGGAAACATCACACAATTCCTCACGTCTGAAGTGATTGATGTTATAGGATAGGTGAAATGAGAAACAATTATCGCTATTTTTGGACCACTAGGGGAGCATCATTTTCCTTCTTTCCATTTCAGATAAGATATATAAGATATGATAATTTTATTAATGTCCAGCGAAGGACCACAAAGGTAAGTTAATATTAGTAAAATATATGTATCTAATGTGAATTGAATGTGGGAGTGTGAAGGCCGCTCCACAGGAATTTCAAACAAACTTTTCAAATATTCTTGAAGGATGATTTCATTAATGGTTTCATATGTGATTGTTCTTAATCATTCATGGTTGCATATAATTATTGGGTTATTTTGTACTTGTTGTGAATCTTGTGATCATTATATTTGGAAGAGCCCTCCTAAAGTTTTTGGCTTATTGAGTTAGATACACATGGTTGTTAGAGCATGTTTATAATAGTTTAGGTAGGCCTTCTTTCATACAAGTTTGAATATCCTTGATCATTTATCTTCTCTCAAGTCCTTGGTACAAAACGGAATGGAGCCATTTATTGAGTAGTGGGATGCAAACTGCAAGCAGTGAAAACTTTTCAAATATTGAAAATAGCGAACCACAAAAGAGATTTGGAGAGACTTTTATGGAGATCAAGGCAAATTTTTTTGTGGAGAGTTCCATTTTCAGGTTTTCATGAGTTGTTGAAGGATTCAGCAAAGTGTAATGAATATATTTTGCAGTCTTTGATAATTTAGTGCTTCCTCGACTAAATACAATTCAGTTATGTAATGATCATGTTCATTTAGAAAATGGGTCCGCCGCTTCTATTTATAGTTTTTTTGACAGAGGCACCTCGGTCGAGGTATTTACCTCGACCGAGGTCTATACCTCGACCGAGTTAACACCTCGGTTGAGGTATTTATTAACCCTCGGTCGAGGTACGTTTTTTGGTTTTTTCCAAAATGCGCTTGCCAAAAAGTGTTACCCAGGTCCGTGGATTCACCCTTGAGTACCGATCTAGCGATCACCCACCAAGAAACTTGAAGTGCCTTCATCTTCAACTCCTCTACATATGCAACCACCTTGTGGTGAATTGCACTTCACCTCATGGATATTATTATTAAAGGAAATTGAAGCCTCTTCATATTGAATGGTACTCAACCCACAGCTTTTGGAATCTCTATTTGAAGAAAATCCAAACATTCTCCTTCTGCTTGGACAAGCATATGGCTTTGATGAATCTTCCCTTTTGGCTCCAGGTGGAAACCATCCAGTCTCCACTTTCTTGCACACTTCATCAACCATGTGTGCAATATTTCTCATGTTTTCACCACAGTAGAGATATCTGTATTTATAGAGTACAGAAATATAAAAAATATGATACCTCCCTTATCTCTTCTTTCATGGAACGATATTCCATGAAATACTAGGAAGATTTCTTAGATTTATTCCCATTGAACACTTGACCATCGATACTAGTATATTTATGCCAAATGGGTTCATCATAATATGGAGGAAAGAAATCATCAACATCATCCCTACATAATATATATTAGGTACTGCATGTTGTCTCTTCATAATATTCTTCTTCATACTACTCAATGTCTTCTTCAATCATTGGTAGCAACCTCATAACTGCAACTGGATTTAGTCATTTGCAAAATTTTATTTACTAAGATATTACTTTCCACAGGGGTGGAGGAAATCGATCTGATACCACTATAATTATATGAATTTCGATCACAAATATTTCTGCAACTTTAATTAAATTTTTGATCTAAAAGTTACAGATAGTCAGTAAACTTTCAGACTAGGAAAATGAAGGTATTTTGCTAAGAAATACATAAGTATGGAAGCAGGAAGAGGAAAAAAAAACAAGGAGAGTTTCAAAAAATTGAATTCATATTCCCTAACACATTTATACCGGGGACTATTTATGTTTCAGAGTCAGCTATGATTAAACTTACTCCCACACTTCTAGGCCAGCCATCCGTGAAACTAGGAAGACTTATTCAGTTCCTTTTGAACAACGGATTGGGAAAAGGCATAGATATGTTGTAAGAAATTTATACATAATATAATAAGGTTTAGGACAATTCAGTATAGTTTTGGAGAATTTTGGAGAGTTTATCAGTGATTTGGGAAAATTAGGCAAGTTTGGCCTAGTGAAGTCTTGCGCAATGGAGGCTACTCAAACAGTGTACGGACTCAACTAATTTTAGTTCTGAGGATATGTTTGGATAGATGGGTCTGTCAAGACACACAACAACTTGCATAATTGAAATTTAGTGAATAGAACTCACAGAATTGAAGAAACAACTAGACTAGTCAATTTAGCCTAGTCATTTAGCTAGGGTGCATAGAAACACATGAAATTCATGGAAGAAGTGCATAATGTAGGTGAAATTAAATTAAAATAGCCTAATATATCTGATATCAACATATTACATCACTCATAATCATTCTCATATCCTTGACTCATTTATTATTGCATTTACTTGACCAAAAAACCTTAGTTAAGGATGGATTGAAGCTCATTGACAGAAGATGCGACATATAAATTAATGGTAAAATATGTTGAAAATAATACATATATATTTATCATATTTATTTAACTAGTGCATAACAAAATGGAAGTGGAGGCTTGACCACTCCAAAATAGAGCTCAAAACAGTGGGTAAGAGGCCCAAAATAAGACATGAGACTGGTTGGGAGCGTAGGTGAAGCTCGGGATTCACTAGATATCGAATTTACTGAGATGGTGGCTGCAATAGATGATTGATATGATATCACTAGTTGATCATCATGCGCTCCACACCTGCAATGAGAAAGGAATGGGAATGGAGGAGTGGGAAAGGAAGGATTTGGGGTTCATCTCCCAAAGGTCTTAGGTACATCACTCAGAAATCTATGCTTAACATAAGAATGAACCAATTATTTATCAACCAAATTAGTAAATGGAGATCAAATTATCCTTTAATAGATCCTTGGGTAACCTTCTTAGCAAGTAGAGGCAATAGGTCACATGTGAGAGCAAGTCATCCACCTAAAACCCAAACCCTAGGAAAGTCATGCACCCTCCTTGAGAAAATTGGAATGTAGGGGCCATGTGAATATGTTTCCCTATCCAATTCATCCATATGACTTAGCAACTGCTCCCTCCTTAGTCAAAGAGTTGATGCTTTTATCCCTAGCATCTTTTATTCTTTTCCCTACTTTTGAGACTGAGTCTCCAAAAGGAAACTATGCCCTCCTTTGTCAAAATTTTCCTTTTTTTCCTATAACATATTTTTTGAGTCTCCTAAAGGAAACTACACCCTCCTTTTTCTAATGTTTCCTGCTTTTATCTCTGACTTCTTTTATGTTCCTTTTGGGCACTTTCCTTTTTCCTCCCTGACTGCTTTTGTCATAGAGTTTCCAATTCTTTCACCTTGGTAATTTGACTTGCCCAATGCGCCCCCTGACATGGAAATCTCATTTCCATATAATTAAATTGCATAATAAATAATAGTGATAAATACAAATCAAATACATGCCTCAATAATGTTTATTTAGAAAAATTTCCCTAGCTTAATTAATTCTACTTAGTCCCCCTAGGTGTTTAGCATGGTACACACTTTTGTTGGTCAATAAGGTGGGGACATGACAGATTTGTAACAAAAAAATGTCAATATAAGTGAAATATAACATAACCTTATATGTAAAATGAAAATTTTCCAAGTAAAAACATTAGGTGGAGGAAATATCACACTGCAAATGGGAAAGATGTAAAATATGTACTCAAAATAACCAAGCAGGATGAGACTAAATAAAAGGGTAAATTCAAAGTCCCCCCAAATATGGAAATAAGATAAGGTGAAAGGAGGCTAGATGAATACATAAAAATTAAAAAAGTAAATATTTCAAATGATGATTTACCAAAATGGCAAGAATAGGAAACTAGTGATCAGAAGAGAAATGGAAAATGTTTACTTTTTAAAGGACTATACAGATGTATTCAAAAGGGACTATAAAGACCAAAATGGATTAAATAAGGAAATGAGAAAAATGAATATAGATATATTACCTAATTCAAAACCAATAAAAAAGAGTCCCTACAAACTAGCCCACAAATACAAGGATATATTTCAAGACGAAACCAAAAGCATGTTAGCAACAAACATTGTTTACCCATTTGACAAAGTAGAATAGATTAACCCAATGGTCGTCTAGTTGGAAAAATATGAGTTGAAAAGACTTAGTATAAGTGTCGACTTAAGGGGATTAACTAAACTAACTATTACAAACCTTTTCTCAACTCCATTTGCAAATGAGATCATTAGTGAAGTCGTGAGACACGTGGGTTATTTTTTAATAGAGGGATTATTGGATATAGTCAATCACTAATATCTAAAGGAGAATAAAAAGACATTCATGATAAAATTGGGGTCATTCCCTTGTATATTTATTAGATATAGAAGTCTTTTCCAAAATATTGGTCAAATCAATTCAAGAATACATTTACAAAATAATGGTTGTATACTTTGATAATTGGACAAACCATAGTTTGTTGCAAAACTAAATCCAACTACTTTGAATTATGTTGGACTATTATCAACAAATCCAACTATCTCAAAACATTAAGAAATGCATATTCCTTACACCAATTGGAACTTGGCCATGTAATTTGCAAAGAAAGTATCAAGTTGACTTAGAAAAAATAAAAGTGATACTAGATCAAAAGCCACCTATAAACCCTACGAAAATATGGATATTTCTTGGACATACTAAATATCACATGAAATTTATTATAGACTACTTAGACAAAGAATTCCCCATGGGGGATTCACCTTTTTGAGAAATATCTTATCACAGTCATTCATAAAGGGGAGGGGGGGTAATTGTAAAAAATAAGGTCAATATATTGTAGGTGTTGGGGGTCGGGGAATAGGGTATTGGGGGTATAAAAAGAGGTTTCTAGGAAAAATATGGAATATATTGTAAAAATAGAGGTTTTTTAATTGGAAATATGCATTGGGAGGGGGGCTTAACAAAAGGATTTTTGTAAGTAATTATCAATATCTAGTGAAATGAGGGGTATTCTTTAATATCCCATTAACAAAGTCACTATGACATGGTTTCACTAAGTGAAGACTCTGTGCCATTCTCCATGGAGAAATTACTCAAAGCAAACATATCATTTAATGGAGAGTGAAATCTAATGAGTCCATTGAAATCATGAAAATGAAATTGGTCAAAGAGTTTCCATGTGCATTCTTATTCATTAGGTATTGTAGTGGGTGTTGTATCAGAACAACCTTGGGAAGAAGCCATTGATAACCCTAATTATTATGCTAGTTGGACATTTAATAAGGTATAAAGGAAGTACTCAACCACAAAAAGGGAAGGCTTAGGGATTATTTTCTCTTTGAATTTTTTTTAGCATTACTTATTTAAAATCTCATTAGTATAAAACCAAGCATTAAAATATCCGGTTACTAAATTTTTCCATTAGGTAGGAGTATGCAAATGGATAGTGTTATTTCAAGAATTTAAATTTAAAATTATAGTCTAAACAAGAAAAGGAAATGTTTGTCCCAACTACCTCTCTATAGTTTAAATAGAAAGAATTGACTAGGATTGATAATCACCTAAATGCACATTTTTTCAATTCCAAAGCCACACCTCATGATTTAGATGAAATCATACAACTATTAGAAGAAGGGAAGGCTCTAGAAGGTCTTAGAGAAAAGAAAAATAAATTCCATGCAATGAAGGTTTCTCTGTATACATTGATTAATTGATATTTATATAAGATTAGACCTCACAATGTACTCAAGATATATGCATTAAAAATGAAAGGGAGATTATTATCCAAGAAGCGCATGGTTGGATTATAGGAGGACATTTTCACTCAAGTACTACTAATAGAAAATCCTTACAAGTAAGGATATGGTGGCCCACATTATACATAGACTACATACATAAGGTAAACAAATGTAAAAAATGTCAAAGATTGGGATGACCTATAAAAATGAATGAGATTCTTTTAGTAAAAGTATATACTAGCCTCCGCTTTGAAGTTTGGAAAATTAACTTTGTAGGTCTTTTTCAAAAGAGTGTAACAAGAATAAGAGAAAAATACTCCATGACAACAATAGAATACTTACCAAATGGGTAGAAGAAGAACCAATCAAAAGTGTACAAAAGACATAATCAAGAGATTTTTATGCACTTGAACATTAGTAGGAAACCAAAGAACACATTTCATAAAGAACATAATTGCTGTACCAATTAAATATTTTTCTTATCGAACATCATAAAATTTCATCATACCATCCTGAAGCAAATGGGCCAGTCAAAATTTTCAATAAAACCTTGTCTAAAGGACTTACCAAAATATACATGGCATTGACAAGCATGACTAGGATGATAAGGTAGATGTGGTCCTTTCAGTATATAGAATGAATCACAAATGATCGATAAGACAAACTCCTTTCAAATTGGTATATGGGAAAAGGCAACGATCCCACTACACTTCGCAACAAATACATATCAAAATAGCTAGTTTGTTAAAAAAGGATATGAGAAATCTAAGGAAGATAGATTATACCTACTCAATAAGATGAAAGATAAAATATTAGTAGGTATCCATTATCAAGAGTACAAAAAAATAATAGAAGGCATGGCATGATAGAAACCTAAAAAATAAGTAATTTGAAATAGGAAACCACGTCCTCTTATATGATAGTAAAATAAAGGGAAACCAAGAAAACTAGAACTAGAATGGCTAGGACCATTTATAATAGAATACATAAAACCTAGTGCACTTATGCAATTGAGAATACTGTAAACAAAATTTGTCAATAATGTAGTGAATGGTTCCCATATCAAGAGGCACCAAACACAAACACAAAAGTAGTTGATTAGGGAAAAATGATTGAAAATTTGTTAATAATAAAAAATTTAACCACTTTTAACTAGTGTAGGTATTATTATACAAAGATCTTGATGAGGGATTAACAATAATAGTCTTTAAGCAATTCATCGATAATTGACAGGAAAGCAAGAAACTAGAGCCGACTAGATGAATGAAAATGTTGGGCATACTAATCAAACATGGTTGATCAAGACATTATCTATAATAGTGGCACAACAAAAGATAGAGAAACAAATAGAAGAAAGAAGTATGAAGCAACCAATGGAGGACAAAGTACGATAGAGTGACAAGCCAAATCAAGAAAACCATTAGAAGTTAGAAAGGAACACCTACCCCAAAAATATGGTTGATGAGAAGTAACGTGTTAAGTCACAAGTTTAAACCTACAATTTATATATAAGTTTAATGAGCCATGATGCCGAAAAGAATATTTCACCAGCAACCAGTGCATCAACATATTGAAATTGCCTATAAATATGCATCATTCTATAGGGGAAATAATAAAATTTGTTTTTAAGGAGAGAATCACCAACGGAGAAGAGAAATGAGACCACATTCAACTCGATTTTGAAAATAAATCCATAGAAAAGGCACGGCATAAAAAATGAGAGGGGTTATTTCACCTAGTCCTAAACACAAGTTCAAGACTATCTAACTAAAAACAAAAAAGACATGATTGAGAACCAAATATAGAGTTGGAAGGTAGAATTGCTAGAATTTTCCAAGCAAAGGTGGAGGAAAGTGAATGGGACAAACACTGGAAAAATTATAACACCAAGAAAATAGTAGGGTAGATGGAGAGATGACATCCTCATTCTAGAAAAACCCAATATAAGATCTTAAGTCAAAGGATTTGAAGAAAGGAATCTAGGTAACCAAATTTATAGTCAGTTGTACGAAGGAGGGAAGATTTGGCACAATGAACCAATCATGATTACACCAACATTTGTTTGTTGGATAACTAGCCTACCAAGTATCAGTGACCCTATCCGTAGGATGATTGATGTAGAAAAATGGACAAATAATTTTACAAGAACCATAACTACAGGCCCAACCATAAGACAAGTTAAACACAAACACATGAGTTGGACTTGCATTTTAGTTGTGTTATGCTCAATTTCTCTTGTGGGGCATTAGATGTAAATATTAACATGCTATAGGTTATTGGGCATATAGTTGAAGAAGGAAAAGGTCAAACATAAACCCTTACAGTGGAGTGCATGTTCAAAAAATTGACCAACTAAATAAGAAGGGAAACTAAAACTTAGTGGTTGAGAAAAAAAAATTATATATATATATATAGTTATAAAATGCATATAATGTAAATGCAAAAGAAAACCAAACCATAGGGAATTGGCATTTGTTTATTTCTATACGGTACAACATGAATCACTAGTTGTTCATGCCAATTGAAGAATTCATTAACTTTCCAAAAAAAATGAATATGTAAAAATGAAAGTAAAGAAAAACATATTACATAACCCAGAGCATTCATTAATAATAAGTTGTTCATGTCGATTGAAGAATTCGTTAATTTTCACTTTAAAAAATGAATAAACCCATAACGTTTATTAATAATAAATTGTTCATGCCTATTGAAGATTTTTTTTTTAATAAACCCATAGCATTCATTAATAATAAGTTGTTCGTGAATTCATTAACTTTCACTTTAAAAAATGAATAGGTAGAAATGAAGTAAAACGCCTATTACAAAACACATAGGTAGAAATGAAGTAAAAGGCCTATTACAAAACACATAGCATTCATTAATAATAGGAAGAAGGACAGAGTCATCACAACTATGAAATTGAAATTAGTTTATGTAGCATATACCACATTTTCCAAAACTCATAAATTAAATTTGTAGGGGAAAGAACAATCAATTATTTAAAAGAAGGAAGAGGTATCTAGAACAAAATATTGCTTCGATAGCAATATTTAGAGATAATGCTTCATTAACAGTTGACAATGGACATTGTGTGTTTGCATGAGATGGTTAGAAAACAAAGAAAGTTAAATTGACTGTCAAGATAACATGTCAATGAATAGGAAAGCAAAGTTTGATGCCAGACTGCAACGAAGTTTCCATATTGACGATAAACATAGAGTTATGAGAAGTAAGTATAGACATGATATCAAAAAATAGGGATGCTCTTGACATGATATAAAATCGTTTTGACAATCCTCACTCTAAAGTGTTGACATTCACGGCAACAGAAACATTTTACTACATATATGCAGAAGCGATGGAGTATCTTAACGATACATGGAAGACTCCGCATAAACAGAGGTTAAATTTGCAACAACATTTAGTGATCTGACTGTATGGACAAAAACAGTAGATCGAACGTTACATGTATTCCTTTCTCGTTCCTCAATATGATCTCCTGTCATTCCGGGATACATGATGCTTACTACCATTGAAACGGTCATCTTCTTCATCCATGTTCCACAGTACATCGGAATAACGACTTAGGTAAGCCTCGCTGTCTGAAAAGGCCTCCGGGGAAGCTACCATATAAGAACAAGAAGCTGGTATTCCACCATCTTGAGTGGTGCCATCTGCGCAGAACTCGGAAGAATATAGCAGACTTTCAAGTGAACCTGCTGAAAAGTTGTAGAGTAAGCTGTTCTCAAACAACTGGTTCTCTGAGGCTTCCAGATCTTGATGCGAATTAGCTGCGCCTTGTCGCCCATCATCATTGGCTTGAGACGACGTCGGACCATGACGAGATTCTCCCTGCATGAATACGTCATAATCACCATTTAGTTCATGAATCAGATTTACCTGTGGTGAAATATCATCTTGCAAATATAGGGTTCTTTTTATCTGATTCGCTACCTCCTCAGTACTTTGTGGTGGGATGCTAGTCGAAGCTGGCGCTGCACTGTCATGGTCGGGTGGTCGTTGAGATGAAGTTGGGAGACAGAAAGAGTGTTCAAATTGTTCTGGGCTGTCAACATCCATGCCGCAGCTGCCACTCTCATCTTGTAAATTCAATTTTCCCTTTATTCGAGTTCTCCAGTAATTTTTTATTTCGTTGTCCGTCCTTCCTGGTAAACTCTGTGCAATGTGAGACCACCTGATCGTTTGAATTTCCAGAGATTTAGAAATCCATTTATCACAAGCCCAACTATATATAAATTGCATTTAATCATGATTGTGTATATATAACTATACCTGTTTCCCCAACGGCCATGAAGTTTAATAATCAACCGTTCTTCTTCCGAAGTGATTTTGCTGCGCTTGAGGCCAGGCCGGAGGGAGTTAACCCACCTTAGCCTACAGCTCCTGCCAGTTCTTTTGAGCCCTGCGCAATATTACATACAGTTAAGATTTGAGTAACAAAAAATGAAAATAAAAACGAGGTCGAATTAATCTTTTAACCGTGCATTAAAAATAAAAATTAAAAGCTCGATCTGAACTTGATGAACCAATTGTGATTCCAAGCAATATTACTACTTGCAATATTGTAGAAAAACATAAAATTGCAACCTGCAGAAGACAATATTGTTATAGACATTGAACAATCAGAGATACAATTATTCACATTATAACTTCAATACTACGTCATACCAGTTGCTTTGGCGAGAAAGTTCCAGCGCCCTTCTCCATATAAGCGTATATACCCCGTAAGCTGCATGTCCTCTTCGACAGTCCATGGACCCTTCCTCGTTTCGGCTTCATCCTCATCTTCAACACCAGAAGCTCCAGACCAGATCCTGTTCGGCATTAAATTAGCTGGCTAGAGTTTACGACTCCTTTGCTTCGAAATTCTCGGTTTAAGCTATCAGCTATTTATATAAAATGAGTATACTGCACACTCCCAGTCCGGATACACCGAATAAATGTCGCTATGATCAATCAGTACGGATACATTGAATAAATGTCTCTTATACTGCACACTCTGAGACAGGAAATAGTGAATAAATGTCTCATGTCCCATTAAAGTAAGCCGAGCCGGGCCTGGGGTCGAGGTGAGCATCCTGTCGTTCGCCGTTTATAGCCATCTGTACAGATAACAAACACGGAATTTGTATGCTCATTATTTGGAAGATCTGAAAATAGGGCAGCAAGACACACGAAAGGAAGTGGAAAGATCTTTCGAAGTGTTAATTACAATTCCAGCAACATTGAATCGACATTTGGCAGCCTCTAATGTGCCCGACGCGATTTCGGGCGATTTGAGAGCCCAAAAGGCAAAGTAGACAGGGACCGATGGCCTCCTCATCGTATTTTGATTCGGAAGATTGCCATATAAGTTGAGACAGCGATGGAATTCTAGTTTATAAATTGGCCGTAGAATACCGTGCAACGATCTATCGTCGTCATAGATTTATTTTACTTAGAAATCGTCGAACATATCGCAATGTGGCTCCAGTTGATAGGTTAACATGCAGGCGCAATGTGGCTTCAGTTCATAGGTTATAGCGGTAATTGAACGAAGGAATGAATACCTTCTATTAATTTTTGACAAAGTGGAGACTTATTGACAAGCTGCCGCGTGGAGCTGGAGCTTTGGTCTAGAGAAAGCGAGGATCATTTTGGACGGTTTGAATAATCGTGTTTCATTTACAAGACAATGGATCCGGTATGCCTCGTAACGTGAAGACATGAATACTGTCGGTTCGATTTATTAGTTATAGAAAGGGGATTGTTTACTGTTTTTCGCTCACCCTATAAAATTGCACCGACGAGGTTGATATTCTATTTGTTTTTTCAAGCGCTATGTCATGCGAGCGCTGTTTTTTTTGTCATATCAACTTTTTAATGATTCTTTTGGTGGGAAAGTCGAGATTGTTTTTCCATTAGTTTGGTGAACTTTGCCTTCGTGGACACTCACAAGTTGTTAACATTTTATATTGGACCTGTCTAACCAGGGGACTTTTTGACTTTTTGGTTGATTTTCTGCGTGAAGCCGGTGAATTTAATCTATAAAAATTTGTAATTTTTGTTGTTTGTTTGATGATTTTAAACTCAGAAATGAAATCAGGTGACAAAAAAACCTCAAACACCCACACTTTGTTAAATCTAGCAATGTTTTTAAAAGTTTTAAAAATTAGGAAAGATTTATGATAAAAAATTGATAAACACCAAACAGAAACAAAGTTCAAAAAGTCCTCTCTTTACCCATCTCGTTTTATATTTTATTTGTTAGTCCTTGCCCCAAAGCAACCATGCGTATCTAGCATACAATATTTTTTTGGCAAGAGTTACTTAATGATGTCAACGTTCTAATTTTATATCTTAATATTGTTTTTGAGATTGTATTTTAGAGAATAAAATAATTTGTGACATTGAGAAGCAATTATCTGATCTCGATAACAGTGAGGCCGTACGACTCCTTGTCTGGAAGGTTTCCCATCACCGAACGTCGCATTAGAAGCGTATCGAAAACCACATGCATTGCTTGCCCTCGAACTTTATTTTTAATTTGAATATGGTGCAAAGAGATGAAATGTAGGAAAATAAATTAGTTTTCAAATACATCATTTATATATTTTTATTAAAATGGTTTGTATTTTAAACATAAGTATTTTAAGTTTCATGCCATATGTTTTTGTTAGTGCATCTTTACAGTACTTATATGATGGAATTTTATTACAAAATTTGGAAAAATGTAGAGAACAACTAAATAAATTAGTGCATGTATTTTTTCAAATTTTATTAATTAATTTTATTAAATTCACTTTATATTTGAAATGAGGAGGCCTTTATGTTCTAGTGTAAAGTATAATTTTGGTAAAAAAATGCATGAGAAAAAACTTTATAGCAGAAACAAGGAGGGATGTTTTTTAGGATTCTAGTGTAGTGAAAAAAAATTAATAATAGTAAAGAATAAATTATTTAAAAAAAATTATATATCTATAATCTACATAGTGAACTTTAGGTGGAACTATTTCATTAACAACAGATATCTGGAGCTTATCAACAAATATATATAGTGATATCTTTAAAATAAGAAGATTTCATCATTTTGTAGACCAAAGCAATGGGTTTGGAAACCCAAACCTATATCCAAACCTACCTAGTCAACAAACACATAATTTTCCGTCCTTGTTCAAATTTGAAAAAAGCACGCACAAGTAGGAGCCTGTGCGTGCTTGTGGAATGCGTGTGCACTCTTGATGTTATGAAATATATGTAGATGGGGAAGATAATGGGATTAGGGGATGGAGAAGTGTTATGAGAGAGGGGAATAGAGGGGCGAAGGAGATGGAGAATATGGAGTAGAAGAGAGGGAGGGCAAGAGAGGTGTGGAGGTATGAGGGTAGTCCAAGAGATAAGGATGGAGAATAAGAGGTAGAGAGAGGATGAGATAGTGATGGGTATAAAGAATCAATAAGGGAGGCAAATGTAGGGGAGATTAATAGGAGAGGAGGAAGCACGGGGACTTCACTTAGTGAACCTCTCACATAGCACGTACGATCGTGGGATATTAAAGAATACCCTTAATTTCCAGAGATATTGACCCAAACTCTCTTTGTTGAAACCCCCTCCCAATACTTAAAACCTCCTCCCCACCCCTTTTTATACCTCAATCCTTATAAACTACCCTACCCACCCCCACCTTAAACCCCTCATCCCCCCAATACCTGCAATATATTGGTTCGATTTTTGATAATTTTAAAACCCATAATATGAACTAACGTGATATGATATTGGTCAACAAGTGAAGACCCCGTGGGAGGAAGAGGGAGAGATAGAGAGGGGGTGGGGTTAGAGGTAAAGATAGGGGACTCAGAGAGATGGTTTAGAGAGAGAGGTGGAGAGTGGGATGGAGAGAATGAGAGGTAGATGGAAACAAAGAGACTACTATATATATAGATGAAGAGATGAAGGGGCAGAGAGAGAGACAACGAGGGAGGAAAAGGTTTAGCCTGAGGTTGATAGAGGAAAGGGAATACAAAGAGGAAGATATGAAGAGAAAGGGAGAGTGAGGATTTGGTAGGATAAAGGGTAAGAAGGAGATATAAGTAGAGAGATCCTAGAGAGAGAAATAATGGGAGGGTAGAGAGAAATGTGGAAGGAAATACGAAATATCAAGGGAGAGACATACGAAGCAAGGGTGAGAGAGAGAGGGAGGGGAGAGAAAGTTGGAGAAATAGAGTTATCGTGATAGATTTATTTATTTTTAATCAAAGAGTGAGAGAAGAGAGAGAATGAGAGAGTGATGGTGGTAGAGAGAGTCTGAGAAGGAATGAGATAGTGAGGTGGTGAGAAAGATGAGAGAGAGATATGGGAGAGAGGGAGAGGGAGAGGTAAAGAGGGGACTAGTGCAAGAGAGAACATTTAGAAAGAAAGGTGTATGCTAAGAAGGGGAGAGTAATAAAGTTGGAGATAAAGGAATAGAGTGGGGTAGATAGACATATATATATATATATATA
>LPNX010832466.1:0-11417 GCA_001517045.1 Pseudotsuga menziesii
GTTTGCAGATGTCCAGTAGCATTCACATCAAAGCTTCAACTTCAAATATGATATAGTACCAGTAATAACATATATTTCAAATGAGTTTTATTCACACACTCTATCCCCTCGAGTTCATCAAAAATCTTCACTTATATACTATTAAGATTCAGTTTTACTCTATAAATGTTGCATGCAACATTATAGGGATTATTTAACCAAAACGGGCATCTAATTACACCTATTACTATAAACAGAAATCGACTGGCCTGAGTCGAGGAATCCTAGAAATTTCTTGACCATTGACAAAACTCCAGCTCGCAACCAACCAGCCACATCTCCATGCCCTCGTATAACCACGTCCTGTATTTCTGGAAAAGGGTGGTGATAAAACTTCCTGCATTGAATTCAAACAAAGCATATTATTAAAACCAATTTAATACATATCTAACAAAAATAACTTAAAATTTTAAATGCATGCCTGCTAAATCTCTGATTTTACAGGCATGCGAAATCGTAATGACCATTACCTGTTTTGCTACGACATAGGAAATGAGAAAATCATCAAGTTTCATTATGAAGAGCGACTACTCTTCTAGCCTCTGCTAGTTTAGCCTTCAACCTAATAATTTTAATATTTTGCTTTTCAATTCGTTCTAGTAGTAGCTGGTTTGTACTTATGATTGATTTCTTGGATTTTTTGTATTGATTCTTCTTAATGTTTACCCTTTTCCACCTATGAATCCATTCCAGCAATTCTTTTCTAAAATTTTTGTTTTCTTCTTCCAATAATGCTGTGCTAGATAGACACTGTTTGAGCTTTCCTCTAAACTCTATGATTTTATCTTGATAGACATTACCTAATACCTGTTGCAGAGTTTCGTCTTCTTTATTTATCTGAGGAGAACGAGGACTGTCACAATGCTGACTGTATAATGGTTCAAGATCTGCAATGTTTGCATTTGTTTTTGATTGGTTGCCCTCAACATCATCTGATTTTGCATCACTTCCCTGCGCGATAGCAGAATGCCCTACATCCATTGTGTTAGGGATAGAAGACGGGATATCATCCTCAATATCTACAACTGTAGGTTTAGTAGTTGTAGATTTGGAAGTTTGTTGATCAGCCTTGTATCCTGAAATCGAATGAATACTATGCATGCTCCTTGTGACTCTTCATGAAAACGATAGGTTTTCAAAACCAAGCCCTTCCTTGTCACAACAGATCTGAGCCAAATGATCTAATTTATACATAGATTATTTGTTGCATTCATCAGGTTTATTTGCTTCATCATTATTATCATTTTCACCATTGGCTGATCCTTCTTTTATGTTTGCAGTGTTGCTATCATTCTCACCAGGTAAGGGTTTATCCAATATTTCCCTCGAATTGCAAGGAATTGCATCCCTGTCGTCATTTTCATTAATCTCATTGTTTATGGGCATACTTACGACCTCGGATTCCTTGAACTCTGAACTACTAACCCTAGGATTTATGCCCTTTTGTTTCCTACGAGCTCGTGGGGATGTATTAGGCCAGTACTGTGTCAGCCCCAATTGACAATCAACTAGAAACTTATCCCAAGACACACCCTTGGCAGATAATTGGAATTGCAATAATATTTTTATCAACCCATGATGACAAAGACTACTGTCAGGGTTATTGAAATTCCTAACAGACTGCGACATTTTCTTAAGACTTTGCCATAGATAGAAGGGAAAATTAAGCTTGCAACCCTTTACTGCTAACAGTAACCGTAAATGATATAAGTGTAAATGGGAGTATCGTCCACAACAGGACACGTACCTTACTAAGATTTTGTAGTAAAATCTCCATTCGGTCTTCAAATATTTCACAGGGATGCCTATCCTTAGCTTCGTTTTATCCGGTAATGGCATTAACAAAGCCAAGCATTTCTTCTTATTCACCACAGTTCCCTTAAACCAGCATTCTCCAACCTGTGGAAGCTTAGTGGCTTCAGCAATTTTTCCTTCGTTGATAACAAACTCGAAACCCCCAATTTGCACCCTGTCATCTTCAAAATTCATGGCGAACATCTTAATAATCTCCACATGGTGACCATCAAAACACCTAAAGAAATTTACCCATCCCATTTTCTTGAATTTCTTGGAAACTTCCTGGTTAGCTTCTATTAGTTCAGACCCCGAAATCTCAAAACGATTCAAAGGAGACATGATTTCCTCTGCACTCTCCTGTCTTCGACCTGAAACAAATGGAGAAGTGAACAAAGAAGGGATTGGTATCGAAACATACGACATGATGGGTTATTTTCACATGCTTCAAATCTAATCGGAGATACAATATCTTAACCTGCCATTTTAGCGAGATTTTAAGCAGTGATAAGTGTTACAACTTCACACTATACCACGATTCATGCTAGTTTATCTATGCTTGACCATGACTGTTAGTGATAATCACTAACTTGGCGAACCAGAGATACGGTGACTGATAGAATCATCATTTCAACCATTGATTATTGACAGTGGTTCATAATTAATAGGTACAACAACATAATTTGAAATGACCATCAGCATTTAACACTGTCAACACGATATTTTCATATGCATACAACTGTCGACTCTGTCAAGGGGTGAAGGCCACGTTTTCATACCAGCTCATTGATCCAAATGATTGATCGTTTATCAACTTGAAAATTGGCTTATTTCATGTCCAGCTAATCCTAACAGTCATCCCTATTTTAATCATGTTACGTAGTGGTATGCAGGGTAATAAAATCGCCCTCCAATGTTAACAATGCTTTGATAAAATAGCTAGATTAATATCTATGCTATGTATGTACAGAACTAAGTTTAAACCCTTCAAACATCCTATCGACACATATCTAACGTTATATAAGATATTTGAATGATAAAACATAAGTAAAACTTCCCTATGTAAACAACATTTGGTCATATTTACAAAGTTCATAGTATGGTATTACATATGATATTAACTTTGAAAGTTACGCTTAGTCTTGGGACTAATAATACCCTACTTAACACAAAATGTGTTTTATTAATTTTTTCTTGGCATCAATCCCTTAAGTCACATAAATTTATCTTGATGATTTAAATAAATTAATGAAAAATTTATGAAACTTATCTGACAGTTGTTTCAAGGCCAAGTTAATGAGCAAGTTTCTTTCAGCTCTAGAATCATTAAATCACCTTCCTTTGATTGAGAGTACCTTCAGAATCAATGATTCTGAAGGTGCTCTTTCATAATTTTGAATTGATAAATCACATGGAGAGCTGATCTCTCTTCATTTCTTGATAAAATGAAGAGGTTGTTGCTGGCTGCCAACAAATGGTGACGACCTGGGTGAACCAGTTATCTCTGCTTAAACAAGATGATCAAAATGAAATCTCAAAACCTGTTAAAAAAAATAATCAAAAATCCTTTATCCATATTAAACCATTTTACTCATATTCATAAATATAACTCAGAAATATTCCATCTTTTAAAACAGAAATTTGGTTAGGGATAAACTTACAAATATCTTAGCCGAAGCAAGTACTTCTTAGTAAAGATGACCTGTACCATCAGCATAGAGTACTGTTTCCACTGAAAACTTTCTAGAATCTGTTCCTTAGCATAATCATTTTCTTTTTTCTTGATTTTGCTTTTCTTTTAAAACAATAATTCTGCCTGAAGACTACTATCTGGGTTTGGTATCCCAATTTGAAAATATCATTCACGAGAGTTGTCTGAAATAAGCAAGCCGGCTCGTGATGAGACCTCCCGTCTTTTAATTTTATTAAAATCAAAATCCATCACCCTGGTGATCAGAAATGAAGTTATTCCAGACAACACTGATGATCATGATTAGGCCGGCTCATTACTGAGACCTCCTATTCTTCAGACAAAAGTTATGTTTTTATTTTCATTTTTAATTTTTTAATTTTTTATAAAATGAGAGGTCATTACCCAGCATGGTAACCAAATGGCAATGTTAGTCATTAATATCACCAGAAAATGAATCAGCTGGCTCGTGATGAGACCCCTTATCTTTTGATTTCACAACCAAAAGCCACTACTAGTTTCCTAATAATGTCATACCGGTGATATTTGTGATTCTGATCGGACCGGCTCATTACTGAGACCTTCCGTCTCTCACTTTAGCTTTTAATTAACTGGAACAGATGCTAGACAGTTCTCAAATGATAAAAAATTTCTAAGACTGATGATAGAGATATGCAAAGTTTTTTCAAAAGTACAAGCTTCAAAAAAGTTATTTAATAAGCTATCCCTATTTCGGGAAAGAACAAGATGAAGAAAATATGAGAAACATTTATAAATAGAAACAATGAAGGACTTTACAGATTCAAGAAATTTTGATCAATTTGAACAAATTTTAAAACATTTCAGTCTAATATCATAATTTTTAAGACTGATGAGTAAACTGATCTTTATTTATTTACATTAGTTATAGTTGTTAATTACAAATGATTGGTTATATACACAAATTTTAATCAATCTAATATATATGACTTTGGCAAATAATTGATTAATTTATCAGTCTGCTAGTTTATATACAGAAAAAAAACTTTATTTACAAACAGCAAGTAGGTATGTACATTTTTAGACAGAAAAATATCAACAGAAATATTTCTTAAGAATCAGTCCATTCACAGGGAATGTCTCAGACTGTCCTTCAAGTGTTTGCAATCGAAAGGTACTTGGACCTATTTTTTCAGAAATAACAAAAGGACCTAACCACAGTTTCTAAAATTTTGTATGATCTCCCTTATCTTCGTGAGCTTTATCCCATTTTAAGACCAAGTCTCCTACCTGAAATTCTCGATCAAAATTGAATGATTGGTCAAACCATGACTTTACAATCTGTTGATGTTTGTTAAAGTGTTGTTTTGACTTTTCCCTGTCTTCTTCCAATTTTAACAATGCATTAATTCTTTTTTCCATTGCTGGGCATTCTTCTTCCTGGACAGACTGAGCTAATTGTAACGAAGGTAAGAACAAATTTGGCGGAAGGATATTTTTAGTTCCATATACTAAGAAAAATGGTGAGTTACCTATCGCAGCTTTAGGAGTTACTCTGTCTACCCAAAGAGCATTGACCAATTCTGTATGCCAATTCCGATGGTGAACTGAAATAGTTCTTTTAAGAATTTTTAATAAATTTTTATTTGTTGATTCAGCTAAGCCATTCCCATGAGGATGGTAATTAGCTGAATATCTGACTCTTATTCCCTTCTCTAAAGCAAACTGAGTTAACTCAATTGATGAAAAATATGATGCATTATCGAAAACGAGAGAATCAGGAATACCAAATCTTGTTATGATAAAGAATTCCAAAAAGAGTATAACCTGATTGGTATTCACAACTTTTAAAGGTGCAGCTTCAGCCCAACAAGTGAAATAATCAGTTGCAGTTATTATATATTTGTGTTGCATTGATGAGGGAGGTTTTATTGGACCTACTATATCGATACCCCATTGCTGAAAAGGTCTTTTAGTTGAAATAGGTTGTAAAAGGAAAGCAGATTTTTTCACCCTTCCGGCAGCAAGTTGACATTCTTGACACTTTCTGACGAAGGTATAAGAATCTCGAAACAAGGTAGGCCAATAATAACCAGCCCTGAGAATTTTGTGAGCAGTGGTCTCTCCACCAAAATGACCACCTACTTGTCCAGAATGCAATTCTTTCAGAATTGTTTCGGTTTCATCTTTATCTAAACACCGAAGGTATACTCCATCTGAATTTCTGCTAAAGAGGATATTATCGATTAATAAGTATGGAGCAGACTTCAATATAAGTGCTCTTTTCTTTCTTGGTTCTAAGTAATCAGGGGTAGTCCCTGTTTCCAACAGTAACCGTATGTTTGTGTACCAGGAATCTTGAGGAGGTGGATAAAAATAAATCTCTCTGATAAGTAAAGCTTCATCAATAACAGTTTTAGCTTTATCATCAGGCCAATGAGCAGCATTAGCGGCTAATTTACATATCCCTTGACCTTTGATTATCGTTGAAGGTTTGATCTCTAAGTCATATTCTTGAAGAGCTGTCATCCAAGGTGCCCTTTTTTCTCCTAAATCTTTTTGTACCAGCAAATTTCTTACTGAAGAATAAGGGACAATTACTTTCGTTTTAGATTTAAACAAGTAAGGACGAAAATGTTTTACAGCTTTAAAAATGGCAAAGCCTTGTTTATCCACTTCATGATAATTGAGTTCAGCACCTTTGAAATTTGAACTCATGAACGAAATTGGAACTTCATTATTTTGTTGATTTAATTGGGTTAAAACTGCTGCATATGCAATATCAGAAGCAAAGGTGTATAATATAAAATCCTTGTTAAAATCTGGACTTAGAAGACTAGGAGCTTCTAAAATGGCTTCTAAAATTTTCTAAAAGGATTCTTTTTCAGTTTGTCCCCAATTAAACATAGCATCTTTTTTAATCATTTTATGCAAAGGACGAATGATCTCTGAAAAACTAGGAATGAATCTCATAACAAAGTTAATTTTTCCTAGGAATGACTGGATTCCTTTCTTGCTGGAAGGAAAGGTAATCTTTGAAATAGCTTGTGTTCTTTCAGGATCAATCATGATTCCATGTTTCGAGACTACACATGCCAATAAGATACCTTCTGAAACAGCAAATATTGTTTTTTTAGGATTTAAGGATATTCCAAATTTTCTACATCGTTCAAATACTTTTCTCAGATGGTTAAGATGATCAGGACGATGTTTTGAGTACACAGTAACGTCATCCAAATAGACAACGACTGAATGACTGGTTAAGCCTCTAAAAGAAATATCCATTGCTCGTTGAAATGTTGCTCCCACATTGATTAACCCAAAGGGAATCTTGCGGCAGGCATACGTTCCCCATGGAGTTCTAAAAGCTGTTTTCAATTGATCATCTGGGAATACCAATATTTGGTTATACCCTGAAAAACCATCAAGGAGGGACAGTATCTTAGACCCAGACACCTTCTGAAGAATTTGTTCCATGGGAGGAACAGGGTAATTATCTTTTTCAGAAGCTTTATTTAAATTTCTAAAATCCACACATAATCTAATATCCCCGTTTTTCTTCCTAACTGGAACTAAGTTTTATACCCATTGAGTGTGTCTGATAGGGAAAATGATCTTGGCAGCTAACAATTTATTCAGTTCCTTTTTTATTGTTGGTTCTAATGATGGGTGATATTTTCTTAATTTCTGCTGAAAGGGCTTTGATTCTTGTTTAATTGGAATTATATGTTGCATGACTTGAGTATTGAATGTTTTCAAATCATCGTATGTCCATGCAAATATATCCTTAAACTCCTTAAACAATTTTATGAAAGCTGTTTTTTCTACAGGATTACAATCTATTCCTAGATTTATAGTTTGGGGATTTGATTCTGTTCCCAAATTGATGATTTCATATTTCATCCAAGAGCTGTTTGTTTTACAATTAGGGACAGACTTAAAATTATCCTGTAGATCAAAAAACTTTTCTAATCTTAATACTGAATTGGGAACTGGTTTTACTTGTTCGAAAGCTTTTTCAACTGAACAGAAATCATTTATTACCGAAAAATCCCGCAAATTGTCATCATGAGTGAATTCATCTATCGCTGAATCTTTAAAGATATCCTTGTTTATTAGAAAATGCAATACCTGCATATCATTGTCAAACACACGCCAGTTAAAAATATTATCTGGTATGGAGGGCCTAAAAATCAATTCAACAGAAAAGAAATCTGGTGTAAGATTTTCTGAAGGAATTAACTTAGATGCTACATTTTCCAACAAGTCTGCTTCTTGATTTTGATTTCTAGGAACATAATTTATGTTAAATGCATCAAAATGTGTAATAATATTCCACACCTCTTTCTGATAACTCTGTAAATGCTCAGATAAACAGTGAATGGAATTACGAACTTGTCTAACTATGATCTTGGAATCGCCATAAACAATTATCTCTTTGATGCCCAAATCTATTTCCTTTTTCAAACCTTGTATTAAAGCTTCATATTCAACTGTGTTATTTGTACAACTAAATTCCATTCTACAAGCCATACATGTTTTATTACCTTGAGGATCTACCAGTAAGCAACCGGCTCCTGCTCCTTCTTTAGATTTTGCACCATCGAAATATAAAGTCCAAATACTATGTGCAATTACCTTGCTCTCTATGATATTTACAATACTTACATTATTTACATCACTGATGGTTTCCTTGAGTGAACAATTAGGAGAAACAGATGTTACATTACAAATTTCAGATTGCTGATTATTTTCAAAAAGAGTGGAATTTTCAGCTTTGAAATTTCCAAATCCTAATTCATACATGTAGTTTGCCATAATAGAATCAGAAAATAACACAGGTTCACTAGGATCATGCAGTTCTGTAACAGTATGTTTAATATACCGTTCTCTATGTATTTTTATCTGATTTGATTTTCCGTTCTTAGGTAACCACAACGTTGACCAATCAGTGGCAAAGAAACCGTTCAGCTGTTGAGACCAATCTCTACTTAAGAACAATCCATATGCATCTGGAATATCAGCAACAACAATGTCTATGATTTGATAAACCGAAGGGTTACAAGCAATCCTGACTAAGACATCTTTCATCTCTCCAACAACCTTTACATTTGTTCTATCTAATTGAGTTATTTGTGAGTTAGATGGAACAAATTTTCCATTCAATTTCTTACATACAGATAAAGGCATAACATTAGAGGATGCTCCTGAATCTACCATGCAGTTGTGAACATTCCTATTGAAAATTTTAAAGGTAAGTAAAAACGGAGGTGTTGTTGACTTAGAATTTTTACCTATCAATGAAGCTTTGTCAGCTACTGCTTTTCCTTTTTCAGTTGCTGTTGGATCATTGTTAGAACTGTTTGCAGCAACGTTTTGTTTTGCATTAGGAACAATTGAACTTACTGCAGGATTTATAATATGACTATTAGGCATTGGGTAGATTTGAAGAAGATCATACATACTGATGTTTGCACGTGTCTTCTTTAAATCTTCGATTATATCATATTGTAAATCCAATTTTGGAGCATTTTGAATGGTTTGAGTACCCTTAGTAGGCTGAGTTTGCCTGCCAGATTGAGTTTGTTTATTTGGTTGTGAGTTATTATTGTCAGTATTTGTAGTAGAGCTTGAAGCACCAGGAGTGTTTGCAAAAGCTTTACTATGAGTATTATATGCATGCTGTCCTGAAGGTGGACTTCTGCTCTCATGTTCTTTCACAAAACTATCCCAAAAATGACCGTTAACTTGTTGAGGTTCTTCTGATTCTTCATCATTTTCTAATTCCTCTTCTTCTTCATTTTCGTTCATCTCTTGACTAGGAGTTTCAGACAAAGATAGAACATCTCGAATTGTATTAAAGATTTCTTCATTAGCAGCTACATCGGGTGGTGTATTCTTATTATTTGTGTTTGGGTTTTGTCTAAATTGATTTCTGAAGTAACCCCTAGAAGAAGAAGCTTCAGAATTAGTCTTTTTTAACCCTATAACTTCATTGGTTAATGTTCAAATAGCGTTTTGTAACTGTTCTACATCGAATGCTTTATCTTTATCTGAACTAGGCCTTTCTATTTTTCTTTGAGGAAAAGAATCAGATTTCCCACTTCTATCTGGTTCATAAGACATGAAATCTTTTTCTACTTTAATAGCTTCCTCAAATGTTTTTATCAGTGTTGTTTTTCCAGCTCTTTTCACAAACATTCTGGAATTCCTAGGTAAGGCTGATGTATAATTTTCAATAATTATATCTTCCGGAGGTTGAGAAGCAACTAGAATTTTATTTTTCAAAGTTAGAAACCTTTGATTGAAATCTTTAATTCTTTCTTTAGGTTCCATTTTAATTCTAGATAACTCTAGGGCTAAAAGAGCGGGTGTTTTATCTTCCCCGAATTTATCTAGAAAAGATTTATTAAATTCCTCCCAATTTGTAATAGATCCTTGTACTAATGAAAAGTACTAGGTAGAAGCTCTTCCTTCAAAATTTAGAGGAAACAATCGAAAAACTACATCTTGATGCTGAACATTCAAAGTTTGAACAGCCAACATGAATTTGTCAATATGCACCTCTGCAGGTTCTTTGTCATCTGGGTTAAACTTAGGAAGAATTTTGTCTGAATGTTTTGGCAATGGATGCTGTACCCCAGGAACTGCTACAGCAGCTTCCCTTAACCAAGGGAGCTATGGATTAGGTGGAGGAGGTAGAGGATTACCTCCTCCTCCTACATTTCCTGCCATTGGACTTCCTTGAGAGCTAGAAGAACTTCCTGAATTGGAAGGTCTTGGACTATCGGGTGGTGACTCAGGAGGAGAAGGTGGCTGATTAGAACCACTTCCTATAATTAGTATTCTAGCAGTATTGGTTTGTGTAATCTTCCTTTGATGTCTTTCAACCTGATGATGAGGAGTACTACCAGTTATCTCCAAATCTTGCGTAACTATGATCAATTGTGGATTATGTCGCTGTTGTCTAGGAAGACCATAATCTATTGGAGAAATACCTAACTGATTAGCGTAAGCTCTAGTAAGGATATGTCTGGATTCTTCTAGAGTTTGAGCACTTTGTGTGGGAGTAAAGGGAGAAGTAACAAGATCACGTTCAAGGATATTCCTAACAGTTTCTATAAAAGGTGATCTACTGAATTCTGGAGATTGTTGGCTGGTTGGAAATGTTTCATTAGTTTCACCTGCCATTACTCAATTCATGCCCTTCTTCTAGCACCATTTGTTGGCCTGATTTTTTGAATCTAGGCCAATAAGGAGGTTTTGTCCATACAATCAGCTTAAAGCAGCGTTCGGTATGTTTAAATTAACAAAACCTCGCAGGTTATGGTCCTGCTACCAGCTAGTTTGTCTCTTAAGGAGAACTTAAAACTAGCAAAATCTAACCTATTTTAATGTTTATTTTACCTAAATGTCTAAACTTATCCTAAGGTTGCTTTCTTAAGGAAATACTTTGATTTTTTGGAAGTTTTCTAAATATGAAAACTTAGGTAAAGTATGCAGAATGATTTAACAATTGCTAATTAACAAATAAAATTTTAAAATTAATTAATCTATCTAATCTATTTAACCCTATCTCAGCTGAGAGCAAATTTAAGATTATATTAACTATTAATCAACAAATATGAACAGAAAGACTGAAATATAATTTAAACAAACCATTTAGATCATAACTAAAAGTCAATGTGCTATATAATAACAGAATTGAAATTTAACCTGCAAAAACACAGTCAATTCCAATTGTCTGACACTGATTAATAATTAATGATCAAGATAATTGTTTGAATTTGAGATAATGCCTATTTAAAATTCATTGTCAACACACAAATGAAATTTTAAATAAACAAATAAGGATGTCATTAAAACTTATGTTTATAGTAAACATACTAATAAACAGAATCATAATGAAATATTT
>LPNX010832467.1:0-17816 GCA_001517045.1 Pseudotsuga menziesii
TCGAGTTAGTTTACCTTATAAGAAAATTGCATGGCGAATGAAAGTTAATATGTGTTAGCTTTCTTATGGTAGTTTTCCATCTAGCACAACCACATTGTCTTCAAATAAGAGATTATATCTGAACATACATGTCAATTTGTTAGAGAGAAAGATAACTCCATGATATTTTCTTTCACTCATCGTGCCAAGTTGTTAGAGCGAAAGATAACTCCATGACCATGACAAAAATTAAGTTGGAGTTAGCTTTCGCTCTAACAACTTGGCATGATGAGTGAAAGAAAATGTGTATTATTTTGCATAAGGTAGTTTCTATTTAACACAACCACAATGTCATCAATCACATTGCATCATGATGGATATCTAGATGGAGTTATTTTTCAATCTTCAAACAATATACAATGTGTGTTAGGTTTCATAGGGTATTTTTCCATCTAGCACAACCACATTGTCATCAATCACATTGCACCATGATGGAAATCTAGCTGGAGTTAGCTTTCATTCTTAAACCATTGTATGATAAGTGAAAGTTAATGTGTGTTATATTTCATAAGGTAGTTTTCCATATAACACAACCACATTGTCATCAGTCGCATTGCACCATGATGAAAATCTAGCTGGAGTTAGGTTTCATTCCTAAAAAATTGCATGGTGAGTGAAAGCTAATGTGTGTTAGTTTTCATAAAGTATTTTTCCATCTAAAACAGGCACAGTTTCATCAAATACATTACACCATGATGCAAATCTAGCTAGAGTCATTTTTCCTTCTAACAACATGGCATGATAAGTAAAAGCCATGTGTGTTAACTCATTACACCATGATGAAAATCTGGCTGGAGTTAGTTTTCCTTCTAACTACATGGCACGATAAGTGAAAGTTAATGTGTGTTACCTTCGTAAGGTAGTTTTCTATCTAAGAATATGGCACAATGAGTAAAAGCTTATGTGTGTTGGCTCATTTCACCATTATGAAAATCTAGTTGGGGTTAGCTTTCCTTTTAACTACATGGCACAATGAGTAAAAGATTATGTGTGTTAGCTCATTGCACCATGATGGAAATCTAGCTGGAGTTAGTTTCCTACTAACATGGCATGATGAGTGAAAGCTAATGTGAGTTAACTTTTGTAAGATAGTTTTGCATCTAAAAAAACCACATCGTCATCAATCACATTGCACCGTGATGGAAATCTAGATGGAGTTAGCTTTAATATTTAAATCATTGCACTGTGAGTGAAATCTAATGTGTGTAAGCCTTCATCGGGTATTTCTCCATCTAGCACGACCACATTGTCATCAATCACAATGTACCATGATGAAAATCTAGCTGGAGTTAACTTTTATTCTAACTACATGGGACAATGAGTGAAATCTAATGTGCGTTAGCTTTCATAAGGTAGTTTTCCATCTAACACAACCACATCGTCATCGATCACATTGCACCGTGATGGAAATCTAGCTAGAGTTAGATTTAATCCTTAAATCATTGCACGGTAAGTGACATCTAATGTGTGTTAGTATTCATAATGTAGTTTTACATCTGGCACAACCATATTTTCATCAATCACAATGCACCATGATGAAAATATAGCTTGAGTTAGCTTTCGTTCTTAAAACATTGCACAATGAGTAAAACTAATGTATGCTAGCTTTCATAGGGTAGTTTTCCATCTAACAAAGCCACATTGTTATCAAATACATTACACCATGATGGAAATATAGCTTGAGTTAGCTTTCCTTCTAACAACATGGCACTATAAGGGAAAGCTTATGTGTGTTAGCTCATTACACCATGATGGAAATCTAGCTGGAGTTAGCTTTTATTTTAACAACATGGCACGATTAGTGAAAAATAATGTGTGTCCACTTTCATAAGAGAGTTTTCTATGTAATAAAACCACATTGTCATCAAGGACATTGCTTCGTTTTGGAAATCTAGCCGGAGTTAGATTTCCAAAAAAACCACATCGTCATCAATCACATTGCACCGTGATGAAAATCTAGCTCGAGTTAGCTTTAATATTTAAATCATTGCACTGTGAGTGAAATCTAATGTGTGTAAGCCTTCATCGAGTATTTTTCATCTAACACGACCACATTGTCATCAATCACAATGTACCATGATGGAAATCTAGCTGGAGTTAACTTTTCTTCTAACTACATGGGATAATGAGTGAAATCTATTGTGCGTTAGCTTTCATAAGGTAGTTTTTCATCTAACACAACCACATTGTCATCGATCACATTGCACTGTGATGGAAATATAGCTAGAGTTAGATTTCGTCCTTAAATCATTGCATAGTAAGTGATATCTAATGTGTGTTAGTATTCATAATGTAGTTTTACATCTGGCACAACCATATTGTCATCAATCACAATGCACCATGATGAAAATCTAGCTTGAGTTAGCTTTCGTTGTTAAAACATTGCACAATGAGTAAAACTAATGTATGCTAGCTTTCATAAGGTAGTTTTCCATCTAACATGGCCACATTGTTATCAAATACATTACACCGTGATGGAAATCTAGCTTGAGTTAGCTTTCCTTCTAACAACATGGCACTATAAGGGAAAGCTTATGTGTGTTAGATCATTACACCATGATGAAAATGTAGCTGGAGTTAGCTTTTATTTTAACAACATGGCATGATTAGTGAAAACTAATGTGTGTCCACTTTCATAAGGGAGTTTTCTATGTAATAAAACCACTTTGTCATGAAGGACATTGCGTCGTTTTGGAAATCTAGCTGGAGTTAGATTTCCAAAAAAACCACATCATCATCAATCACATTGCACCGTTATGGAAATCTAGCTGGAGTTAACTTTAATATTTAAATCATTGCGTGGTGAGTGAAATATAATGTGTGTAAGCCTTCATCGGCTATTTTTCCATCTAGCACGACCACGTTGTCATCAATCATAATGTACCATGATGGAAATCTAGCTGGAGTTAACTTTTCTTCTAACTACATGGGACAATGAGTGAAATATAATGTGCGTTAGCTTTCATAAGGTAGTTTTACATCTAACACAACCACATCGTCATCGATCATAATGCACCGTGATGGAAATCTAGCTAGAGTTAGATTTCGTCCTTAAATCATTTCACAGTAAGTGACATCTAATGTATGTCAGTATTCATAATGTTGTTTTACATTTGGCACAACCATATTGTCATCAATCACAATGCACTATGATGAAAATCTAGCTTGAGTTAGCTTTCGTTCCTAAAACATTGCACAATGAGTAAAACTAATGTATGCTAGCTTTCATAAGGTAGTTTTCCATCTAACATGGCCACATTGTTATCAAATACATTACACCGTGATAGAAATATAGCTTGAGCTAGCTTTCCTTCTAACAACATGGATAAGGGAAAGCTTATGTGTGTTAGCTCATTACACCATGATGAAAATCTAGCTGGAGTTAGTTTTTATTTTAACAACATGGCACGATTAGTGAAACCTAATGTGTGTTCACTTTCATAAGGGAGTTTTCTATGTAATAAAACCACATTGTCATCAAGGACATTGCGTCGTTTTGGAAATCTAGCTAGAGTTAGATTTCATCATTAAATAGTTGCATGGTGAGGGAAATCTAATGTGTAAGATTTCATAGTGTAGTTTTTTATCTAGCACAAACACATTGTCATCAATCACAATGCACCATGATGGAAATCTAGTTGGAGTTAACTTTTGTTCTTAAAACATTGCACACTGAGTAAACCTAATGTCTGTTAGCTTTTATAAGGTAGTTTCCATCTAACACAACCACATTGTCATCAAATACAGTACACCATGATGGAAATCTAGCTAGAGTTAGCTTTCCTTCTAATAACATGACACTATAAGGGAAAGCTTATGTGTGTTAGCTCATTACACCATGATAGAAATATAGCTGGAGTTAGCTTTCATTTTAACAATAGGGCACAATGAGCTAGAATTCTAATCGTTGCCTCTTATCTGGCAACCTCTGTTTTCCCATAACACATTGTTCAGGGAGTCATCCAATGCCTTAAAGGAATAGCAATTTTTAAAATTTAATTAGCAATCTCTTTTGGGATCTTTTTTCTCATAGTCCTCCTATTTGTAGCATTTAATATCCAATATCAATTGTTTTTCAAGTACCTTATTAGTGAGGGGGACTTGTTAAACAATTTTTAATCCTTGGTGATGGGCCAGCGTTTGAACCTATGATAATATCATGAATTCAACGTACATGAGCTCAAGTGTCCTTACCTATACATTACCCATCTGTTGGACTACCTTTCTAGTGTTGTAGCAACTGCTAGCTTCCTGAGACTCATGAAGAGTTGAAATTTGGTCCAAAGGGCACAAAGCTGGATTCCCACATAGATACTGGGACTGTTAAACTAACTTCTGACACTAATACTTTGTCAGGAATATATTCAACTTATAAACCTCCACAATCCGGTGTGCCTGTGGCTTTCAACAGTCCTCACAAACTAAATTCCAACTCAGCAATACCAGTAGGATCATATGGCCACTCAATTAATTTACATCAGCAGCCAAACACGTCAGTTTTAGTGGCAGTTGTATCATCATCAAATGCTACTTCTATGAGGTTTGATGTTGTGCATACATCTTCAGGTCAAAATTTGCCAACTATGGCACAGTCTTGTGGAACATTGGATCTATCAAACCTTTCACTCGGGCTGAAGAAACTAGCATCATTTCATTGGAGGCTCTGCAAATGAAATAGTAATGGTAGCAGGTCATTATTTTTAAGACCGATTTTGATTGTATGGTCACTATCTTGCTTGTTGGAGGTGTGCCTGCCAGTGCCTTAGAAGTGGTATTCTCCTTATCTTTCATTTTCTATCCTGACACATGCCCAAAACATGTCATGTGTTTTAGGACACATTAAAACTCATGTCCGACATTTGTCAGGTCATGTCACATGCCCGACCCGTTGGACACGGACACGAAGGCCTATATGGTTGTGTCATGTTTCATAGCTTTTTATGCATTTCGAATAAAATTGTATCTTGCTGGAGCCAACCAATCATCTTAGATTTATACCTCTACAATTAAATGAAACACAATTGAACCCCTTGAAAGGAACCTAACTAACTCATATAAATTACTTAACAATAATGTCCTAAATTCAAATAATCTTTTTCAGTACCTTGTAGCCTGAGTTGGAAAGAAAGAGACATGAAAAATAAAAGACGTGACCTGCAACTAGGATTTATGTATGTTGTGGTTTCTAGAATATCCATAATAGGGTGTTGTATTCATTTGGACATTTGTTTTGGCTCCTGTAGAATATTTGTTTTGGCTTTCAACAGTCCTCACAAACTAAATTCCAACTCAGCAATACCAGCAGGATCATATGGCCACTCAATTAATTTACATCAGCAGCCAAACACATCAGTTTTAGTGGCAGTTGTATCATCATCAAATGCTACTTCTGTGAGGTCTGATCTTGTGCATACATCTTCAAGTCAAAATTTGCCAACTATGGCACATTCTGGTGGAACATTGGATCTATCAAACCTTTCACTCGGGCTGAAGAAACTAGCCTCATTTCATTGGAGGCTCTGCAAATGAAATAGTAATGGTAGCAGGTCATTATTTTTAAGACCGATTTTGATTGTATGGTCATTATCTTTCTTGTTGGAGGTGTGCCTGCCAGTGCCTTAGAAGTGGTATTCTCCTTATATTTCATTTTCTATCCTGACACATGCCCAAAACATGTCATGCGTTTTAGGACACATTAAAACTCATGTCCGACATTTGTCAGGTCATGTCACATGCCCGACCCATTGGACATGGACATGGAGGCCTATATGGCTGTGTCATGTTTCATAGCTTTTTATGCATTTTGAATAAAATTGTATCTTGCTGGAGCCTACCAATCATCTTAGCTTTCTACCTCTACAATTAAATGAAACACAATTGAACCCCTTGAAAGGAACCTAACTGACTCATATAAATTACTTAACAATAATGTCCTAAATTCAATTAATCTTTTTCAGTACCTTGTATCCTAAGTTGGAAAGAAAGAGACATGAAAAATAAAAGACGTGACCTGCAACTAGGATTTATGTATGTTGTGGTTTCCAGAATATCCATAATAAGGTGGTGTATTCATTTGGACATTTTTTTTGGCTCCTGCAGAATCTTTGTTTTGGCTTTCAATAGTCCTCACAAACTAAATTCCAACTCAGCAATACCAGCAGGATCATATGGCCACTCAATTAATTTACATCAGTAGCCAAACACGTCGGTTATAGTGGCAGGTGTATAATTATCAAATGCTACTTCTGTGAGGTCTGATCTTGTGCATACATCTTCAGGTCAAAATTTTCCAACTATGGCACTATCTGGTGGAACATTGGATCTATCAAACCTTTCACTCGGGATGAAGAAACTAGCCTCATTTCATTGGAGGCTCTGCAAATGAAATCTTCTTGTTCAACATCATCTGCTACTGAGAGAATTTATGGTTCAACTCCTTTAACTGTTTTAGTGGTTTCCAGTGGAGACATATTTGGTTCACAATTCACTACTGTGACTGAACTGTCAGCTACAAAGAAGTCTGATGCTGCAGTTAAGAATTTGCCAATGAACATGCCTAGCCCAGAAACAGTTGTTCCTAATGAAAATATTATTTTAACTTTTGTTTCTTCCCCTGGCCTGGAACAAAATAACTCCCCCTCACACACATAAAAGTAGATCCCCTCACAAAAGCATAAGCAATCCTAACCTTCGATCTTTTAAGCTGAGAGGTCTAAAAAGACTGCATTGTCAGCTTCGCACCATCAGTATTTGGATTGGATCCCTCTTAGCTGAATAGGTCACTACTTAATATGGATTTATGCTACTTTTATGCCATGAAAAGTAGAGCTATGAGTGCCCTAGCTGATATACAAGGATGGGCAATAATCAAATATGGTAGTTTTCATGGTAATGGTAGTGATTTGTCACATCTTAGGAATCATGGTATGGCAGTGTTTTGTTGATAAGGGAATTAAAGAGTAAATCCAATGATTTTTAAATTTATTGCAGGATAGGTTCTCAAAGATTTAAATTGTAATGGTGCTTCTGGGCGCATGGCAATAGGTATCATGATAATTACAGTTTCATTTTTTAATCTCTCCTCGTAGGATAACTCTACTTTATGTTAGGGGCAAAGGTCCACAATCTGGCTATAGTGATTATTGACTACTGCTTTTTAGGCTTTATGGAAAACTAAGAGTGGCACATTCAAATACTGCAGTGAACATCAACTGTATATTGTGTGATTTACAATATGTGGGTTACAATCTGTGTGTTTGGGGTAATAAGACTGATGCCTGTTAGCTACGTGACATGTAAGAGAAGCTATTGTCATAGCTATGGGATCCATGTCAAATTTAGTAATGACTGGAATCACCACCTTTGGCCCGTTTGCAGGGGTAGAAGAGTTTTCATGTGAAGAAACATCTAAATGAGTTCTAGATTCCACATCAAACTAAACAGGATATTGGTAAATTCACGTTGAATCAATTTGGGAATCCTATTACCACTTCAATGGTCAGTCATCGAAGTTCACACGGATATTGTTGGACATCGAGAGAGTGCACAAACATGATAATTAATTATCTCTTTCAACCCGAACAAAGTATACTCCGATGTAAATCCAATGAATAGAGTGAGGCCAAGCTCCTTCTCATGATTTTTGCAATGACATGTCATATGTTTTAGACAGTCACAACCTTCTTCTTTTTTGGTTTTATTGTGTAAGAAGTAAGTGGGAAAATGTCAAACAAAATGGTTAGGGTAGCTGATTTTTCAAACCCTTTATTCTCCTTAAAGCAGTACGAGTGGAACAGTTCTGAGGATTTTCTTCTAGACCTTTATCATGAGATACTAAATCAAGTTTGCACTGTCAACTATTACCAATTTGCAGCTGAAGTTTGAATAACATTGTGGCTGATATCTATACTCAGGAACAGTGATTTTTATTAATAAAAGGGTGTAATTATACCACTAGAATATATGTATGTTTGTCTTAAGGTGTTCAAGTGCAACAGGTGAATGCTGATATCTCCTTTTCTTGGCTAGTAATTGTTGATACAAATGACATATTTGTTACTGGTAATAATAGTTTACTTACCTTACAATTGAATGGATACTATTGTTGAGTGATAAACAATATCACATATTGCTAAAGTGTAGATAGAGGTAACCTATTGACTGCCACTGTTAATATGAGTGAAAGTTACAGGCTGCTAATCAACTGTCATGATTAATGTCTTTCCTTGGATTGAATCCTATGACTGTTATATCTTGATAAATCGTTGGCATCTTGCAATTACAAGCATTCTTATCTAATATTGATGTTTGACAGAGAATTGATGATTGTACTTACTGCAGGCTTGCATTTCATATAGATCATATGCTAAACAATTGTATTAGTGGGCTGATTATGCTATAATATCCATATTGAAAAAATACTTGACTGATAAAACCTCTCTAGTGTATCTTCCTCATTTTCTGTTTGACTCCATTGAAGGCACTAATCTTGTTTTAAGGTTATTGGAGGCAGTGGTGTTAGAAATTGTGTTGGCAGGTGCATTAAAGGGCTTTCCCCTTCAAACAGAATAGGATCCCGAAGAAGTTGAGAGCTTGGACAAAGGTGACAGTAGTCCAAGCCTCTCCTATGATTTCCATTCACTAGCATAAGGCCACTCTTGATGCTACACATATAGCCTGCTAGTTTGAAGTTTGAACAGTAACAAAGTGGAAGTGTGTTTGTCAGTCTGTTAAAGAGGCTGAGTTCACATTGTAGTGTTTTATTGGCTGTGTTTTTTCCATGTGAAGGACTCAAGGAGGCTGTATTGTTGCTGTGTGAAGGAGGTATGTTCACAGTCCAAGTATATGCTTCTGATATTCTTTTCTATATCATACTTCCATATTTTATTATATTTTTATGAATTTGCTAGACTATGAAAGGTTCGGTTTTAAGATTTTTAATCATTTTGCTATATTATGCCATACATTTATAAGGGCATGCTAATCATCTAATTCTGTCATACATTTATCAGAGTATGCCAATCATTTAATTATGCCAATCTTTATTCTTATCCATGGTGCCTAAGTCCAAACCTAATAGGACTCTTAATCAAGCATGGGAACATTGTCTCCAGGTGGATCAAAGCAAGTCAAGTGACAAGATGCAAGTAAATCCCTAACTTTCCTTGCTTAAGGTGCACAATAACAACATCAAATAAGAAAATTAAAATATCTTACCAACATCCACTAATAAAGGAGAAAGAGAAACCTTAGATCCTTAGTTGTGACTCATGAGTTATAACAACCATTATTTGGATCAACCTTGAGAGATAGAAAAACCATAAAAATTCATCACAGGTTAAATATTTTAAATATCTTTAATAGGACATCTTAGGTTATTATCGACAGTGAATTTGAAGCAAGGGACCTATAATATGGTTGATCTAGATCCAACCACTTTAGGTGTAATCCCAACTCTAGATAGGTACAAGGACAAGCATTTCACTTATAATATGTATCCCTTCATCCCTACATATAAGATTGAATGGAATCTATATACAAGAGAGATAGTTTCTATATACATGCTAAAGTATACAATGAATGCTAACAAGATGCAAGGCATAGTTAACAAACTAGAGAGGCTACTAAGAAATGAAAAAGTGGCAAATAATTCCAAACAACTTCAAATCATAGAGTTGGAGAAAAAGGTAGTGGAAATGGGAATAATCCCACTTGACGCCACCCTTAGACATAATTTATTGAAAGAAAAAAAAGGTTCAAATTATCAATAATAAGCTAAAAGTCCCTACCATTGAACATATCCAGAAAGCAGAGTTGTTGGAATTTTAGGAAGAAAATATTATATGGTTAATATTTCCCAAGAATGCAAAGTAAAAATAGAGAAGCTAGAGAAAGAGATCAATGGCTTAAAACAAGAAAATTACAACTTGGTTTGTGCTAAAGGTGCTACATTGCTTGCATTTACAACAACTAACCCAAATGACACTCTAGCCAACATGAACATTAAGGAAGATGAGTTGTGCAAAATCAAGGAGGACCTCTGAAATCGAGAGGAAGAAGTGTACATTTTAAATAACATGATAGAAAAGAGGGATGCAATGATCACTAATTTAAAAGACCACAGGGCTAAGTTGTAGAAATAGGTTGATCACCTCACTAAGAGGAATTCATGGAAGTCTCCCCTAAAAGGAAAAACACTTAGCTTAGGATCTGATAGAAGCAATACTGACCCAAAACTACATTTCATTATTACCCATTATGAAAGGAACTTGGTAGGCACTACAATATAGGATGCCGAAAGGAACTTCATAGAGTTAGAGAATAAGACATAAATCTCCATATTAGTCATGGATATTCTAAATTTCAATACTGGTGAAGAACTGGAGGCAATGGAAATAACACACATAACCAAAATCAACATGAAAGATTCAAAATTGATCACAAAGAAGAATTTGGTGCAAATATTGTACAATAAATCCATTTAGTTGGCCAAGGATGTTATTTCTCTTAAGCCATATTCAATGAATTCCTTAATTGAGCCTTACATCTCCTTGGGATGGAAATGGAAAACTCTATCCTAGACAACATTATGAGTCTATAATTACCTATCGTGTAAATGATGACCTACAATTTGAAGGTATAGAAGGTGGTATCAGAGGCCAGGTTATCTTAGATAAATTGCTTGATGATTTTGGGCTACTTTCTAGTATTTGCTCTATTTTCAGAAATTTGTTTCCGCTCTCTTATAGTCGCAACAAAAACCTAGATATGTGAATTTGGGAGATGAAGATGTCTGAGTACCCAGTGGGAAATAATTGGAAGAATATTTCCAAGTTCAATGCCTTAACATCTGCTTAGTAGGATCTATTGGTTATACCTTAAGGAGATTCATGGGATTCTTCATCATAGCTTCCATAAATTCTAGTTCAACAATTGCCTTAATATATATCTCAACAACCACTTTAGTTACTAGCTTAGCACTTATGGTGGAGGGCATATCAGTAGGAACTACAATAGTTTAATATAAACATAACAGATTTAGGTTTGGTTGGTTGATTTGTTGGTAGCATAAATGGCTAGTAAGAAGTCAATAAGATATAGTTGTAACAGGAAAATGTAGGAGCACTATAAGAAGGAAAAAATTATCACAAGAAATGGATCACATATTTTGGAAGCAGAGTGTAACTCCTTCCAATTTTTGTTTGATCACAGAGACATTAGAAGACAGAGCTTATGACTCTTTTGGTGTGTTTGGGCCAGACAGATTCAAACTTTTTTTTATAGTATTATGTAATCTCTATTGTAATTTTGTATATTATTCTTGTATCTGCATATATCTCATTCTCCAATGTAATTTCCCTGTTTATTTAATGAAATCCCCTTGAGGAAACCTTTCATCCCATTCATGGGTCATGTGTGATTATTGTTCCTATGTTTCTAGTTTGTTATGAAATTTCATGATATAACCTCCATTTCATTAAATATGGAAAAATCTAACATAATATGGACTAAAATTTTCTCAAATTATCCTTTTTAAAGCCGAAAAATAGTCCTTCTAAAGTGCAATTTTTGATTCCAAAAGTGTATGTTTGAGAATTCCACTCGGGATTAGGGCTTGTAGCTTCAGGGGGATTAGGACTTGTAGCTTTAGGAAAAATAAATATGATTACAACTACAGGATGAGTTGGCCTTAGTCTCGCTGCATATCAATAGATGAAGCATATCCATATGCTTTATATTTTATAAGGATAGTTCTTAGACAGGGACAAACAGAACTATGAAAGTGGACGGTCAATATTTGGTGATAGAAATAATCATGGAAGGTGCAAGTTTGGCATCATGTAGTCGTTTATGCCAACCTTTTATTCCATCATCACCTTGATAACTGGTCTTATAACCTAAATCCTAATCTTCCTTGTTCAATCTCCTACGTTGAATCTTATGGACATTCCCAATGAAAAACAAGTGTACCAGGGCATGAGTGGGAAAGTTGAAAATGATCCTAGGTCATGAGACACCATGCCCTTATCGAAAATTTTGTGGGTATTTGGCCATCGGAGAAATATTTTCTCTGGTGGATTAATGTAACATGGAAGCCTTTGGAGCACTTCCATCTACACTTAGGAGCTAAGGGCTTCGAGATTCTACAAAAAGAAAGCACTCAGAAAAATACGGATAGGGAAATCCCAGAAACATCCAAAGATGGCCCTAAGGATTGCAAGGAAATCCTGGAAACCTTCCAGGATGCGACAATAGAGAAACAAACCAATATGCAAGTAGAAGAAGAAGAAACAAAGGAAATGGATCTAGGAGACCTAAACCTAGACAAACTTGAGAAAGTTGTCTAAGATCTAATCAAAGGGATCATACCAGCACAATAGGTTGTTCTGCTCAAGGAAGCAATCATAAATACCAGGAAAAAAGATAAATCTCTAGTAGTTTTCTCGGATAACCCAAGAGCCAAAATCCATGAGACTATCAAGAAGACAGGCAATGAAAAATGTGGAAGAAGAAGTAACCAGCAACGCATCAAGGACATTGGGGAAAAACTTGTGGCATCAGGGCATTTTTCGACCATCAAGGAAACCTTTTCCATATCCAACAAACCTTCCCAATGAAGCTTTTATCTTGGAACATCAGCGGGTGCAGCGCACCTAGAAAGAAAAGATTATTGAAGAAGAAAATAAGGGAAGAGAAACCCTTAGTGATTTTTATTCAAGAAACAAAATGCTCAAAGGAGAGTTTCAAATCCATAGAAAGCAAGATCTGGAAGAACTGTGAAGCCTCCACCATTGATGCCTCAGGTGCAGCAGGAGGTATAGGAGTCATATGGAACCCTTTAGGCCTAAGTGTTACTAATTTCATGGCTACAAAATTTTCAATCTTTGTCGAGTTCCATATTTTAGGAACCAACTCCAAAGGCTTCCTTACTAATGTGTATGGGCCCTTCAAACTAGCTTCCAAGAAGCTCTTTCTTAGGTCACTACAGAACATGAGTAACCTTGTCGAGTGAAGACACTGGATAATAGGCGGTGACTTCAATCTCATTCACAACCTACAGGAGAAGAAAGGGGGTATTAGAACCCTGAGCCCAACCAGCAATGATTTTCAGAATGTTACGCATGGCTTGACTCTCGGCTCCACCCTTTTAGCTCATCCCACAAGATGAAGATGAGGACATGGAGGAATCAATCCATTCAGATGCTAACCAGGGAAGTGGGAAAGGCATCATAAATGCCTCGAATGAAGTCGAATCCTCCCGCAGATGCTAATCCTTTCCTCATCGCGGGACGATTAGATGATATTTGTGGTTTGTTTTGGGTTAAATCTTTGCTTGGTTCCTTATTCTTAGTAGGTCTATGTTTTTTTATGGATAAGATTCACTTATCTTTTTTCAGGATTGAGTGCCCACGCTGAAGGGCTGGGCTGCTCTCATGCTCCTTTGTCTTTCTTTATGGGCTATCGTTTTTGTTTTTATTTTTTGGATACCAAACTGATGCCTGACTCCATGTTTTAAGGAGCAAGATATGTGAATATATTTAGTTTTGATCTAGTAATAGAAGGGTCCCATCTTACTTACAAAAAAAGAATCACCCCAAAAAAACCCTCTACAAACAAGCTGTTGAATTTGTTTCCTTGTATGGCCTTGTGCGACCATTTTATGGTCCGTACGATTGTATGGAACTGTGCACGTGGCCAATCTATATGACTATATGGATGATGATTTGTACAGATCCAAATGACTGCATTGAATCCCTGTATGGCTGATCTGTACAATGGTATGGACTATGCAGTATGGATTTGTACCATTGTACGGAATCCTGTACAGCTACCCCTATAGACAAGTGATGGATCTGCTTGACTGGTATGGCCCCCCTACAAATTTATTTTGAAATGTTTTTTTTTCTCTTAGCGAAAAATTGGAAGTACAATGTCTTTCTCTCTCCAACTCAATGCTCGAGTTTCACTCTTGTGATGGTGTATCTTCCTCTCTCTCCTCAGCTACCTTTGATACTATTGAGATGAACCAAAACCCTAACTCCAATTGCTGAGATTAAATATCACTCATTTGAGATAAATGATTGAGATTCATTTAATTAATTTAAATCTTTAATGCCAAAAACTTGGGCATTTCTCTAAATTAGCCTCAATCATCTAAAAATGCATTCACTTTAATAGACTTTAAATAAGTGAATTTCCTAGGTTCCAAAGAGGTATTAATGATGATTTCCATAAGTAAGACACAAAATCATGGAAGTACCTATCTGAGCTACAAACATCAACATCTCCAAGGAAATACACCCTCCTCCTTTTCTTCCCCAAATACATCAAACCCTAATCTATAGCCTCAAAAGGATGAAACCCTAATCCTAGAATCCAATATGCTCCAAGACCAAGAAGCCCCAATGCCCAAGAGAGAGAGATCAAATGTACAAAGAAGAATTCAAGAAAGAATCGTCCATCTTCTCCTATTATGCTCCACTAGGGTTTCCTCATGAACCTTAGCACATCACTAAGAGAGCACCCCAAAGAAGAGATAAAAATGAATTTGTGATGTGTTGTGATGTTTGGAAATACTCTCTCCTTTCTCTGTTTATATGAGAGGCAAGGAAGGACAACAATATAGCATAGGTCAACTTAAGCCTTACAAGCAAGCCTACTAAACATAAGTAAGCCACACTCAAGTGAAGTTCTCCACTCCTACGTACTAGTGTCAAGCTCCAATGATGATGTCATGCACCACCCAAGGTGATATATCTATGCAAGGCAAGCCACACCACTACATCTTGAGCCTTTATGATTCCATTCATCCTCTAAATCCAAGTATTCCATTGGGGCAGATACCCCTTGCAAGAACAAAGTCGAATCCCTAGGCGTCCCTAAGCCATTTCAAATCTTTTGAACAAAAAACCAAGCTGCCACATGCTATCTAGGGCTTGTAGTACTCCACAATGCATAATGTTCCTCATATCCTGTAGGGAATTCTCCCACTAAGAGAATCCTCAATGTGGCCATCATGCAGTAGGCCCACCATCCAAGCAAGAGATCTCAAATGCCCTAGGGAAGAACATTAAGCCAATGATCATCTAGGGTTGGCATCCTTTGAGCAAGCTATTACAAGTGTGCATATCCATCATGGACCATATTTCATGCTACAATCCCTCTCATACTATCCAGGGGCTGAAAATCCGCCATGTATGCCAAATTTCATGATGCATCCCAAACTTGGTGTAAACAGTTTCAGAGTAACTCGAAAGTTTAACACTTAATAGATGGTAGAATTATTTGTCTTTTTCAGTTTATAATCTAGAATCTATAACTTTAGAATTATTTGTTTATATGGTCTATTTTTTAGACATTATATGACAGTTGAGTTTGAACTGTTGACTATATATTAGAACTCCTTTGTCATGATGCCCTGTTTCGTTTCACGGTTGATGTTTTCTATTATAGTTTGTTGATGACAATTTTTATGTTAGAAATATATAAAAAATAGAAGCAAACAACAATACTAATAGAAGATGATATTTATGTTGTGTTACGTTCCTGTTTGCGTAGGGTGTTTCCCTTCAGTTTTCATGAGTTCTAGGCTGTTCTCAAGGTTTCTAGGTATGTAGAGGGACAAATTCTATACCATTTTTATAGCACTATGGGCAATTTTGGGTCTGTTTGTGGCCTTAAACAGCCCTAAAACAGCATTCATTTCTAATTCTGGGCTGATTGTGGGCAAAGATAGCACGAGAGTAACAGATATGGGCATGAAAATAGCCATAAATCCCAAACCTGGACATTATATGAACTGTTATGAGTCTCTAAAAAATATTTAGGGAGCAGTTCTAGCCTCTAGGTGTATTACAGACCTCAATCAGTAGTACTAGCAGTTCTGGGCATGTGTAGCAGCAGAAAGCAGCGTCCTATCCATATTGTGGGATGACTTATGCAATTGAATATTAGTTCTAGGCGTGTTTTAGCTGCAAAGAATGAGCAGAAAGCAAATTCTGGGCTAATGCTGTGAGCTGAGAAGCAATTATGCTATGTTCTGGGTGAAATTTTTTGGTGTCCATTGGAAAATCTGATCATGTTCCTGTGTAGAGGCAGCCTTATTTTCAATTTTGGGAATCCTTTAGGCGTCATTTCATGTGCATCAGTCTAAGCATCAGCTAACATGTGACTTGAAAATGATTTGCAGCAGTCTAGATCTAAAAATAAGTTCATGGATTGAAACCTCATTGGGAAGTAAGGTTGTTGTTGGAGGGTGATTGAATAAACAAACTGCAGGCCGTCACTTTTAAACAGAAATTATAGGGTTCATATGGTAGCATCCAACAAAGCATTGATCAGCATTCCTTCTTGTGGTCTGTTTGAATACTCTTGGAGATGCATTTGAAGAGTTTGCATGCATGTTGAAGAGGTTTATTTTATGTGCCTAGCCTTTTGAATCTTTGAGCCACACTTGGATCACCTTCTAGAGGAGCTGCAGCCTTGGGATAACCTTGTAGGGTGGTCAAATCAGTGTGTATTGCGGAGTATGGATCAGCTAAGACAAGCTTTTGTAAAAATTTCCCGCTATATTGGCTTCATTAGGGTAGCGCAAATATCCTTGGGAGGCTTCTCAGCAAGGTTTATCATTTACCCATTGTTTCAGCAGTGAGCTTCTTCTTTGAGAGGGATCGTTGCATCTTGAGTATTAATCTGTGCTGAGGATTGTTGAACTGTTCTGCAATCTAGGTTTGGACGTTTCATCCTGGAGTTTTACGACTACTGCCCTGAAATCTATGCCTTTACAAACTTTCTAATTGAAGAACAACTATGGAAGAAATGGCAGCCAACGTTTTGTTGTAAAGGATCCTACTTATAGCACCAACAACACCTACAGGCTTGACATGTTTTGGACTCTGAAGAGTTGGTAATAAGCCTCCATAGAGGAAGCCCTTCAAGTGCTGCAATCTGATTATCACATCCATGATTGGGGACTGCAGTAATCTCATGACGCAATTAATTTTCACAGTATGGGAGAGCTCAAAAACATTATTCATGATTCACAAATCATGATTCTTGATAGTATTCATGATTGGGGACTGACAGCATTCACGATTCATGACTGACAGCATTCACGATAAATTTTGACCAAGCTTTGAGTATTGTTCACTCAATTGTATGGATAGTGCTGAGAGAAATTACATTAGGAAAAGTTGCAATCTTCATTAACTCTAGAAACTATTTAGGCAGTATTCAATTTTTTTAGACATTACTTCAAATACATGGCATGCATTCTCAATAAAGATTACCTTATTAGGCTCGATCTAGATTTGAATAAATTGGTCCTCTTCAACACTTCATCTCTCTACCACCGTGGGTTCTCAACGCTTTTTCATTGTGAGTTCTATGTGTTGTGTCACCATGTCGGTTCTAGGGCATGAGATGTTCTCAGTCACCGTTTGTCCTAGCGATTCAGTTACATGGAGTATTCTTAGCTATGCCATAGAACTGTTAATTAGGGAGGTATGAGGAGCTGTCGGGCATGCAGAAATCAAGGTAGAGTATTATTAGTATACTGCAGAACTCATAAACACAGGAAGAGTAGTTGGGGAGGGATGGCAGTCAGGCTTGCATATTGGGCAGAGGTTTTGTTCTTTATTGTGCATTTTGAGGTTTTGTTCTTTGTTGTGCATTTTGATTTTGAGTTTTTTTTATGATTTTGTGTTTTTTTTTTTATGATTTTGTTTTTTTTTTTTTATAATTTTTTATTTTAATGTTATTTTTAGTATTTGTGTTTT
>LPNX010832481.1:0-16702 GCA_001517045.1 Pseudotsuga menziesii
AAGATGTCTGCAATCTGCTCATCAGTTGGGCAGTATTGTAGAATGATGGTCCTGTCATGCACTAGCTCCCTGATGTAGTGCATGTGAATCTCTACATGCTTGGTCCTCTGCCTGGTAACTAGGTCCATGGATATCTTAATAGCACTCTGGTTGTCACAAAAGAGGACAATGGACAAAGTACTACCAATATCAAACTCTGAAAGAATGCCTTGCAACCAAATTGCTTGGATGCAAGCATTCACCGCTCCTCGATACTCGGCCTCTGCTGAAGATAGTGCTATGGCAGCCTGCTTTTTGCTTGACCAAAAAATAGGGCCACCACCAAACATGAATACATATCTAGAATTTGACTTCTGATCAATAGAATCACCCACCCAATCGGAATATGTGTATCCAACCAACTCTAGCTCGGAGTTTGCAGCGTAGTGAATGCTGTAGGTCATGGTTCCCTGAATATACTGGAGGATCCTCTTGGCTGCCTTCCAATGAATATCATGAGGCTGCTGCATGTATCTTGATATAGCATCCATGGCATAACAAATATCATTCCTATAATGTGTCAAGTACAACAAGCTACCAATCAGCTGTCGATAGATAGTGCAGTCCATGGGAGGTGTGTGTTTTCCTTTTTCAAGGCTGATCCTTGAAAGGAAAGGGAATGGTGCAGGCATACATTCAGCCATGTTAAACTTGAATAATAGGTTAGAATTGTATTTGGACTGAGTGACCATAATCCCATCAGAAGTTTTCTCAATTTTGAGCCCCCAAAATTGCCTTAGAAGGCCCAAATCACTCATTTCAAAGGCATTGTGGAGAGCAGTTTTGATGGCTGAAATGGAGGAAACTGTGCTACCTGTGATCAGTAAGTCATCAAAATATAAAAAAATGATAATTATATTACCATAATGCTGCTGTAAATACACATTTGGATCTTATCTACATCTTTGAAAGTTTTGCGAGAGAAGAAAGGCATCCATCTTGGAATACCACTCTCTTGGGGCTTGTTTTAACCTGTATAGTGGCTTCTTTAGCTTGAAAACCAAATATGGATCAGTAATGTAGCCCTTAGTATGATTCATGTATATATCCTCATGAATATCTCCATGCAGAAAGGATGACTTAACATCCATGTGATGCACCTCCCAGTGCTTGGATGCTGAAATAGCCAAAACAAGGCGGATGGAGTCCATTTTTGCAACTGGTGCTTGGACCTAAGAGAAAAAATTTTCTACCAAAATTTCCTTATATTTTCAAGTTATTCCATCAGCATAAACCTTTGTCTGAAACACTCACTTGCATTGAACCAATTTCCTTCCTGGAGGAAGAGAAACTAGCTCCCAAGTAGTGTTTTTCTGAAGAGAATGCATCTCTTCATCCATGGCAACTTACCATCTCGGATCATTCTGAAAATGGTAGTAGGATTTTGGATCTGAACTAATCATCAAATAGAAAGTTTCAGAAAACAAATTATCAGAACAAGAGAGCGCAATACCTGCTCTGTGGAAACCAGACCAGGTTCTCCTTGGATCATCCAGATTTCCAATGTTTTCTCCTGCGGAGGAGAGTGTCTGTTGGGCCCATGTAGGAAGATGATTTTGCACTTTAGGTTATGATTCAGAATCTGATTATTTCTGCACACTGATATCAGAAATCAAAGGATACAAATTAGGTTCATCACCCCCAATTTCATCATCCAAATATTCAGTAGAATAGGAAGGAAATTCAGCAGTTTTCTCCTTCACTAGTTCCACCTCCTAAAGAGGCTCATCGAACTTGACACTTCTATCGATGATGATATGTTTTTTATTGATATCCAGCAACTTGAATCCTTTAGATTCATCAGGATACCCAATAAACATACATTCTATGCTTTGCGGTTGCAAAGCCCTTCTTTTATCAAGTGGAATCCGGGCCCATGCAGTGGACCCAAACACCCGTAGGTTCGACACATCCGGCTTGTGTCCGAAGTATGCTTTGAAAGGAGTATTTCATTTCATAGATGAGTGTGTCACCCTGTTCTAAATGTATGCTGCAGAATTCATGGATTCATCCCACAAATTTGCAGCAAGATTCTTTGACTCCAACATACAGGTGGTCATTTCCTTGAGAGACCGATTCTTCCTTTCCACTACTCCGTTCTGCTAGGGAGTGTGGGGAATTGAATGCTGGAACGAATACCAATTTGGGAGAATATATATAGAAACTCATTACTGACATAATACCCTCCATTATTATATCTCAAGATCTTGATCTTAAGCCCAGAGGCATTTTCGATCAAGGCCTTCAATTCAGAATTTGTTTCACATACTTCTAATTTATTTTTGAGAAAGAAAACCCATGTATACCTTGAAAAATCATCAATAAAAGTAAGGAGGTACCTTGATCCATTCATGGATGTGATAGGCATTAGAATTTTGATATCATAATGTATCAGCCCCAATATGCTTGTAGCTCGGTTTTCCTTCCCCCGATCAAACTTGTGCTCAGGGTGTTTTCCAATCACACAGCCCTTGCAAATTCCCGTGGTTGCCTTGATGACTGGGAGACCTTCAACCATGGAGTCTTTCTTTAATTGCTGCAAATATTTGAAATTAATATGGCCAAACCTCTCATGCCACAACCTACTAACCTCATTTCCATGAGTTAGCAGAGCGGTGGGCTTTGCATCCGCAACAAAGTGAGAGAACTCATAGGCTTTTGCATAATGGTTTGCAAGGCCTTTAGCAATGAGTTTCCTGGATGCAATTTCTGTTATCTCAACATCATTTGGGCTGAAAGACACTCTCTTAGGAATTCCTGTATGTGTCATCTGATAGACACTAAGGATATTTGTTGTTAGAGATGGTACATACAGAACATTAGAGAAAAAACCATTTTCTAGATCTACAGTACCTTGTCCTTCGAAAATGATGGTGGAGTCATCTCCCATGTGGATGGGGATGGATTTTACGGTCTCCAAGGATGAAAAGGAGTCTTTTTCAGCCATCATATGATTTGAAGCTCTAGATTCAATCAGCAATGCTTTGGACTTCGAAGTGCTTGCCATGAGGGCATGACCTTTCTCATGCTATGGTTCCTGATCTTGGTGATCTCTCCTCTGAAAGCTCTCCGGAAGATTGATGTGAATCCTCTCAAGGAGAGAGGTTGCTTCATCAAGATTTTTCTTCATGTAGGCATGTTCAGGGTGAAAACCCTTCCTGCAGTAAGAACACTTGAATTTTTCTTTCCCATTGTGCCCTTTTCCTTTGTTCTTCCTTGATCCGGAAGATTCATCATGCTGTTGGTTTTCAACTCTAGGCTTGGGAGCATCAAATTTAGTTTTCTAATTTTTCTGCTGCTTTCCTTTACCCTTCAGATCTTTGGGCCCTGAGACATGGAGGGCTTGATCACAGGAATATCGAATCACCCCCATCTGAACAAGCTTGTCATGTTCATTAGTTAGGGACTCAATGAAGGCATTGAGTGTAGGCATCTTCCATCCGGGGGTTGTGAGGTTCCCCGCACAGAATGTAGAAACAAAAACTAAATAATCAGCCCCTAGTTTGGAGAGAATGGCAAGGATAAGCTGATCATCCTCCTTCTCCACATTGCATTGCTTCAAGAGTAAAATAGTATGCTTGAACTTTGTAAAGAAATCATTTAGAGTCTCGAAATTGGAAGGTTGGAGAGACATGAGTTCATTTTCGAGTTGGTAAACCCTCAAGTCATCATGCTTTCCATATAGAGATTCCAATTTGTCCCATATTTCTTTCGGTGTCTTCAAATCTGTAAGATGGAAGAGAAGGTCTCGGGAAATAGAGAGGCACAAGAAATCGAAGGCTTCATCCTTCTTGTTCAAGAATCTTGATTTTTCTACGGTGGATCCAGGCTCAAATTTAGTGTCCATGGTGACTCTAAAAAGTCCTTTGGAGTGCAACTAAATCTCCATATAATTTTTCCATGAGTGGAAATTGTATGGAGTCAAGAGATCTGCTGAGGAGGCCATCTCGATGTGCTGTAGTGAATGCTTCACCTGTAGAAACCTGAAAATCAAAACAGAAAGGACAAAATAAGGTCGGACAGCCTACACATTCTAGGCTTTCATCACACCTAGCATAGTCAATCAAGCAAGCTTGATCAGCAAGTTCTTTACTTCGGATATTGAGTGGTAAGCCTTGGCTTCTGGTGCAGTGCTGGAATTTTGAGCTATTGCTCACTTTTCAGGGAGAAATTTGTCAAAAAGCTTGTTTTTGAGAGATAGATCTTTGTCTTGCCATATGCTCTGATACCATATTATTCTTGCACATTGATCTAGGAACAAAGCATCAATCTCATCAAATAATAATCAACAAATAACTCATGAAATGGTGTTAATCAGAACCGGAATTGGTTTCCTCTCTGTATATTTAATAAACAATGAATGGTTACAATAACAATGTCAAGCAATAGCTTGAATCAATGAGGAATTCGAATACCTAAGGAGGCAATTCGAAATCAATGAGTGAGTCTAGCTTAACTGACTCTAAACCATTGGTTCACACTCAGTTAACCACTTAACCAAAACCCTAATTGACTCAGCAAACCCTAACTGAAGTCGAAGTGCAATAAATGATTGAATCTCAACTTAAGGAGATCAAACACATGTCATAGCAAGCTAACCATCAAGTGCTATTTCTCCATGACTTCAATGAACCCCTATGAGGTTAACTGAATCTGAACTGATCATCAGAAGTTGGTGGAGGTGCCCCTGTTGACTCCAAATCATTAAATAATAATAAATAATCATTAAATAATATATTTAATGAGAGGAGGTGCCTTAACTGACTGGTTGAATTGATTGTAACCACCATTTAGCAATTAGGTGCATTAATATCACTCATATCACCCCCAGAGTGCTCCAGTTAGCCTCCTTGACTGTAGGAGAAGGCTAAGTTAGCCTCCTTGACTGTAGGTAGGCATGGGTGTGAGTGGATGATGGTAATAAATGATCCGCTGATGTCAATTAATGTCAATTATACTTAGGATAGTGGTTTAAGTAGTCCAATTTGACCAAAAAGAGTGTGTATGGTGGTAAATGTCTCCAACACATAGGATTCGCAGATGGTGCGAGCCATCACACTCAACACTCAGCCTCTCCTGCTTGGGTGATTTATACTCCTATGGGTCAGATATTGTCTTCAGGAGGTGTATGTCTACGGCCATCTTCCAACAATGTTGCTGAATATAGTGCCATTATTGAGCTTCTACGGGATTCCATTTTACATGGAATTCTCTATCTTGAGGTACGTCTTGATTCAGAGTTAGTAGTGTCATATCTTAATGGTTTGTACCATGTTAGATATCCGACATTATTAAGAATATTCTTATGTGTGAGATTATTAGAACGACATTTTGACAATATAACATACATACATGTTCCAAGAATTAATAATCAAGTTGCTGACTCATATGCTAACTACGTGTTAGATTGGCATTTGTTTCATACTCAATAAGCTCATCACAAACATAAATTTTTACACATGTAAATAAATAAACCGATCATCATAAAAGTTTTTATAAACATCCAAAATGTGGTAATACATAGTGTCATAATACAAAAATGGGGCTCTCGAGCCACCAAAATATAATACACGGTAATACAAAATGTACCACTCCTAGGTATCTAAGCCTGTGGAGGAGGAGGGTGGTTGTGATCGTGGAATGTCACTACGGCTCTAGCTAGCCATCGAAATAACCACACCCATGCTCTTGGTACACCCACCACCTCGAGCTGCATGGCCTTAGGAAAGTCCTTGACTTGCAACATGGGTACTCTGTGTGTCAGCCTCACGAAGTTGGTATGAATGGTTTGGAGCGTTCGCTCCACATCCACACTCGTGATATCATCTCCTCTTCCCCTCCGTCTATGACGAGGGAAGCCTTCAGGCCGCTGTGGTCCCACATCTGCATGCATATGGTAGATGTCACTACTATGTATTCTCACCCAAAAACATGACTTTTGATTCCACATAATAAAAAAACACAAAAAAATTAAATAACTCAACAAATTTTAAAAGAGGGTTGAGATTCGTTACCTATGTCACCATATGCCGATCCTGGTGGTAGCGGCATATTTGGGTCTCCTCGGAAATCTATCGCCGCATAGGGGTAGTCATCGATGGCAACTATCTGTCATTGCCACCACAGAAAGAAATCAGCTAGATAGGGGTTGGACAACCTACCTCCACCCAGTCTGTGCATCGCATCTGCCCAACACCATTGGGACGGATCTCGAACCCCGTGTAGAGGAACGTCAACTCTAGGGCTCAATATTGGAACACGCTCAAAGAAAAACGTGCTCAGTATGCTGCTAAAACCAAAGTTTTGCACTCTGCCCATCTTGCACTCACTGAGCTGGTGCTTCATATTGCCCAGTAGCGCAGTGCTCCAATCGTATACCATGGGTCTCATGCACTCCACTGCATAGAACATCAGAGGCTGTGAGGCTTGGTGGAGTGAAGCCAAGCCTGCTATCCTGCCCAGTGTCAGTAGGATGGCATTTAGGCCCAACACTTGTATGGAGTTAGTTGGGATCTAACTCCCCACCTTCTTCGTGTTCGGATAGTAGTACACCGCAATGTACTCATCTATAGTCAGGCCACCTCCAGGCCCGCGAGAACGTAGGTTCACTATTTCCCCCAGTTGGGAAAGTCCAGTAATAAAGTATATGTCCTCCACTTCTATGGTGAGGGACATACCATCTATCTGGAAGGACTCTAAGTTTGGATCCCAGTAGTTCACTAACATCTGCAGTAGTCCTGGTTTGGCACTTAAGCCACCAAGACACCAAAATTTGTATATCCCAAATGCACGTAATGCTTGTTGAGCCATTATATCAGCTTTTACTGCCTCTTCTACATCACCATGTTCACGTTCTCTCCATTCTAGGACCATCCTGCACAAAAAATTTCAATTCTGCTCATTAGAACACTTGAAAAACCTTAAGCGCGACCACATACGCAACTTTTTTCCAAACAACCGTGTATGTACGCGGCTTTGGGGGCATTTTCCACGTATATCCAACCCTATACGCGGAAAAACCCTCGATTTCCATGTGGGCCATGGATCCTATCTTAGAATGGCCTAGAAAATCAAATACACCATGGAATTTGACAAAATTTGGATCTAAATGAAAGAGTAGAGGATGGGTAAGTACCTAGAAAAAATGGTAGTGGATTCCGCCTGCTGGATCTCCTAGAATTCACTGTTGAAGTTCTAGGCTCAAATGGGTAAAAGTTTCAAATGTTTTATAATGTTTTGAATTATTTATTATTTATAGAAATTTTTCAAATTTTTGAAAATTTTTACCCCCTTTCCTATAGTTTGGACCGTTTCTAATCCTTTTGGACCATTTTTGGACTAATTTATGATGTAGGAGACCTTTTTGAGTGCCATTTTAGCCATTAGATTGACCCGTTCGTGCCGATTTCAGGTATCATGTCTAAACTGGCATATAGGTTAGGTTTCATCACCATTTGCATTTTGCATGACCTTATGACCATTACATTATAGCCTTAGGTACGAACCCACTCTATTATGTCACATAACCTTCTGGCTGTTTTAGAAGTGGCATGATATGGGTGGTAGAGCTTGACTTTACATGGGTACCCTAGTTAGCGCCTTATTTGCATTTGGTGCCCATGCTGACATTTTGTCCCTTAGGGTGTGGGAGTTCATTGTATAGTATTGCCATGACATTTCACAAGAGCCTCATACTCCTCTTGATCGTTTGCTGGCCTATTTCCCTTAGGACTCCCTCATGTCAAGTTGTAATTGCATTATCATGAGCTTTGCTTGCCTTATTGAGCCTTATGCCGAATTCCCTGACATTGAGTTTCAGCCATATAGCTCGATCTTGTCTCATGTCTAGTCATGCAGAGCCATTTTATATATCCTTTGCAACTTGATTCCCTATTTTTATCGGGAGGGGACTTTCCCCCGAGTGTCTCTATCCTACACATGTATCCTTGCATTGAGCATAGGTATGTTCCACTGCTTGGAACTAGTTTGTTTTTCCATATGACACTCGTCTCCTCCTAGTCTGTAACTATAAAGCCATTTTATTCTTTTTCAAGCTTTTGAAATATTTGAAAAAGTCCAAAAAAAATAAAAAAACCAAAAAGCCGGACAAGGAAAGATGTTATCTTTTGGCAGCTGTCGAGTCGTGTCGCCTTCGAACAGAGCACTATATATCACATCCATTGGTTGGGTTTATAGTTTGACTTTAGGAGCTGTACTCATTTATCTGAGTTTATCTCCACCGACTGGTTAAGCTTCTAGTCCCCATGGAGCCTCTGTTGATACCTCCTGTGTCGCAGAGATGTCCTAGTTTTGTATATCAATTCTATGCTGCCTTTATTCAGTCACCATTTGCCATTATGCTCTTGTTTGAAGGAAGTTGAAACCTCAATTGGCCGTTCCTCAGTTATCTTGACTTTGCATGTCGACCATTCACTATAAAGTTACTGGTTCGTGCACCTTATGATCGAGTCCTTCCACATTATATAGCTTTGATGAGTACCTCGTGTTGGATGATGGGGGATGCCTTAATTCCCTCCTTCCAGTGGATTTCATCCCATCAACTCCAGATCATTTATTCTGGGATTGGAATCTAGAGTCATTTTTTAGTGCCTTGAGACTTGCAGTCATCAGTGGCAGGTTCTCTCGCCATCGATATTTTTTGGGAATATATCAATGTTCCCTGATTGATGGATCCTCTCAAGTGTTCGAACTCAGCACATTTATTCACACTTGTTAGTTTGCACTCTAGTACCTTGATTCCCATTTTCATTATCAATGGGTGATCTCGCGTCTGTTAATGGTATACATCAATGACCGGTAATCAGATGATGGACTACTATGTTCGACCTCGACACCTCTATTCACATAGTAGGACATGTAATCGTAGCGGTTTGTGTAGAATACCTTCTATATTGGTGGCAACTCTTATATGCTACCTCCTTAACCGTGCCAGTGTTCATGAGATTTCAGATCTCGTGACTTGATTCCAGTATATGTCAGACATTTCCAGCTATTATGGAGATCTTGATCCATTGTATATCTTTAGCTATTATGGAGATCATGATCCTTTGTATATCTTCATCATGGAGATTCTGATCTATGTATATTGTACGTGGTGATGACCACTTATGTGATATTTTGTATCATGCCAATTCATGGCCATTGTACTCTTATGAATCTGGGACTGCTATATCATATTTGTATTTATGTGCAGAGTTGTATTATTGTACTATGCTTATTGGGTGGCTGGTCTTCCATTTGGGATCCTTCATCACTCCACTTCTGGGATGGACTTATAATGTATTTTGGCCATCGTATGACCCCTCTGACCTCACACATTAGGGGGCATTTGTTATAGCTGATTTTACCACACTAGGTGAATCACACTTGTATGGCCTTCCCCTGTCCCTCTGTAGACTCCTTAGACCCCTTGGACCATTTTTTGTCCTTTGATGTTTCCTATACCATCCCTATAAACATGTAAAAATTCATATATGCGACTTTTAAACCCCTAATCGCGTATATATGCGGGTTTGACCCCTAAATCCGCGTACATCAGGATGTGTGCAAAATCCAATCCTTTTGGAGTTTTCCTTGACATGGATCTGACTCACTTGACTCCTAGCCTTCCATATGCCATGAGATCGCTCAGATTCAAGCTTTCATTACCCCTTTGAAAAGCTATATAAGGAACTCTTTAATGCATTGAAGGAATATAAGAGAATTGAGAGCAAAGAAACTATAGTGCATTGTTGCCAGAACTTGTGCTTGAGACTGCATCCCTTTGTCCCTTGGAGCACTTTTGTGTTCTTCCCAAGCTTGTCTTTTTCTTGTGAGCTTGCTATCGAGAGATGGAGGATTGAGGTGGTGGAGGCCCAAGTGGGGGATTCAGTTTCTTCGATTCGCAAACGTGCCGACAAAGGTTGTATTCATTGTAATCTCTGATTTTATAAGAAAAAAAATATATTTTCCTGTCCAATAATGTGTGTTTGAATGAATATTTTATCCATGGATGATTTCAAATGCTTATACATTATTGATTATATATGCTAGAATAGATATAACACCAATATATATAGTATGCTTGTCTTGTTTACTTGTTGTTGAGGAAGCGATCATCAATTCAAGCTGAAGTTGGAAAGCTCAAAGGGGATCTACTTCAACTATCCGGAATAAGGTACGAGGTCTGATCCTTTAGTGTTAGATATTTGATTTGTATTGCATACTGGAAAGGATTGATTTCTGGAGTCAAGCTGTCTGTTGTGGTACCCCAAGCCATAGTAATTTCTCTTCGTAACACTCCGCTCTCACAGGTAACATTACTCATGGAAGTGATGATTGGATTATATATAGTGGGGCTTCCAAACATATGACTGGATTCAAGGAATCCTTTTTGAGACTGTCAGAACATGAATCACCTCACAAGGTAAAGCTAGGAGATGACTACCAATATCCAATAAAAGGTAGTGGGGAATATTCCTATAAACTAGACTCTGGAAAGTCTCTAACAATGAAAGAAGTATTGTTTGTGCCAGGACTCAAGAAGAACCTTCTCTCCATACCAGCATTAGATGCAAAAGGAATGCGGGTTTCATTCATAGATGGTCAAGTCATCATGTGGCCAAAAGAAAAGACTATCGATGATGCGGTAGTGATTGGAGAACAAGAAGGAGGATTGTACAAATTAAAGGGCCATCCAGAACAAGCCTTGGTCCATGGCACAGTAGAGCCAAGTGAACTTTGGCATAGAAGGCTTGCACATATGCATTACAGAGCACTACTTATTGCAAGAAAAGCTATAGAATCTCTTCCATAAATCCAAGCAAAACATTATGGGGTCTGCAAAGGATGTGCAAAAGGAAAGAATACAAAGAAGACATTTCCAAGCAGCGAAAGCAAAGCAAAAGGAATATTGGAAATCATCCACTCCGATGTATGCGGTCCTATGTCATCAAACTCACTAAGCAGGTATGCACATTATGTTTCTTTTATTGATGATTTTTCTAGGAAGACATGGGTTTACTTCATGAAGAACAAAGACGAAGTATTCAGTAAGTTCAAGGAATTCAAAGCCTTGATCGAGAACCATATTGAAAAGAAGATCAAGACCATTCGATTAGATAATGGCAGAGAATTCACTTCAAATGAATTCAAAGAGCTATGCAAAGAATCAGGGATTAAGAGGGAGTTGTCCACTCCTTATAATCCACAATAGAATGGGATTGTGGAACAAAAGAATAGAACTATCATGGAAGCTGCAAAAGCAATGCTTCATGATCAAGACCTTCCTATGCATCTTTGGGCAGAAGCTGCCAGAACAATTGTGTATGTACATAACCGTACTCCACATAGATTACTTGAGAATAAGACTCCTGAAGAAGTCTTCTCCGGTAAGAAACCAAAAGTCAGCCGTCTCAGAATATTCGGCTGTCTTGTGTACATCCACATTCCAAAAGAGAAGAGGACTAAATTAGATCCTTCAGGAAAGAAGGGTATATTTGTGGGATACTCTGAAATCTCTAAGGCTTATAGAATATATTTCCTAGGATACAAGAAGATTGACATCAGCAAGGATGTGACATTTGATGAAGACACAACTTACAACAAATCCAGAAAGAGACCTGCTGAAGAACTCGAAGAAGTAGAAGCACCCAGAATTCATGATACAACCATGAATGAAGAAAATCAAGAAGAAGATCGAGAATTTGAAGAACCACAAAGACCTGTAGATCCACCTCTGGAGAAGAATCCTCATAAGAGGAAACTTGCTTGGGTACGAGAACTTATCCAAGGTGCGGAAATATATGGGGCTCTAGAAGAGAATCACAGAGAAAGAAAGAGGACCAGATCCTGTTCCAGGTATGTAGCTTTACTATGTGAATTCATTGATAAAGAACCTTCCAGTTATGAAGAAGTGGCAGAACAGAAAGAATGGAAGGATGCTATGATCGAATAGTACCAATCGATCATGAAGAATGATGTTTGGGATGTTGTCCCAAGACCAGACGAGAAGTTAGTTGTAACTTCCAAATGGATCTACAAGATCAAACATGCTGCAGACGGTAGCATTGAAAAATATAAGGCAAGATTTTAGCTTGGGGTTTCTCTCAGAAGGAAGGAATAGACTATGAAGAAACCTTTGCACCTATATCCAGATACACTTTCATTAGATCAGTACTTGCTCTGGCTACAGTGATGAAATGGAAGATAGACTAGATGGATGTCAAGACTGCTTTCTTGAATGGTGTAGTGGAAGAGGAAGTGTATGTAGAACCAGCGTAGATCCAAATCTTAGGGTCTATCAAGCGCCGAGTTGGATCAAATCTATCGAGGTGCAAACCTCTTCTTAGGTATAAATTGATTTGATTCAAACCAAAAGACACATCTCTTTATTTAAGGTACACATAAAATTTTAATATTATTTATGGCCGACATATAATATTTTTTATTTTGTTAGGAACGAACATTGCATTGTTTCCCCACTCCTACAATCATGGGTAGTTTAGGAGGCCTTGCACATGGTCTTAAAACCATTTGCAAGGCCCTCCTAAACCATGTACAATAAAACCATGGGACGCTTAGGAGGCCTTGCACATGGTTTTAAAACCATGTGCAAAGCCTCCTAAACTATGTAGAATAAAACCATGGGTTGTTTAGAATTCCTTGCACATGGTTTTAAAACCATGTGCAAGGCCAACATTTTTTTGTGGATAATTCAATTTTGTATTTTTTTCTTGACCCACATTTTTTTTGGATAGTTAAATTTTTAATTTTTTACTGTTTTGTTAGGTAGGAAGATTACAACATCTCCCCCATATTAGATTGTTTTAATGATCAGTGGGCATGATCTCCTTTGAAGCTTGTTGATGGATATCCAGAGCATCCTGAAATTTGAACACTACACGAAAATTTTATGTGGATGCTTGGTTTTAGTGTGTTAAATAGTAGTAAGATTTTTTATGGTAGTGTATTGCAATTTAAGATTTAACTGTCTCTGGCCAAAAGCGATACCAAAACCTAACTGATTCATATACCCCAAAGTAGTCCTTTTTTTGTTGGTCCAAACTTCTAAGAATGGTCTTCGTCATCTTAGGTAGAATTTATGAGATGCATGATTGGGGTGGTATTTATGCAAATGCATTGATCCCATTCTTTTAAATCTATTTTCTAGTACAGGCATGCTGTGGACTCTTATCATGAGTGCAAGTATCTTGGTACACGTGTTCGTATGGATGGAACCGTTGGCGAGTAAGTTGTCTGCTTTCTTTGGGTATTTGAAACTTTCATTTGCAATAGTAGTAAGAACATGATCATCAGTCATAATTCTAAATGTAGTATGAATTTATTTATTGTTTACATGTACACCTTCTTGCAGATACAAGTGGATGACGTATAGAGAGGCATGCACTACACAAACTGCATTAGGTTCTGGGCTTATGTATCATGGCATTCCAAAATTAAAGACACGCTCTTTCACTGCATGCAATAATTACTGCTATACTTGTTTAATAGAGTAGAAGAAATTTAAAGTTTGGTTCAATATTTCACAGAATATGTAAATGCAGGATGGGAATGCTGTGCAAGTATATGCTTGATTTTAAAATGTGATTTTTCCAGAGTGTATGTGTTTCAGTGTGATCTATTTGACATTTTTAAATTTAATGAGAACATGACCATAGATACCGTTTTCTCCACTGTAAGCTTATATTTGATATTTGTGGCTGTTCATGAACATTGAGTTATTTTTCTGAGTTTAGGGGGCTTGTGTTGGAATGTACTTCATCAACATACCCGAATGGATTGTTACTGAACATGCATGCTCCTCATATTCTTACATCTCAATCCCTCTATATGACACTCTCGGTAACTCTCAGAGTCTGTTTTCAACCTGTTGGTTTGATATTATGCTTTAAGTTCAGCTTTGTTGTAGTTAAATGACATTAGTCTTGATCATGCATGAAACTAACTTCTACAGGTTCAGATGCTGTAAAGTATGTTATAAATCATGCTGATATATCTGTTGTATTTTGTGTCCAAGAAACCTTGAAAATTGTAAGTAACTTTTTTTGACTGAGAAGAATCTATGCTGACATTTATTTTGGCCTATTAGAAAAATAACTTTACGAAAGTGATATTATTTTTTATTTTGTGTTACAAAATCTCTCCCATAATATTCATTATAACTATTATTTTTTGCCTACATGTTACAAATGTTACATCACGTTACAAGATCTCTCCCATAATATTGACTATCACTATTATTTTTTTCCGACATGTTAGTAACGTTACATCACGTTACAAGATCTCCCCCATACTAGGCTGTAGAGCGCCTTTTGGCGCAATAACCACTTGATTTTGAGACACATGATAAGGAGTCTCATGTATGCAGATTGAAGAAAGCCCTATATGGTTTGAAACAAGCACCCAGGACATGGTACGACAGAATTGATAGCTTTCTATCCAGTTTGGGCTTTACCAAGAGTAAAGCAGATTCCAACATTTACTACAAGGTTGAAGATGGCAACCTAGTGATGCTTCTACTGTATGTAGATGATATTTTTGTGACATGTATGGATGGGTTGATTACTGATACGAAGAGAAAGCTTGCCACCAAGTTCAAAATGAAGGACTTGGGTATGATGCATTATTTTCTAGGTATGGAGGTGTGGCAGATTGTGGATGGAATCTTCCTTGGACAAGGGAAGTATGCAGTAGAGATCCTGAAGAGGTTTGGGATGATGGACTGCAAGACTATGGCCACACCTATGGCATGAAACCTGAAGCTATTGAGTGATGCTTCATCAGAGTCGGTTGATGCTACGATGTATCGTAAAATGATTGGGTCTTTGATGTACTTGACGAACACGAGACCAAACATTTGCTTTGTTGTGAACACCTTGAGCCAGTTCTTGACAGATCCTATAAATGTTCACTTGATTGTTGCAAAGCATATTTTTAGGTACCTGAGGGGTACAGTTGATTATGGGCTCAAGTACGATGTTTCCTTGCATTGAGCATAGGTATGTTCCACTACTGGGAACTAGTTTGTTTGCCCTGATGACACTCGTCTCCTCCTAGTTTGTAACTATAAAGCTAGTTTATTCTTTTTTCAAGCTTTTTAAATAACTGAAAAAGACCAAAAAAAAATTAAAAAACCAAAAAGCCAGACGGGAAAAGATGTTATCTTTGGCAGCTGTTGAGTCGTGTCGCCTTCGAACAGAGCACTGTATATCACATCCGTTGGTTGGGTTATAGTTTGAATTTAGGAAGCTGTACTCGTTTATCTGAGTTTATCTCCACCGACTGGTTATGCTTCCAGTCCCTATGGAGCCTCTATTGGTGCCTCCTCCGTCATAGAGATGTCCCAGTTTTTATATCGAGTCTATGCTGCCTTTATTCAGTCACCATACGCCATTATGCTCTTGTTCGAAGGAAGTTGAAACCTGAGTCAGCCATTCCTCAGTTATCCTGACTTTGCATGTCGGCCATTCCCGGTATAGTTACTGGTTCGTGCACCTTATGATCGAGTCCTTCCACGTCATATAGCTTTGCTGAGTACCTCGTGTTGGATGATGGGGGATGCCTTAATGCCCTCCTTCCAGCGGATTTCATCCCATCGACTTCAGATCATTTATTCTGGGATTGGAATCTAGAGTCATTTTTGAGTGCCTTGAGACTTACAGTCATCAGTGGCAGGTTCTCTCACCATCGATAGTTTTGGGAATACATCAATGTCCCCTGATCGATGGATCCTCTCAAGTGTTCGACCTCAACACATTTATTCACACTTATTAGTTTGCACTCTAGTACCTTGATTCCCATTTTCATTATCGGTGGGTGATCTCGCGTCTGGTAACGGTATACATCAATGACCGGTAATCAGACGATGGACTACTATGTTCGACCTCGACACCTCTATTCGCATAGTAGGACATGTACTCATAGCGGTTTGTGTAGAATACCTTCCAGATTAGTGGCATCTCTTATATGCTACCTCCTTGATCGTGCCAATGTTCATGAGATTTCAGCTCTCGTGACTTGTTCCAGTGTATGTCAGACATTTCTAGCCACTATGGAGATCTTGATCTATTGTATATCTTCAGCCTTGTGGGGATCATGGTCCTTTGTATATCTTCATCATGGAGATTTTGATCTATGTATATTGTATGTGGCGATGACCACATATGTTCTATCATGTATCATGCCTATTCATGGCCATTGTACTCTTATGTATCCGGGACTGCTAGATGTATTTGCAGATTATATGCAGAGTTGTATTATGGTATTATGCTGATTGGGTGGCTGGTCTTCCATTTGGGTACCTTCATCACTTCCTTCCTGGGATGGACTTATAATGTATTTCGGCCATCGTATAACCCCTCTGACCTCATACATTAGGGGGCATCTGTTATAGATATTTTCACCCTACTAGGTGAATCACACATTGTATGGCCTTCCCCTGTCCCGCTGCAGACTCTTTAGACCCTATGGACCACATTTAATCCTTCGATGTTAGCTTGATCATCCCCAAACTATATAAACTATGATATACGTGGATTTTTCCCCGATAACCGCGTACATACGCGGGTTTGACCCCTATAGTCGCGTACATCAGGATGTGTGCATAATCCAAATCCTTTTGGAGCGTTCCTTGACTTGGATC
>LPNX010832481.1:17086-69127 GCA_001517045.1 Pseudotsuga menziesii
TATAATAGGTATAACACCATGAAATATAGTATGCTTGTATTGTTTACTTGTTGTTGAGGGCGTGCTATAACAATTCAAGCTGAAGATTGGAAAACTCAACGGGGATCTACTACAACCGTCCGGAATAAGGTACAAGGTTCGATCCTTTAGTGTTAGATTGTTTATTTCTATTGCATATTGGGAAAGATTGATTTCTGGAGTCTAGCTGTCTGTTGTGGTACCCCAAGCCATAGGAATTTATCTCCGTAACAGAATTGGTGACTCCGCTGGGGATGTTCCTTGTTCTTCTTTGGGGTTGGGGGCACAATGGGCTTGATATTATTGATTTGCTCTCTGTTTCCCTCTGTTTCTGTGTCGCATGTTGTATCCTGTTTGTCCATTGACACTCCCCTTTATTGGTTTACCCTTGTCCTACTTTTTACCACTGCCTTCTCTGTATACGCGGGTTTGTGGACTACAGTCGCGTAGATACGCGGATTTGTGGCCATAAGTCGCGTACATACGTAGCTGTTCTTTATACAGTCGCGTACATCCTCCCTTTTGGTGAGTATGATGTTGTGGGAAGTTGCTGGGTGGGTTGTGAGTGTGGTTGGGTCTTCCTTGGGTTTGAAGTTGTCTGTTGGATGCTTCTTTTGTGACCAGAGACTGTTCGTGCCTATCTTAGGTATCACGTCTATACTGGCATATAGGTTAGGTTCACCACCGTTTGCATTTTGCATGACCTTATGACCATGTCACTATATCCTTAGGTACGAACCCACTCTATTATGTCACGGAACCTTCTTGCTGCTATAGAAGTGGCATGATGTGAGTGGTAGAGACTCGCCTTACATGGGTACCCTAGATAGCGCCTTATTTCCATTTGGTGCCCATGCCGATGTTTTCTCCCTTTAGGGTGTGGGAGTCCGTTGTATAGTATTGCCATGACATTTAGCAAGAGCATCATACTCCTCTTGATCTTATGCTGGCCATGTTCCACCCGGGCTCCCCTTGTATCAAGTTGTGGATGCATTTTCATGAGCTTTGCCTGTCTTATTGAGCTTTATGCCGACTCCCCTGACATTGCGTTTCAGCCTTATAGCCCGAGCTTGTCTCATGTCTAGCCATGCAAAGCCATTTCGTATATCCTTCGCAGCTTGACTTGCCCTTTTACCGGGAGGGGATCTTCCCCCGAGTGTTGATATCCTACACATGTTTCCTTGCATTGAGCATAGGTATGTTCCACTGCTGGGAACTAGTTTGTTTGCCCTGATGACATTCGTCTCCTCCTAGTTTGTAACTATAAAGCTAGTTTATTCTTTTTTCAAGCTTTTTAAATAACTGAAAAAGACCAAAAAAAAATTACAAAACCAAAAAGCCAGACGAGAAAAGATGTTATCTTTGGCAGCTGTTGAGTCGTGTCGCCTTCGAACAGAGCACTGTATATCACATCCATTGGTTGGGTTATAGTTTTACTTTAGGAAGCTGTACTCGTTTATCTGAGTTTATCTCCACCGACTGGTTATGCTTCCAGTCCCTATGGAGCCTCTATTGGTGCCTCCTGCATCATAGAGATGTCCCAGTTTTTATATCGAGTCTATGCTGCCTTTATTAAATCACCATACGCCATTATGATCTTGTTCGAAGGAAGTTGAAACCTGAGTCGGCCATTCCTCAGTTATCCTGACTTTGCATGTCGGCCATTCCTGGTACAGTTACTGGTTCATGCACCTTATGATCGAGTCCTTCCACATCATACAGCTTTGCTGAGTACCTCGTGTTGGATGATGGGGGATGCCTTAATGCCCTCCTTCCAGCGGATTTCATCCCATCGACTTCAGATCATTTATTCTGGGATTGGAATCTAGAGTCATTTTTGAGTGCCTTGAGACTTACAGTCATCAGTGGCAGGTTCTCTCGCCATCGACAGTTTTGGGAATACATCAATGTCCCCTGATCGATGGATCCTCTCAAGTGTTCGACCTCAACACATTTATTCACACTTGTTATTTTGCACTCTAGTACCTTGATTCCCATTTTCATTATCGGTGGGTGATCTCGCGTCTGGTAACGGTATACATCAATGACCGGTAATCAGACGATGGACTACTATGTTCGACCTCGACACCTCTATTCGCATAGTAGGACATGTACTCGTAGCGGTTTGTGTAGAAGACCTTCCAGATTGGGTGGCATCTCTTACATGCTACCTCCTTGATCGTGCCAGTGTTCATGAGATTTCAGCTCTCGTGACTTGTTCCAGTATATGTCAGACATTTCCAGCCACTATGGAGATCTTGATCTATTGTATATCTTCAGCCTTATGGAGATCATGGTCCTTTGTATATCTTCATCATGGAGATTCTGATCTATGTATATTGTACGTGGCGATGACCACATATGTTCTATCATGTATCATGCCTATTCATGGCCATTGTACTCTTATGTATCCGGGACTGCTAGATGTATTTGCAGATTATATGCAGAGTTGTATTATGGTATTATGCTGATTGGGTGGCTGGTCTTCCATTTGGGTACCTTTATCACTTCCTTCCTAGGATGGACTTATAATGTATTTCGGCCATCGTATAACCCCTCTGACCTCATACATTAGGGGGCATCTGTTATAGAGATTTTCACCCCACTAGGTGAATCACACATTGTATGGCCTTCCCCTGTCCCACTGCAGACTCTTTAGACCCTATGGACCACATTTAATCCTTCGGATGTTACCTTGATCATCCCCAAACTATATAAACTATGATATATGCGGATTTTTCCCCGATAACCGTGTACATACGCGGGTTTGACCCCTATAGTCGCGTACATCGGGATGTGTGCATAATCCAAATCCTTTTGGAGCGTTCCTTGACTTGGATCCGACTCATATGACTCCTGGCCTTCCATATGCCTTGAGATCACACGGATTCGACCCTTCATTGTCCCTTGTGAAGCTATATAAGGAACCCCTTGGTACATTAAAGGGGGGGAAAGATATAAGAGAAAATTGAGAGCATCGAAATTATAGTCCATTGTTGCCAGAACTTTATGCTTGAGTCTACATCCCTTTGTCCCTTGGAGCACTGTTGTGTTCTTCCCAAGCTTGCCCTTTGTTAGTAAGCTTGCTATCGAAGTGATGGAGGATTGAGGTGGTGGAGGCCCAAGTGGGGGATTCAGTTTCTCCGATTCGCAGACGTGCCATCAGAGGTTGTCACTTGTAATCTCTGATTCTTATTAATAGAAATATATTTTCCTGTCCAGTAATGTGTATTTGAATGAATATCATTTCCATTGGAATATGTCAAATGCTTTTACATTATTGATTATATATGCTAGAATAGGTCTAACACCATGAAATATAGTATTCTTGTATTGTTTACTTGTTGTTGAGGACGTGCTATAACAATTCAAGCTGAATATTGGAAAACTCAACGGGGATCTACTACAACCATCCGGAATAAGGTACAAGGTTCGATCCTTTAGTGTTAGATTGTTTATTTCTATTGCATATTGGGAAATATTGATTTCTGGAGTCTAGCTGTCTGTTGTGGTACCCCAAGCCATAGGAATTTCTCTCTGTAACACCATTCTGACAAGCAGGTCAGATGTAAGGCTGAGCCATTCTGTCATGGTGAGAGGATTCAATTCCTTCCATGTCAGATATGAGTGCTGGCCATTCTGTCGAGTAGGATAGATGTAAGGGCAACTGCCACTCTCCAGGAGAGTGGAGGCACCTGGTCCGTTACTAGGTAGCTCAGTCTGGGACTGGGGTCTTTTTTGACGAGGGTGGAGGATTTAGTTCCTTCTAGGTTAGATGTGAGTGCAGGCCATTCTGGTGAGGGTGTAGGATTTGTTTCCTACCAGGTCAGATATAAGGGCAATTTCCATTCTCTAGGAGAATGGAGGCACCTAGTCCATTACCAAGTAGCCCAGTCTGGGACTGGGGGCCTTTCTGGCGAGGGTGGAGGATTCAGTTCCTTCTAAGTCAGATGTGAGTGTGAGCCTTTCTGGTGAGGGTGGAGGACTTTTTTCCTTCCAGGTTAGACATAAGTGCTGAAGCCTTTTCACAGATGTTAGTGATGTGATGCCCTATCATGCTGGTGAATGTGAGTATTGGGCCTTTTTGATGTGATTGTAGGTTAATACATGATCATATGTTAGTGCTGGGTGTGCCTTTCTGATGAGTAGGTCATATGTAAGTGCTGGGTGAAGACCTACCTAATGGCTAGGCCTACAACCAGCATGAAAGAAGGCTGGCTCTGTAGAACTTCCTATGACCAGATAACACACATGATGATGACCAGATGAGATCCAGATTGAGCTATGATCCAGATCTAGTTATGATGACTTCGAGAGATCCAGATCGAGTGATGATCCAGATCCAGTAGCGATGATCCGGATCGAGTGATGATCCAGATCCAGTCCAGTGATGATCCAGATCCAGTCTAGTGATGATGATCCAGATCGAGTGATGATCTAGATCCAGTGATGATGATCCATATCGAGAGATGATCCAGATTCGAAGGATGAAGATGAATTCAAGACTCAGAAGACTCGAGATGCAGATGACGAGATGATCCAGTGATACAGAGAAGAAGACCAGTGCTGAAAATTGTGTCGAAAGAATACCTTCCTAGTTAAGAGGGAGTGTTGATGTATTTGTAACTTTTGAATGTATTCATCTATGTATCTTATGTATTGTAACTTGATGTTTATTCTGGGATGTATCTATTATGTAATTGAGTCATGTTGTCATGCTCTGATGTTCCGATCGGGAGAATCAATAATGTAAACAAGTCATGTCAAGTCATAGTGGGTAACGCTCTGATTTTCTAAGGGTTAAAGTCCCCACAGTTCTGGGGCACTAGGTTTATTAGACTCTCCTAGTAGAGGTCAGCCCTAGTTGGGTTTTAGTCATGTTGGGATTAGTATAAATAGAGAGCTAGGGTCTTTATTTAGTACACATCACTCACACACTCAAGTGTAGCACATAGTTGAGGAAGGAGAAGACAATGGGGCTAGACAAGAAGAAGATTACTGTTGTCGGGAGTGCATCTTATTGTTTTGAGGTTTTACATCTTGTGCTGATTCTATCTCTGACAAAGTTGCAGGGTTTTCTCTATTTATGGTTTCCCTGATGAAAAACACTATGTTCATTGTCTCTTGTGTTTGATTTCTGTACTTTTTGTTCTCTCAGTAAATATCCTAACATAATGCTAGCTTGAATGTTGAAAAACTAACAAAATAGAGTGCTATAACTATGGTAAGAAAGGACATCTGAAGAAATCCTGTTGAGCACCAAAGAAGAAAGGTGATAGGTAGCAAGAGACTACTCAAGAAGCGAATGTAATAGGTGATGTGTTACAATATGCTTTGATTCTTGCATTAGATAATACTAGTGATTACTAGGTTGTAGATTCAGGGGCTTCATGTCATGCTACACCCCATAGGAAATTCTTTCATGATTATGTTCAAGGTGATTTTGGGCATGTGCTATTGGGGGATGATGAACCATGCAAAATTGTTGGAAAGGGTAAGGTACGTATTAAGTTCAATAATGGAAGTGAATGGTTGCTAAAGGATGTAAGGCACATTCCTTCTATGAAAAGAAATCTGATCTCAACAGGGCAGTTGGGAGATAGTGGTTGTTTGTCTATGTTTGGAGAAACATGGTGGAATATCACTAAAGGATCACTGGTAATAGCAAAAGGAGATAGGGTAGGTACGTTATATTTATGTCCTTATAATACTGATTATTCTATCTTTGTAGCTTCCACAGAAATGGGTGTGGCTCTATGGCATCATAGGCTTGGACACATGAGTGAGAAGGGGATGCAAATTCTCCACTCAAGGAAACTGCTTCCAGATCTGAAGTAGGTAAGTTTGGAATTCTGTGAGAACCGTGTTTATGGAAAATAGAAGAGAGTTAGATTTCTCAGGGTTGGGAAACAAAAGAAGAGTGAAAAGTTAGAGTTTGTCCATTCAGATGTGTGGGGACTAGCTCAGGTACAATCTCTTGGTGGCACTTGTTATTATGTTACTTTTATTGATGATGCAACTAGAAAAACTTGGGTTTATTGCATTAGACAAAAATATGATGTGTTTGATACTTTTAAGAAGTGGAAATCTTTGGCTAAAAATGAGACAGGAAAAAGGTTGAAATGTATCAAATCTGATAATGGAGGCGATTACTGCAACAAGGAGTTTGACAGTTACTATTTACACAATGGGATTCACAGAGAAAAGACAATCCCTGGAACACCACAAGAAAATGGTGTGTCAGAAAGGATGAACAGAATGATCATGGAGCATGCAAGGTGTATGCTATTGCATGTAGGGTTGCCCTTACATTTTTGGGCTGATGCTGTAAACACTGCTATTTATTTAATAAACAGAGGGTGTTCAAGTGCTTTGGATGGTGGCATTCTAGAGGAGGTATGGATAGGTAAACAGGTAAAATACTCATTTTGAGAACTTTTGGTTCTGAATCATTTGTCCATATTGATAAAGATGATACAACAAAGCTTGAGGCTAAATCCAAGAAATGTACCTTTATTGGATACGGGGTTGATGATTTTGGTTATCGCTTATGGGATCTTAAAAATAGCAAAATCATTAGGAGTAGAGATGTAGTATTCAATGAAAAGGTGATGTACAAATATCAGTTGCAAGGAAAGAAATAAGAAAAGGAAAACACAGAGTACACAATGCTTGATGAAATCAAAGAAAATGAAGTTCCAAAGGCACCGAAAAAATCAAGAGTAGCAGGAGGTACCTAAAACTCCTACAAATGTAAGAAAATCTACCAGGTTAAGTAGGCCCCCTGAATGATTCTCTCATTTACTATATTATTTATTGATGACTGATTCTGGTGAACCATAATGTTTTGAAGAAGCAATGCAGGTAGAAGTGGGAGCAAGGCATGGCTGAGGAGATGGACTCATTGGTAAGAAACTAGACTTGGGATCTGGTTAAGTTGCTTGCAGAAAAAAGGGCATTGTAGAATAAATGGGTTTACAGTTTGAAGGAAGAAGATGGAAGAAAGAAGCAGTATAAGGCTAGACTTCTTGTAAAGGGGTTTGCACAAAATAAAGGTACAGAATTTGATGAAATATTTTCTCCTATTATTAAAATGACTTCAATTAGAACTATTTTAAGTCTAGTGGCGGCAGAAGATTTGCATCTTGAACAGTTAGATGTAAAAAAAACCTTTCTCCATGGGGATTTGGAGGAAGAGATTTATATGCAGCAGCCACAAGGGTATGAGGTCAAAGGGAAGGAGAATTTGGTTTGCAGGTTGAAGAAGAGCTTGTATGGCCTAAAACAAGCTCCAAGGCAATGGTATTTAAAATTTGATAAGTTTATGACAAAACAAGGTTATGATAGATGTCATTCTGACTACTATGTTTATTTCAAGAGGATAGATAATGGAATATATATTATATTTTTATTGTATGTGGATGACATGCTTGTTGCAAGCTCTAACATGCAGGATATAAATGTGCTCAAAAGAAAACTAGCTAAATCATTTGCGATGAAGGATTTGGGTGCTGCAAAGCAAATCCTTGGTATGAGAATAACAAGAGACATAAAAAATCACAAATCGACATTGTCTCAAGGTGAGTACATAGAAAAGGTGTTGCAGAGGTTTAGAATGCAAAATGAAAAACCAGTTAGTACACCTTTGGCTAGCCATTTCAAACTAAGCAAGGATATGTGTCTAGAGACACAGGAAGAAATAGATTACATGTCCAAGATTTCCTATTCATCAGCGGTTGGAAGCTTGATGTATGCCATTGTGTGCACAAGACCAGATATTTCACATGCAGTGGGAGTTGTGAGCAGGTATATGAATAATGCAGGTAAAGAGCATTGGGAAGCAGTACAATGGATTCTCAAGTATTTGAGAGGTACCACTTCACATGCATTATGTTTTGGAGGTTCAAACACTGTTCTACAGGGATATGTTGATGCAGATATGGTTGGTGATAAAGATAGCAGGAGGAGCACCACAGGGTATGTGTTTACTATGGGTGGAACAACAATAAGTTGGATTTCAAAGCTGCAACAGGTTATTGCACTTTCAACAATGGAAGCAGAGTATGTTGCTGCTACAGAGGATAGTAAGGAGATGATTTGGTTGCAGAGGTTCATGGAAGAATTGGGTAAGAAGCAGGAGAATAGTAGGTTGTACAATGAAAACTAGAGTGTCATTCATCTTGAAAAGAACACATCCTTTCATTCGAGGACTAAACATATACAACTCAAGTACCAATTCATAAGATATGTTCTAGATGAAGAACTATTAAAACTGGAAAAGATACACACTAGCTAGAATCCTGCAGACATGTTGACAAAGGGAGTGACCAAAGAGAAACTGAGTTCCTGCTCAGTTTCTGTTGGCCTTCAAGCATGAAGGTGAAAATAAGAACTTTTCCAAGTCCAAGGTCCAGAGCATAGTCCAGAAATTGCAGTAGCGGTGAAGTTGCTGTGATCAGTCTCTAAGTGGGAGATTATTGGTTGTGGAGCCTAATCTTCTAGATCCAAAGATATTATTTAGTCGTGTTTGTAACCTAGGTGTACTATACACTCAATCCCCCTGCCTTGGGGTTCAGGGGCAGCACCCCCGAGAAATATTTTTGGGATATGTGTTGGCGAACAATTTTGCGAACCCATGGTATTGGGTTAACCGTAGTATTTTCCCATGGTATTTTTCGTATAAAAGAAAGCATTGTAACACGACTGTGTATGGTATTATTTTGTATTGGAAGAGAGACTGTGAGAGTGTGAAGAGGAAGTGCAACGGTTTTGCTATAGGTTGTATCCCTTCACCTTTCTGGACTGTAATAAAAGGACTGGCAATTTCTTTGTGGACGTATCCCATCGTTTGGGTGAACCACATTATATCTGTGTCTCTCTGTAATGTTTTAATGTGTGTTGTATCTTGTTTATGCTTTAACTGTATATCTGTTATTGCTTTGTGGTCCTATTTTTCTAACATGAACGAGAAGTGGTACCTCTCAAATACTTGAGAATCCATTGTACTGGTTTACAATGCTCTTTATCTGGATTGTTCATATACCTGCTCACAACTCCCATTGCATGTGCAATATCTAGTCTTTTGCACACTGTGTCATACACCAAGCTGGCAACTACTGATGAATACATAAAGTTGGACATGTATTCTATCTCTTTCTATTTCTCTGGACACATCTCCTTACTTAATTTGAAATGGCTGGCCAAAGGTGTACTAACTAGTTTTTCATTCTTCATTCTAAATCTCTCCAACACCTTTTCTATGTACTCACTCTGAGACAATGTCAATTTGTTATTTTTCTTGTATCTTTTTATTCTCATGCCAAGGATTTTCTTTGCAGAGCCCAAATCCTTCATCACAAATGATTTAGCTATTTTCCTTTTTAGCACATTTATATCATGCATGTTAGAACCTACAGTAAGCATGTCATCCACATAGAATAACAAGAAAACATATCTTCCATTATCTAGCCTCTAGAAATAAAAACAGTGGTCATAATGACATCTACTATAACCATGTTCAATCATAAGCTTATAAAATTTTAAATAGCACTACCTTGGAGCTTGCTTCAAGCCATACAAGATCTTGTTCAACCTGCAAACCAAATTCTCCTTCCCTTTGACCTCATACCCCTGTGTTTGCTGCATATAAATCTCTTCCTCCAAATCCCCATGGAGAAAGGTTGTTTTTACATATAACTATTCATTATGCAAATATTCTACCACAAGTAGACTTAACATAGTCCTAATTGAATTCATTTTAACAAAAGGAAAAAATATTTCACCAAAATATATCCCTTTCTTTTGTGCAAAAAATTATAGCCTTATGCTGCTTATTGTATCTTTCTTCTTCCTTCAACCTATACACCCATTTATTCTACAATGCTCTCTTTTCTATAGGAAACTTAACCAAATACAAGTCTAGTTTCTTACCAATGATTTCAACTCCTCATTCATGCCTTTCTCTCACTTCTTTCTAGTTTCTACTTGCATTTCCTCTTCATAACTTTCTGGTTCACCATAATCAATCATCAATAAATAATACTGTGAAGGAGAGAATTGGTCATGGGGTCTACTTAACCTGGTATATCTTCTTACATTTGCAAAAGTTTGAGGTACCTACTACTACTCTTGATTTTCTGGTGCCTTTGGAACTTTATTTTCTTTGATTTCATCAAGCAGTGTGTACTCTACGTTTTCTTTTTCCTCTTTCTTTCCCTTCAACTAATCTTTGTACATAACATTTTCATTGAATACTACATCTCTACTCCTAATGATTTTGTTATTTTCATAACCCTACAAGAGATAACCAAAATAATCAACCCTATATCCAATAAATGTACATTTCTTGGATTTATCCTCAAGCTTTGTTCTATTTTCTTTATCAATATGGACAAATGCTTCACAACCAAAAGTTCTGAGAAATGAGTAGTTTACCTTTTTACCTGTCCATTCCTCCTCTGGAATTCCACCATCTAAAGCGCTTGAAGGATCTATTTTTATTAAATAAACAACAATATCTACAACATCAGCACAAAATTGTAAGGGAAACCCTACATGCAATCTCATACACCTTGCATGCTCCATGGTAATTATGTTCGTCCTTTCTGACACACCATTTTCTTGTTGTATTCCTAGGAATGTCTTCTCTCTATGGATCGCATGCCATGAATAGTAACTATAAAACTCTTTGTTGCATTATTCACCTCCATTATCATATCTGATACATTTCAACATTTTCCCTATCTCATTCTCAACCAAATATTTCCGCTTCTTAAAAGTAGAAAAAAAATCAAATTTATGTCTAATGCAATAAACCCAAGTTTTTCTAGTTGTGTCATTAATAAAAGTAACATAATAATGAGAGCCATCGTCGATATATTGTACCTAATTCGGTCCCCATACATCTGTATGCACAAGCTCTAACTTTTCACTCTAACTTTTCTATTTACCAACCTTGAGAAATCTAACTCTCTTCTATTTTCATAAACACAGCTCTCACATAATTTCATACTTACCTACTTCAGATCTGGAAGAAATTTCCTTGAGTGAAGAATCTGCATCCCCTTCTCACTCATGTGTCCAAGCCTATGATGCCACAACACTGCACTTGTTTCTATGGAAGATACATATATAGAATAATCAGTATTATGAGGACATAAATAAAACATACCTATCCTATCTCATTTTGTTATTACCAGTGATCCTTTAGTTATCTTCCACCATGTTTTTCCAAACATAGACAAACACACACTATCTCCCAACTACCCTATTGAGATCATATTTCTTTTTATAGCAGGAATATGCCTTACATATTTTAGAATCCATTCATTTCCATTATTTAAATTAATTTGTACCTTACTCATTCCAACAATTTTACATGGTTCATCACCCCCCAATAAAACATGTCCAAAATCACCTGGAACATAATCATGAAAGAATTTCCTATGGGGTGTAGCATGACCTAAAGCCCTTGAATCTACTATCCAATAATCACTAGTACTATCAAATGCAAGAATCAAAGAATCTTGTAACACATCACTTGCTACATTTTCTTCAGTGAGTAGTCTCCTACTTCCTGTCTATTTTCTTCTTTGGAGCTCTGCAATCTTTCTTCAAATGTCCTCTCTTACCACACTTCCAACACTCTATCTTTCCAAATTTGGACTTGGATATTCCCTTTATAGACTTTCTGTGATTACATGTGCTCCTTCCTCTCTCCCTTTTTATTCCTTTCCTCTCCATGGTCAATGCATTACCTGATGTCTCACCTGTGATTTTTCTTTGCATTTCCTCGCTTAGAATAACACCTACAACATCATCAAATTTCAAAGTGTTTGAACCAAGGACATAGTTACTTACAACCATGACCAAGCTATTCCATCTTTCTGGCAATGAGCACCAGATTAGAAGAGTCCTAACCTCATCTTCAAATTTCATTTTTATAGAACTTAGTTGACTAGTAAGTGTATTAAATTCATTTAAATGGCCAACAACAAATCCACCTTCTGAAATTTTCATATTAAATAAATGCTTCATTAAAGATACCTTGTTGGAAGTCGAGGGTTTTTAATAGATATTATCCAATGTGCTAATCACACCCTCTGTTGTCTTTTCTTTTGAGATATTGGAAGCCATCGACGAAGCCATGCACAATAGTATTGTTCTTAGTGCCTTTTGTTAAGAACCTCCCATTCTTCATCCTTCATAGTCTCCAATTGTTTTGTTTTTTCTCCCAATAGTAGGTATAGATCCTTCTGGTACAGATAATCCTCCATTTGCATCTTCTATAACTGGTAATTTTTTCCATTAGATTTCTTGAACCTAAACTTTCCTTCTTCTATCATTTCTCCCACTCGAACCAGGAACCCTTCTTTCTTGCAAGTTTACCAGCCAAATAGACCTTTTGGCTCTGATTTCAATTGTTAGAAAAATTAGATCACGAAGAAATAAAAATAAACAATATTCAAATATTAAAACACATTACAAGATAGACACAGATATAACATGGTTCACCCAAGATGGGATGCATCCACACAAAAATTGCTAGTCCCTTATTCTTATATCGTCTATCAAAATGAAGGAATACAACCTGTAGAAAACCCACCACACTTCCTCTTCACTCTCTCATAGTCTCTCTCACACAATCACATAAATCATTTTACAATGCTACAACCCAATACTCAACCGTATTACAATGCCTTCCTTTTATAAAGGGAATACCATGGGAAAATACCAAGGGCTTCCCAAAACCATGGGTCTATAAATTACCCATTATTGACCAAGTCAGGACTCTAAAATTACAACATTTTACATAGCATTTTTTTCCTAAATTATTGCTACGGGGCGTTACCCCCAAACCCCTTCTAGGTGGGGGATCCCAAAATACTCACCACCCCCCTAAACCCCCCTGATGACTATAGTGGGGGGGAATCCCACCCACACCCCCTCTTTAGGGGTTGGGATCCAAACAATATTGAAATAAAATCTCTGAATCGAGAAGATCATGCTCCACAACCAACATTTCGGTGGTTAAATTACCTTGCACTTGTCTATCCACATCATCATGTTCTCTTTCCCTATGCTCAATCACCATCCTACAAGAGGGAAAAATATTTGTGAGTCAAAACCATTAAAAAATTTCATCCACAGTGTCACACAGGTCATAGTTTTAACGGTTGTGCATACACGCTGGCAGGCTTCGCTTTGCACATATGGAGCTTCCCTTGTATGCAACCTAATAAACTATCGCTCGCATGGACTAATATTCATAATTTTCAAGCTAAAAATATAAAAATTTGACCACTAAAAAGAAAACTTAAGCCAATGAAATTGAAGAGCATGATGAGAGTACTTACTTGGTCCAGACTATTTGTAATTTTGTCTCCTGTAGCTCCAAAAATTAATGATTTAAGGAAGAGAATGAAAAAGGATTCTAAGCACTATTTGTGGTAAAAAATGAAATGGTATGGGAAAAATCATTTTTTACTATTTATAGAAATACTTACATACTTTTATATAGTTTTCACCCATCTTTTAATATTTTATAAACCTTATGGGCTAATTTCATGGTGTAAGGGTCATTTTTAATGCAGTTTCTCTGAATCTTAGTGGATTTTACAGTTTCTAAGCATGTTCATGCCTCCAGCAAGTATTTATTGTTACTCACATTTAGGATAGGATTTAAATCCTCCTGCATTATTGCATTGTCCTAGGACCATGATTCATAAACCTTAGGTACGAACCATATTTTTAATGACACGAAACCTTCTTAATGCTTCTAGAAGTGTCGTTATTTAAGCGGTAGTGCTTTCCCGACCATGGGTTGTAGAATATTCTAATAGCATGTAGAATATATTTGATAACATGTAGAATAGTAGTAGATAATTATACTTTATGCTAATAATAAAACTCAGGATGTAGATTTATCTACAAAAATAATTCTCACAAGCATGCACAAGGAAAATAGAGAGAAGAATAATGAGACTGGATACATTAGAAGTGGAGAATGATCCAATATATTTCCATGTATTATTAATCAAATTATTTGATGATTATTACAATAGTAATACATCCTTATAAATGAAAATAGAGTTGTTATAAGACAACTCATGCTAGCTCATAAAGCAAACTTACTAAAATATGATAAACCTCCATAGGTGACGAAAGAAATTTCCAAATCAATCAAGAAGCTCATGAATTGGATAAAGCATGAGTGATTTCTCATGAGTGGTGGAAAACAATGCTAATCATGGAATATGGAGAGAAAATCATTGAGGATGGATTGGACACAAAAGATATTAGTTTCCCAGTTGACTAATTTTACCTTATCCACTGAAAAGTAGGACTAAAGCAATATAAAGACAGAATCTATAGGAAGGTGTAGTTATTAATATGGGAAGTCAATAAAGTAGGAAGGATCTATCCAGAATCAAGATAAAGGAATTCCTGGGGTATGTATAGAAATTGTTGACCAAGCAGTGCATGCAGATGCCAACTATCTAAGCTAGTGGATAGAAAAGTAACCAGAAATGATTAATATTTGTTATCCTAAGTATGAAATTTGTTTATAAAATTCAAACATGGGTACCCTAGTTAGAACCCATATTGTCATTTGGTTCCCATGTTGAAGCTCCTACTTCGGCTAGGGAGTCCCTTATAGTCTCTCCATGTCTTTGTGTGGAAACCTCATGTTTCTTCCCATATTTTATGTTGTCATTACTCATAGGGACTCCCTTTTTATATCAAATTGTACATTCATATCATTATCCTAATTTCCTTATTAATCCTTATGTCGGCTCCCCACTTCATTATTATAAGCCAAACGTCCAAATCCTTTCTTAGTCCTAGCCAATTAGATCCTATTAGTGAACCTTTGCAACTTGATTCACCTTAACCCTCAGAGGAAACATCCCCTCAAGTGTCATTATTCTGCACATATTTCCTTGCATTGGGCACATGTATGTTCCACTACTTGGAACTAGTTGGATTGATCGCAACACTTGTTTCCTATTTTTTATACTATAAGCATGCTTTATTCTTTTTCAAGATTTCATAATATGAAAAGACCAAAAAAATAAAAAAACATAAAAAGTCGGATGGGAAAATGATAATATCTTATGTTGGCAGTAGTCGTGTCACCTTTGAACAGAGCATACTTTTTTAGTCCATCCATCATGGGATGGGTTTATTATGGCCTTAGGAAGTTGAACTCATTACTCAAAGCTTACTCCTATGACTAGTTAAGCTTCTAGTCCCTATGGATCCTATGTTGATTCCTCCTACATCACAAAGTTATGTTAGTATGTTGGAATAATGGTCAATACTGAGAGGGGGTTGAATCATTATTTTCAAATTTTTAACATTTTAACCACTTATTAAACTCTAATCAAAACATATACTCAACAAGATACACAAAGCACATATTTTTATCATGGAACCAAAATTAGGTAAACCACCAATACTTCCTATTACTGCAAAATTGTTATTTACAAATAGTTTTTCCTGCTTCTACAGACAGGGATGGTATTACATACTATTTATTAGAAACTACTCGAAGGAGGCTATGACCCCCTGGTTTATCATCTGCTACTAAAAGGATGCTACGACACCCTATTTACTAGCTACTACTGGAAGGAGGCTACGACCCCCTAGTTTTGTCAGCTACAAACTGACAGGATGCTACTACACCCTATTTACTAGATACTTCTCGAAAGAAGCTACGACCCCCTGTTTTTTTAAGCTACTACACCCTATTTACCAGCTACTATTGGAACGAGGCTACACTCCCCTTGCAAACCCATTGCCTTCCCTAGTGCCACCCTGCCACTATAATATATTTTCAGTAATCTTCTAGATTTATTTACCCTTCAATCTCTATCACATCCACTAGTCTCTACTTCTATTTTTATGATCTTGACCCTAGAGACAATTTCTCTCATTCATCCCTCTGTGTATAAATACCTTCATGTTTCCTGCGGACGCATCTCTTCACCATTGCACCCTTTCATTCTTCGATCGTACTTCTTCATGAGAGATTAATTCCTCATTCTAACACTGATCCGTAGAGTCATATACCTCCATCGTGTTTCTTCAAAACAACCGAAAAAATTTCTTGTTAATCGATTTACTATTTAATCTTCCAGTCTTGACCTTCTATATTCTCCATCTTTGCAACCATCCTGAGCCATTGATTTTATATCGAGTGTCATGTTCCCTCCCATCTGAGAGGACGTGACTATGGTGCTACTACTATCATTTAAGCGGGTATCTAAGCCCCATGAACATAAACAATAATAAAAATGCATTGAACATAAAACATATATAGATGCATAACAAACGCAATCATACAGAGGAAGCAATTCATTCATTCAAGCATTCAACATGTTTAGATAATTCATTAAAACAAATACAATAGCATAGGTAAATACACAAGAAATACTTATCTTGAGAAGAAGCTTGTCCCGTAACCATCTATGTCATTGCAACGTTCCACCCAACCCTAGGCTAGTGTGCTCACCAATCTCTCAGCACCGCTTCCACCCTCTAGCTAGGCATGATTCCCATAAGGAATAAGGGAACAAAAGCAGGCTCATACATAGCCAAAGACACATCAAAATTCAGCCAAGACAAAACTACATTTGGTTTTATCAGGTTGCTAAGGAGCTGGAAAGGTTGAACTGCTACACTAGTGAGGTAAACCATAGAGATAGGGACACCTGCACCATATCTGGCTTGGACTCTAAAATACCTACACACCCAACACATGGAAGCATCCCCTTTTCTGCTACGCAGTCCCTTGGGATATGCCTTCCCTTCCAGTGCTCTTCAGGGTGTGCAAAGAAGAAAACCAACCCCTCTTGATCCGTCTGTGACGTTCCCTTCTACACTAGGTTTTCCAAGGTAATTCAAACCCAATTCCACTCTATACCAGCTCATACCAACATCAAAGATGCATCCACAGCAAAATAGAAGTTATGGGCATGGAAAAAAATGTCCTCGAACCCAAATTCGATAATGGTGAATGTGGGAAAAATGACCAAGGGTGAGCAATTCATTTCAAAAACGTGTTATGGGATTCACGTGGGAAAAAACAACCCCTTAAATTCCTCAATTTGTGGATCTACTCTCCCATTGACTGTGCAACATCAGAAACAAAATTCCCAAACCGTGTGAAGGTGGAAACAACAAAAAAACATCCAGGAGAGAGCCCAACCCCTAAGCATTACCAAAACAACTTCCAAACCATGGGGAAAATAAATAAAACTATTGCCAAACATGAGGGAAAACACATAGGTAGACAAAAAAAATGAATGAGAGAGCTCTGCAAGCTTCCACTTCCATGAGGAATGGAGGACGTGAATGCATGAGGGAATGGGAAGCATTTTCTTGGAATTTACTTGACCCTAAGTCAAAAAATATGTTTTGCCAAAATATGATGGATTCTCAAATTCGAATTTGACTTCCATACTCTTCCCATTCCCATGCATTAACTAACTCAACCAATTTCTGGTAGAAATAAATGATTGGGAACAAAAGACAAAATGGGTAGTTAATAGTTTGATGGGTTTTCCCTTTGACATTTGGATTTTTCCCATTGGCTCAAAGGTTTGAATATCCCCCCCCTCCCTTATCCTTAGGAAATCATGCCCCCATCTCTTTAATGTTGCATTGACATAGCTTTTTGTGGGTATTTTAATTAAATTGCATATGTACATGATGTCCAAATTATAACGTGTCGGCCTAGCACGAAATACCATCAGCATTGATTTTAATTGCTGAAACATAAACCACTAAATCAATGGCGGGGATTTGGCCTTTAGCTCCACACTATGATTAAATACAATATTTACATCATATATATTTTTAATGCAAATAGGGTAAAAACTGGGGTGTTACATCAAGCTTCTTCTTAACCGTAGATCTAAGATAGGATGTGGTATGCAGATTGCATAGCTATGACATTTCTCAAAATGTCTTTCTGCACTTAGCTTTCCTTCTCAACCGTTACACACCATTGACCTCCTTCAAGATCTTCGTGATCGTTGATATCCTAGACTATGGAATGCCTAACTATGAAATTTCTTATACAGTATTTCCACACTTATCTTTTCTCCTCAACCGTTCTGCACTGTTAATCTCATTCAATATTTTCGTGACCGTCGATCTGAGGTGGAAATCAGATATCAGATATGTGAGTTTTTGCAAATATCATTTACCAATTTCTTCTTTTTGACCCAATATTTTTGCACCGTTGATATTTTATGGATTTCTCTTGACCGTCGATTTTTCGTATTGTGGGATGTGGAATGTGGTTTCTCAAAATCCTCAAACATTGCTTTCACAATTCTTCTCCTTCCGTTTTCCGCACTAATATTTTTGCTCTGTCGATATTTTACAGATGTCTTTCTTACCATCGATATTTTGGATCATGGGATGCAGAATGTGGAACAATGACATTTCCCATATTCTTTTCATGATTCTTCCCCTTTCGCTTTCCACCTTACGGAATTCGGGTTGAAAAACCCGTATTACTTTAGACCTTTATTTCTCGTCTTTCACTTTCCACCTTCTGCTTTTCTTATGAACCGTTGATTTATTTGTGGGTTTACTTCTGTCCATTGATCTATGATCTAATGCGGATTTGTGGACCTTCACTTTACTTTGTTTAACACTTAGCCATTTTTAATCTCAACTTGCAAACTAACATTTTTATTGATTTTAGTAGGTTGATAATTCATATGTGTGAGAGCCAAGTGAGAATCTGACTTCATGGCTAGGTAGCCAGTTCACTAGGAAACATGCGTACCTATTATGCTGAAATTAACATCACACCAATAAACCTTGGTGGACATTTCCAAATTCCTCGTTCAACCCTGTGAATTTGACACTTGGTCAAATTCGTATCTTTAGTACCTAAGGTACATTTTCTACATTTTGGAAGATTGATATTTTCCTTATCTGATCACCATAAGGAAAACCAAGAGAAAGGATAGAAAACTATTTCAATAGAGAACAATACCATATCACCTTTAAATCTTACTGACAAACACATAGCCTCCGACAGGCATTTCAAAATGGCTTCTCAATCTCCTTTTCTAAGACAACCAATTTTCTTAATTTGGTCTAATCTGCCTAAAACATTGTTTTGGAAGGTCCATAAATTTTCCTTCATATTCTTCCAACACAATATGAAAACATGGTCAGGTAGAAAAAACACCAGTCTACAAGACCCCTATGTGCTCCAAGAATTTACTGTTGGGGCTTGGACCTTGAAGGTCCTTAATTTTGGCAACTCCGTGGTTTTGATGCGAAGCTTGTAAGCGGAGTTGCGGTCCAAAATAGTCTTAGGGGTTTCAGGGTTGGGTCGAAGCCCCTCTTTTTGTAAATGACCCATGGTTTAAACCCATGGTTTTTAAGCCCATGGTATTGTAATAGTGCACTTGTATAAATAGGCACTTATGTAAAGGAGAAAAGTGCTTTTTCGAAGACTTTGGGTATGATGATAATTTGATGCGAAGAAGCTAAGGCCTACTTTTTGGGTTTAAGGTTAAGTCCCAGCTGAGTGTGTGGATGACCTCTGCAGCTGAGTGCACAGAGGGTTTTAGAAGAAAGGTTAAGTCCCAACTAAGTGCGTGGATGACCTCTACAGCTGAGTGCGCAGTTTTGGGTTGTTGAGAGGATCTGCAGCTGAGTGCATAGATCATAACTATGTGTTTGTAAAGTGTTGAATATAAATGTAGTTCTATGGAAGTAGCCCCTACACTGGGGGTGAACCACGTATATCTTGTGTTGTGGTGGTTCCTTTTATTTTTTGTGCTGTTATGTTTTATGCATTTGATAAGTAGATGAATGATAAAGTAAACTGTTAAGTATTAACTTCAAGGTGAATTCCCAGTTAAGGGTTAAGCAAGTAACTGTCTGTTTATCTAAACTGCGAAGCTATTCAAGTGAATGTCGAAGCTCTGTATTATATGATTATTCTGTGTTAAGGATAAAGGTACAGTAATATCCCTCTTTTTCCTACAGAAACCTGATTCTGCGGCACCCCATAGCTATTTCGGGTGAGACTACAACCTGTTCACAGGTTGTTGCCGAAAGGGCCAACCCTGTGGGTCTCTTTGTTGGTGCGAAGATAAAAGTATAAGAACCCGGGTCTGCCCTAAGCCCCAACAAATTGGTTCTGTTTCCAGTTGAACTAGTATCTGCTTCAAGAGGGATCTACGTCGTACCTGGAGGGACATGTTTTGGAGGCCCTCAGTAAAAGAAATCAGTGACTGGATTGGAGATACTTATCTGAAATTTTCCGAACAAGAGAATAAGGACCCTCGTCGTAGCTCAGACGACTTCTTGCAAAGGTACGTTTTTTTGATATTTATGAAATTTTCTTTGGTAGTATCCACACAAAATTGCACCAGTGGTTATCCAGGTTGACAGAAAGAAAGACAAACTTCAAAGAAGATCAGTCTCCTGACTGGTCCCCAGAAAGAATTAAGCTGTTGAAAAATACGAGCAACGTGGTATCAAGAGCTGTTGACTTCTGGACAATGCGAACCCTTGAAGCATTTCTGACGGAGTTCGCCATCGACACCCATACTTCTTTCAGCGAAGCAGAAAGATAGTTTTTCAAAGGACCAAGGGGTAAGTACCTGAATTGATTAAGTCTGAAAATTAAAATGTGCTTGGCTGAGAAAGGCATATTGCTTATCCAATCAGATTGCTAGATTTATTGCTACTAACCTATGTTTGAAACTGAAAGTGACTTCGACGAGCAAAGTGGTTTGCTTTGCAACGGTAAAAGATACAAGAGAACTCTTGGATCCTATACCCTAGGTCAGAATACCGTTTATACCTCATTAAACCCAGAAGAATCTAAATCTGAAGAAACCCCTTTTGTTAGAAACCCTCCTATAACTCCACAGCGTAGATCTATTATCCCTGAGAATCCTTCGTAGTATGAAAGCAACCCTATCCCGAGTAGTCCTGTCGCAGGTCAGTCTACCTCAGTAAGTTCCCCTCCTCCTATTATCAGTCTTCCTCCTCCTCCTCCCCCTCCTCCTCCCCCTCAATTCACTATGGCCCATGTGAATGATGATATCAAGCTCCCAGTCTTTAAAGGAACTGGATTAGAGGATCTAGAGCAGTTTTGGTTCTTATGCGAAGCTGTTTGGAATGCTAAGAATATTATGGATCAAAATACAAGAAAAGCGCAGCTGGTCACCTCTTTCAGAGACCGAGCTTTGACCTGGTTTATGAGTTTTTCCAGTACTCAGAACTATATCTTGGCTGATATTAAAAAAGCAATGATCAAAGAATTCAAGAAGCCTAAATCAGAGTCACAGTGTATAACTGAACTGAAAGAAATTCAGCAGAAGCAAGGTGAATCAGTATGGGACTTTGATCAGAGGTTCAAGATTCTGTTAGATCAAATTAGTTTCACTATTGGACCAGGACAACATAAAGAATGGTTTAATGCAGCACTATTGCCTCATATCAGGACTCCACTGATGCAACAGAAGGTTGCTGATCAACAAGAGGCATTGGAAATTGCTATGAAACTTGAAACAACTCCTATTGGAGATAATTCTAGAATAGCCCAAATACAAGCACAGTTAGCAGAAATGGCTTTGGAGGTTAGTGATATGAAAAAAGGGAAATCTATTCGCGAAGAGGTTTGGTGTACACGATGTAAGATAGAAGGTCATGACAAAGAACAATGTCCTGCATTAAGAAATTATTTGAATACTGGTGCACCAAATCCGTTTAACCCTAATGTCTTATATTGTGAGATCTGTATAACAACTAGCCAGCATCGACCTGAAGATTGATATCTGCTACAGAGATATGTTCAAGTACCTAAGAATACCTACTGCAAGTTCTGTAAGTCAGTTGGACACAATGAAGACGAATGTCACAGCTTTGACCTCATGAGAGAGCAAACCTATGATGCTTATATTGTACAATCCGATGCACAAAGCAATGATGGATATGGTTACCGTGGTAGTACATCAGGTCGAGGTAATTTCAGAGGTCGTGGTCATGGTGGTATTCCTGGAAGAGGTTGAGGCCAGGTTATTTGCTATAACTGTAATCAGACAGAACATGTAGCTAGAGACTGTCAGAACCCAACTACGACATGTCGATATTGTAGAGCAGTAGATCATGTGATTGAGCAATGCCCATAGTTGATAGCCAAGATACAAGAAATAAATGGCACTCCTACTCAAAATATTCAGATGATTGCTGTAGAGAAAATACCTGTCCTAGCCGTTAATGTTGTTACTAGGAGTGGAGCTACGACGCAAGTGCAGAATAAGGAGAAACAGCCTGACGAGGCTTCGGTCCGCAAGACCCCAGAAAAAATCCCAGCCTTCGATGTTGGAAGAGAAAAAGGAACATTTATGGAAGCTAAAAAATACTTTGCTGATCCGAGAACATCAGTAGCAACTATGTAACAGCATCAACAGTAGTTACAGTTTCAAGAAGCTTCATCGGATCCAGTAAGTACACTAACATCAATTTTACAGAGTTGTATGAAGCTATTAAGAAATCAGAATGCTTTGAATGAGTTACATAAAGTTATTCAGTCTTGCGAACCTCAGCGAAGCTCTGATAGAGGGAAAACTGTTAATAGAGTTAGAAGGACTGGAAGAGAAATGAGATTGCATGCTCAGATAGGAGATTATGACATGACTGATATCATTTTAGACCTAGGATCAGAAGTGAATGTCCTAACTAAGCAGACATGCGAGCAAATGGGAAAACCTATGCTTGAATGGTCCCCTATACAGTTGAGATTAGCCAATCAATAGAAGATTTTGCCCTTGGGAATATTCCCTAGTGTACCAGTGGACATTGATGGAGTCAGTACCTTAGCAGATTTTGAAGTCATTGAAATAATTGATGATAGCAACCCCTATCCAGCCTTGCTAGGAATTGAATGGGAAATAGCCGATGATGCAGTGATCAACCTTAAGAATAGACATATGACTTTTGAAGGAAAAGGCTTGAGAGTCATAGTACTGTTGGACCCTTCTCAAGGAGAAAGGTATATAGAGCCAGTCAGAGATGAAGATCGGGATATTTTGGATCATATTTACAACATCACAGCTAAATAAGAAGACTATGTTAACCCTACTACCGAAGGTATAATGGATTGGTAGTGTGACAGTTCTTGCATGACTGATTCAGACGAAGGCCTAGAGAATTGGCAGAATAGACTTTATGAGCTACATGGACATCGATGTGCAAGAATTACCAAGTCTATCAGATGGGTTGGCTCACAGCCAAGAATCTTACCTACTTTTGATGGCTCGACAGACCCAAAATATTTTATTGTACAATTCTCAGAGCAAGTACTAGATTCACAGAAAATGGAGACTCTAGACTCAGTATTCAGAGCCGCAGCTGCCAGATGGTGGAATGGTCATAAAAATTATATTCATAGTTGGAGAGCTTGTCAAAAGTTTCTTTTCCTGAGATTCATGGATCAACCTCAGGAGGTACGAAGCAGATTTAATGGTAAGACTAGCCCTCGGGAACATTTGGAGCAGTGTTAGGAAGCATGGAAGCATGTACCTTGTGAAGAATGGGTACATAGGTTTGTACACACTCTGGAACCTGTAGAAAATAATTGGTATGCGGAGGTGGAGCTTTTCCATGGTACTGTAAGTTGGGTTAGCCTTATCGATAGTTTTGTGCTCACATTTTCTATTAATGAGGTTTGCCCTGCTTTGGACGCAGCTATTAGGGTGATCCATACTAAGGTGTTTGATGATAAAGAAATAGCCAAGCACCAAATTGATTGGAAGGAACAAGAAGCTAATGCAGTAGAATGTTATAACCTTGCCATTGATGAAGATGATGACCCTTGCAACATTAATATTCCTTATTCAGAAGGACATTGCGAAGTACATGGACTAGCAATCGAAGCACTTGAAGTAACTAAGCCCTTGAAAACAAGGAAAGTAAACATTGGATCAGAAGAAATGCCTAAATACGCTACCATTGGAGATTATTGGGACGAAGAAATGGTGAGCAAAGTGACTAAAATCCTCCATGAGTATCAGGACTTATTTCCGACGAAGTTCTCAGAAATGAAAGGTATCCTTGGTGATATAGGAGTGATAAAAATCACCTTGAAAGCTGATGCAAAGCCTGTGAAACAACGTCCTTATAGGCTGAATCCTAAGTATAAAGAAAAAGTCAGGATGGAGCTAGATAAGATGCTCACTGCAGGAATCATTGAGCCTGTTGAAGAGTCCGAATGGGTTAACCCTATGGTGGTACAAGAAAAGAAGACCAAGGGAGAAATAAGAATCTGTGTTGATCTGAGGAAGCTGAATGATGCCTATTTACATGATCCTTTTCCTACTCCCTTTACAGATGAAGTTTTAGACAATGTCGGAGGTCAAGAAGTGTATTCTTTCACTGATGGGTTTTTAGGCTACCATAAGATCAGAATTGCTCCAGAGGATCGACATAAAACAACCTCGCTACAGAAATCAGATCTTTTTAGTATACCGTTATGCCCTTTGGATTGAAGAATGCACATGCTATGGTTTCCAGAGTAGTCATATCTGCATTTAAGGAATTTATTCATAAGTTCTTGGAAGTTTACTTTGATGATTGGACTATCTTTCATTTATTGAAAGATAATATAGCCAGTTTAAGACTTATGTTGGACAAGTGTAGATAGCACCATATTTCATTGAACCTGAAGAAGTGTATCTTTTGTGCACCTTTTGGAATTCTGCTAGGCCACATTGTATGCAAGCAAGGATTGATGGTAGATCCTGCGAAGATATCCATTATTGTGAACTTACCACCTCCGAAGTCTGTTAAGCAACTTCACACTACGCTTGGTCATACTAGATATTACAAGAAATTCATTAAAGGATATGCTCAGATTACAGCCCCTATGGAAAAGAAATTGAAGAAAGATATTAAGTTTGAATGGACACCTGAATGTCAGGAAAGCTTGGACATTTTGAAAGACAAGATGGTAACTACCCCTATCTTAGTATTCCCTGACTGGAATAAGGAGTTTCATGTTCATGTCGATGCATCCTCCATTGCTTTAGGTGTAGTATTGGCTCAGTCAGGTGAAGGTAATATTGATCACCCTATTGCTTTTGCAAGTAGAAAATTGTCCACAACAGAAAAAAATTATACTACGACAGAACGCGAAGGTCTAGCTATGGTTTATGCTTTGCAGAAATTTTGACATTATTTGTTAGGATCTCATTTTAAGATGTTCACTGACCATTATGCTTTGAAGTATTTGGTTAACAATCCTGTGTTAGGTGGAAGGATATGCAGATGGCTGATTTTGTTTCAGGAGCATGACTTTGAGATCATAGTTAAGCCAGGAAGACTTAACCTGGGACCTGACCATTTGTCGAGGCTCGAGTTAGGAGAAGAACCCACTAGTTTGGACGAAGGTCTTCCTGATGCCCAGTTGTTTTCCATCCAGATGGTTGATGACTATTTTCAGGATATTGTTCAGTACTTGTCTACAAGGTTTGCACCCTCTGAGATGACAACACAGTAGAAGAAGCAGCTGGTGGGTAGAGCAGCTGACTTTACCTTGATAGCAGGACAACTACATAAGATGGGACTAGATGAAATACTATGCAGATGTGTCTTGGAGAATGAAAATCCATTGATTTTGGCTGAGGCACATTCTGGAGCAGCAGGAGGTCATTATGCAGGAAAATCTACGGCACAGAAGATTCTGACAGCTGGATTGTGGTGGCCTATGATTCATAAAGATGCAAGAGAGTATTTCCACAGCTGCAATATCTATCAGAGGACAGGCAAACCATCTAGGAGGGATGAGATGCCTCTGGTTCCATACGTAACCTTACAAGCATTTGACAAGTGGGCTATTGATTTTGTTGGACCAATCAATCCCCCTGCAACAAAATTTGGACCAAGATACATTATTATAGCAACTGATTACCTTACTCATTGGGCCGAAGCTCAATCAGTCAAGGACTGTAGCACTACTACAGCTGCGAAGTTCATATTTGATAATATCTTATCAAGGTTTGGATGTCCTAGAATTCTTATGAGTGATCAAGGATCACATTTTATGAATAAGACTATTGAAGCATTGACCGAAGAATTTCAAGTATAACATCAGAAGAGTACTGCCTACCATCCTCAAGCAAATGGAACTGTCGAAGCCTTTAACAAGATCCTTGAGCACGCTCTGACGAAGGTTTGCAATGTTAACAAAAATGATTGGGATCTTAGAATTCCAACAGTATTATGGGCTTATAGAACCACTTGCAAGAAGTTGACAGTCCATACACCTTTTAGGCTAGTATATGGACAGGAATTAGTTATGCCCATGGAGTACATTGTTCCTAGCCTCAGAATATCTACCTTCACAGGGATGGATGATCCAGCCATGTTGAATGAAAGGCTGACGAAGATACTGGAACTAGAAGAAGACAGATTCATTGCAGGTTTCCAGCAGCAAGTACAAAAAGATAGAGAAAAAGTATGGCATGATAGACACATTAAGAAGAAGCATTTTCAGAATGGTGATCTTGTGCTCTTGTACGATAGTAAATTCATGAAGTTCCCAGGTAATTTCAAGACACATTGGAAAGGACCTTACATAGTTCAGAAAGTTACCGATGGTAGCGCAGTTCAATTAGCTAAATTAAATGGAGAAATTTTGCCCTCCATGGTGAATGGGAGTAGATTAAAGAAGTATAGGGACGATCCTGTACCCCCCTGACCCAAAGTAATAGCAGAAGAAGAGTCTAAGTACCAAGAACAGTTGAAATTGGGTACTAGACTATAATGAAGCTGTTCTCAGAGAGCTTGCACAGATTGTGGGAAAACTTTCGAAGTGTCGAAGCTTGTGTCAAGATGTGTCGAAGGTCTATATTGATTCGGAGGTCCTTATTGTGGTGAAGCTGAAGTTAGTGGTTGTGCCGAAGAAGAAAGGTGTGTTGAAGCTTAAAATGCGACCATTGGAAAAAATCAGATTTGGTGGCGTCGGTACGTTAACTGTATTAACTGCCTGTAATGATGAGATTTTGGGAAATCTAGCGCCGTTTGGACAAGATCTACAGCCGATCAGTTAGATTTGGTGTCTTTAATGCATAGTTATGGCTGATTTGGTCGTAGGATTCCATAAGAAGGCACCAAAGCCTGTGAATTTCACATTACACATTTTCTTGAGTTGAGTTCATGTCAGCTGATCATGAAGTCCAGGAATTGTTGAGAGAATTTAGACAGATGGGTTTGCAGAACCTTATGAGCAATCCACCTGCATCTGCACCTCGCGAAGAAACTCCCCCAGTCCCGAATCAACCAATGCAGACACGATCAACCAAAAATAAATTTAAGGCAGAAGTTCATTCTAGGCGGAACAAAGAAAGACACAAACCATCAGGACAGACACTAGAGGATCCCATGATGAATCCCCTTGGAGAATTCGAATATTTCAGTGAGGATGAGAACGTTGCATCGCAGCGTCCACCATATGTTCCACCTGTTTGAATAGGAGTTCAGCCACCTCAGCGGACAACCAAGTTCACATTGCGCACCCCTTCACTGCCATAGGGTGTGCAGTTGGTCGAAACGATGGCAGGAAAAATAGACCAGCTCAAGTACGTAGACCACAATACGAATGATCATGGGAAATTTCCATAGTTTGCACCTGGGAAATACTTGCACTCTGTCCATTATCCAGAGGCCGCTACGACGCTATTGGAAGTGAAACAGTGGGCTGCTGGCTTGGAGCAAGCTGGCTTGTTAAAGATGCTAAATGTCCCCCACTTTGGTTGCAGCACATAGGTTACCGTGGTGGTCAAGCAGCTATTGGCGTTGGTGCATGATGGGAACCTATGGATAGGAAGCCAGAGAATTCCTATTTATGGAGAGCTAATTCATAGGATCACAGGCTTGCCGAAGGAAGGGCCTGATCCTGAGATTGAGTTTGTTGGGAAACACGAGGATACGAAGCTGGCGTAGCATATGAAGGATCGCTTCCGCCTGACGAAAGGAAAGCGAGGGTATCAAACCTCGAAAATTTGGAACCAAAACATTCACTTCGCTGCAGAGCTCCTAGCATGCAAATTAATGCAGAAGTGCAGACCAAATGAAGTATCTGCCCTAATTGTCAGTATTGCTGCGAACTGCGCTGAAGGCTACAGTTATGAATGGGCAGAGTACATTGCCAGGGAATTCCTTGAAGATGTCCGCGATGTGCAGGATAAAGGTATACCCTTTCATTACTCATGGTTCTTAGTGCTTATTGCACTAGTAGGATGGAGAGAACTTACCGAGGCACAGTTTGTCGATGTGCCTCTGGAGATGCCTGGCACAGCAAGGTATGCATCTCTTTGGGTGTCATGGGATAAGGCCTTGTAGCAGATGAAAAACTACATGTTCGCATTTTATGCAATGAATATTTCATATGAGATCCTGAAAACACCACGGCTCAGTAATGAGCTATTCTCTCAATATGCTGGAGTGGCCAACTTCAAGGCTGACATGCACAATGTCTTCATCCAGGCCCGCGTAGATACCAAACATGTATGCTGGAAGTTTCCATACGTGGTGACCCAGGAAGACATCCTCGCAGTAGTTCAGTAGTGGCCGAATGAATGGATGAAGGATGCAGGAACAAGGCCGAACATACAAGTCCCCCCAGTGACAAATGTGGGTGCAGGTCCTAGTCAATCGTCGCAGAGTGACCCACCAGAGGAAAGCGAAGAACAAGATGAGTCACAGCAGAGCGGAGATGACCATGGTGGCAATGACGGAGCTTATGAAGAAGAATAAGAAGAATCAATAAAGACAATTTCCGACCCTAATCGCCCAGATAAGTGCAAGTCTCCAAAAGTGGAGGAAGTTACGAAGCCTTTTCCCAGAAAGAAAGCTAAGGCATCAAAGGGCAAGAATATCATCGAAGAGCCCACTTTGACGATTGAAGAGCTTGATCAGGCTTTGATGAAGTCCATAGAAGTATTATCCAGTAAATGGTCATAGTTTGTAGCTACACATCTTGATGCGCTCGCTAGCATAGCACAACGAATTGAAGAACTTAAGGCGTTAGCAGAAAGATCAGTGACTGGCGCTGCAACAAGCAGTGCCCCAGTAGGCACGTAGCTAGACATGAGGCAATGGCCAGCTAGAAACAACAGAGGACAAGTACCAAATGCAGCCCTCATCATAACTGACGCAGCATCTTGATCGCAGATGAGTATGACAGTTGAGATAGACTACGCCAAGTTGTCTAGGATGGAGCTGCATCTTTGTCAATTGGCAATCATGAACGAGATCCAAGAACATGACAGATACTCACACATGCAGTTGGAAAAGACCATGAAGCAGAGTGAGAGCCTCACAGCGCAGTTGGAAGAAGCTAACTAGAAAAATAGGGAAGCATAAAGCAAGCAGGCTGCACTGGCGTGAGTATTGGATGAGGTGTGTTGAAGTCTCCCTGACTTCGACATGCAGGCTGGAGAAGAACCAGAGCAAAGAATAGTCAAGCTGAAAGACTATGCACAATAGTTCCGAAGCGATATAGAGAAGCTGAAAGCAGAGCATGAGGCTTAGATTGCAGAGCTTCAACTTCACATCATTCCTGAGAGTCCACTAGAGGTCAAGGAACAATGTCAGAGAGATATTCAGGCCTCAGCAATGAAGATCTTGGATCTTGTGAGTAGTGCATCAAAGCTACTGGACAAAAGTGTCAAGGCTTAGGAAAACTTGTAGGACAACCCAGAAGTTGAAAAGTTACAAGAAACCATCAAGCAGTGACAGACAGAATTGGACGCAGTAAAGGAAAAAATTAAGACATTGCCTCCTATGCAGAAGATGCTTAAGGTAAAGCATGGCAATGAGCTCCAGCGAGAAATTGAGTCCTACAGAAGGAAAGAAACATTGTTGGTGAACTCTGTGAAGCCCCTTATTAATGAGGCCTTGGAATTGAGCACTGCTGCGGACAACCAGCTTAAAGTTTTGAAGGAGTATGACGCGTTTGCACAGGAAAAGGCCAACGAAGCATCTGCAGAAACATTGCAGGAGATAGTAGAGAAGGAGCAAGCAGCTGAAGATATCATGTGCAGATTCAACAAGCAATTTACTATCTTTGCCAACAAGATTCTTCCACCAGAAAAGCAGCAAAGTGCCCCGGGACAGGACACTGGTGAGTCTTAGGGGCCTGTTGGGGCTTGGAATTTGAAGGTCCTTAATTTTGGCACATCCGCGGTTTTGATGCGAAGCTTGTAAGTGGAGTTGTGGTCCAAAATATTCTTAGGGGTTTCGGGGTTGGGTCGAAGCCCCTCTTTTTGTAAATGACCCATGGTTTAAACCCATGGTTTTTAAGCCCATGTTTTAAGCCCATGGTATTGTAATAGTGCACTTGTATAAATAGGCACTTATGTAAAGGAGAAAAGAGCTTTTTCAAAGACTTTGGGTATGATGATAATTTGATGCGAAGAAGCTAAGGCCTACTTTTTTGGTTTAAGTTTAAGTCCCAGCTGAGTGTGTGGACAACCTCTGCAGTTGAGTACGCAGAGGGTTTTAGAAGAAAGGTTAAGTCCCAGCTGAGTGCATGGATGACCTCTGCAGCTGAGTGCGCAGATCAGAACTGTGTGTTTGTAAAGTCTTGAATATAAACATAGTTCTGTGGACGTAGCCCCTACACTAGGGGTGAACCACGTATATCTTGTGTTGTGGTGGTTCCTTTTAGTTTTTGTGCTGTTATGTTTTATGCATTTGATAAGTAAATGAATGATAAAGTAAACTATTAAGTATTAACTTCGCTGTGAATTCCCAGTTAAGGGTTAAGCAAGTAACTGTCTGTTTATCTAAACTGCGAAGCTATTTAAGTGAATGTCAAAGCTCTGTATTATATGATTATTCTGTGTTAAGGCTAAAGGTACAGTAATATCCCTCTTTTTCCTGCAGAAACCTTATTCTGTGGCACCCCATAGCTGTTTCGGGTGAGACTGCAACCTGTTCGCAGGTTGTTGCCGAAAGGGCCAACACTGTGGGTCTCTTTGTTGGTGCGAAGATAAAAGTATAAGAACCCGGGTCTGCCCTAAGCCCCAACATTTAATCTGACCCATGATTTAGGGCGGGAATTGTTTTGAGACCTTCTTAGACCAGTTTTGACTATTTATTCCATACTTGGTTAATTTCCTTATTTTCACCAATTTTTGATATTTCTGCAGAATGATGTCATAACGCAACAATGATTTCAACTTCATGGCACATCCTAAACTATGCCATCATATCCTTGGTTATTCCCTTTGTCATTACTCCTCTTGCTACCATATCGATTGGTTATTCGTTTGTCATTCGTAAACACATTTGACCTTAATGAAAACTATATACTCAACAATAACCCCCTTTGGCATTGATGGAAACATTCAAACATTCTCCCCCTTTGACAATAATGACAAAGGATAACCTGTTACACCAAATTTGTACCCATTTTGATATAGGATTTCTTGTCTTTCTTCTTTTTGACAACTCCCCCTGTCATCATATCTCCCCTTTGTTAACTAGACATTGTATTTAACCAATGTATTATCATTTATCTTAACATTTCCTTTCTTGCAACAGATTCTTAAATGTGATGCTAGGTAGGACTCATAGGTCTGATACCCAATCTAATTATCAAGAAACCAGTCGCTGAGTTGTCAGCTAACTCGTTCACAGATTTCGAATCTGCAATAAACTCTTTTTCATAATCTAAATTTCACAGCTCTCCAAAATTTAAAACAAGCTTGCTTGTTAGATCACAGAATTCACTTTGTCCATCGGATCGGTGTCCCAACCAAATCTACGACGGAATTCAAAAAACTATAAATCAAATTCTATAAAGATTTCATACACATCAAAAGTAGTTAACCTCTTGTCACTTTACCCAGTGAAATGTCTTTACCGTCGTCAGATCATCATCCCCATCGATCAATGGTGAACTTCAAATAAGATGAAGTGAGTTTCATATAAATTTTGCGCACATCAAAAATTTCTTAGACCGCGCAACTTCTCCCACAGAAATCATTGTGCACCATCGATTTAACTTGATAAATGATCTAGACCATTGATCTTGATCTCATATCCCAGCGATCATCTCCAATTTTCCAAGCTTGACCCTTATTTATCTTTCATGCTCTTTCTCTAGCAAAATACACCTTAGCCATTGATATTCGTCCACATCTAATCTCCACCCTACGATCTTCAGTCATCTGGATGATTAGTTTATGGTTATCTTGGGCATAACTCTTATTTGCAGAATTGGATTACAGTCGTGGATCTATCCAAGATATAGATATTTAACTATGATACCTCGTGGCTGAATTGATCAATGGAATGATCAATTCCTTCCTGTGATTCTCCACATAGAGATCTTGGATCCATAAACTTGCAACAAGGTTATTATGAACAATTTCATGTAATAAATATCAATAATTGTAAACCTAATTCCTCCTTTGATTGATCAGAGAATCGATCAATTTATTTATTATTCTTTCACTCTCAGAATCCCTGAATCCATACGTAGGCTTATCAACTATTAACAGATATTTAATCAATCATTCATTCATATGCTTATGAAATCACACATTTAGACATAGATTATGCCAAAATAGGATTTTTCGTTCACCCAATGAAAGTGTACATATAAAATTTTCTCAGAACCTGTGTTCTAATCTCCTTAGTCTTGATACATATTTGATTGGCCTTGCTTTTGTTTTCTTCCATTGTCAACATTTTTTATGTGTCATGACTTCAAGTTCTAAGTGAACATAAAATATTTATCTTCTATTGGATTGCACACTTCATGGTCTTCATGAATCACAAATTTTGTTGTTCTCATGTTACTTCATAGGTCTTGCACTTTCTCTATGTCAACCATACACCAAGGTTATCATTTAAATTTGATAATCTATTGTCTTTGAGGAAAATATTTTTCATTATACTTTAACATTAGATACCAATTTAATTTTTTCTTAGATACGAATTGTAATTTTCGGACTTTAACTTCCCTTGAGTATATGATCCCTTCTAATGTTATTTCCAGGGTTCTCTTTAAATCATGAGAGATATTTTAGAAAAGTATCCCACAATCGTTACCACATCCTTCTTCATCACCCTCATCTTTATCTGTGTATTCTTTTATATCTTCATCTTGATTTTCCTCATAATGGATGTCATCCTTATTTATGGAACTATTATGCTCATCGTCATCTTTGGAGACCTCACTAATGTCTGAAATCTTTATTTCTTCTATATCTTTGGAGTCTTCCTTTATTCTCCACATCTTTCCATGAGGTACTCTGCTTACTGTTTTTTCATTTCTTTGTTTCTTGGTTTTCATCTTCCATACCTTTTGTCGAGTTTCCTTGGAAGGTCTGCATGTACTTTTCTTGCAATGTTTTGCAAAGTGTCCAATATTGTGACATATGAAACATATTATAAGTATTTTTTCCATTTGATATGTTACTGTCTTATTTCTTTTTTAGACCTTGATATTCTTCTTTGATTCAACAATCATCAGCCTTGTGACCAAACTTGTGACAACAATGACATATCCATAGAATCTATGTTTGGAGAATCTCTGGTTTTTCTGCTTGTAATGACTCTTTTCATTGGCATGTATTTTGAAAAATCATCCCCACTTTTAAGCTTTCCAACATCTTCTTGAGTGATGGAGCTTGATTATTCATGATTATATCCAAGACCTATTTTATCCCTGGGGGATATTTGTAAGATAAGGATTTTATTAAGAGGGTGGGGGGGTTAAATTAGTATTATTAACTCTTTACCATTTTAACAACTTATTAAACTCTAATAAAAACATATAATGAACAAGATAACAAAACACATATTTTTATCGTGGCACCCCAATTGGGTAAACCACCAATACTTCCTATTACTGCAAAATTGTTATTTACAAATAGTTTTTCCTACTTCTATAGACAAGTATGGAATTACACCCTATTTACCAGCAACTATTGGAAGGAGGCTATGACCCCCTATTTTATTAGCTTCTACTAAAAGGATGCTACGACACCCTATTTACCAGCTACTACTGGAAGGAGGCTACGACTCCCTGGTTTTTTCAGCTACAAACTGATGGGATGCTACTATAGCCTATTTACCAGCTAGTGCTGGAAGGAGGCTATGAGCCCCTGGTTTTCTCAGCTACAACTGACAGGATTATACTACACCCTATTTACCAGCTACTACTGGAAGGAGGCTACGACCCCCTGTAGGCCTATTGCCTACCCTAGCGCCGCCCTACCACCCTATTATGTTTTTCAGTAATCTTTCATATTGTTTTACCCTTCAATATATGTCACACCCACTAGTATATACTTTTATTTTTATGATCTAAACCCCATAGATTATTGCTCGCATTCATCCCTTTGTGCATAAATACCTTCATGTTTCCCACGGATGTGTCTCTTCACCATTGCGCCCTTTCATTCTTCGATTGTACTTATTCATGAGATCTTAATTCCTCATTCTAACAAATCCATAGAGTCATCTACCTCCATCTTAATTCTTCAAAACAACTGAAACAATTTCCAGTTAATCGATTTACTTTCTAATATTCCAGTCATGACCTTCCGCATTCTCCATTTCTGCAACCATCCTGAGCCATTGATTTTATAATGAGCTTCTTCCTGACTGTATATCAAGCTTCTTCATTTCTTTGTTTCTTGGTTTTCATCTTCCATACCTTTTTCAGAATTTCCTTGTAAGGTCTGCATGTACTATTCTTGCAATGTTTTGCAAAGTGTCCAATATTGTGACATATGAAACATATTATAAGTATTTTTTCCATTTGATATGTTACTGTCTTCTTTCTTTTTTAGACCTTGATATTCTTCTTTGATTCTACAATCATCAGCCTTGTGACCAAACTTGTGACAACAATGACAATATCCATAGAATGTTTGTTTGGAGAATCTTGTTAGGATTATTAATCCTCCCTTGTCCAATTTGGGCATATGTATAAATCAGGAGTCATGTCTAAATCCGGAGTCCATCCAGTCTATTTATAGTCATTAACACCATTCGGTCCACTTGGCCTAATTGGGGCACATGTTTTAGTTACTAAAGTGTGGGGAACACTAATTGAGGCTCACTACCACTGATTGCACTTGATTGCATCAGTTTAGGAGCCACTGGGAGTGCCAAAACCAACCAAGGTCAGTTCATTTTAGTTGATGACTGGTTAAGCTGAGTTAGGAGTCAGTTACATTCAATTCTAGTCCTCTACATTCAATTAGCACTAGGTTTGCATGGCTACACTAAGGAGGGGCACATTTCTCACCTACCACATTCAGTTAGCCTTAGTCAACACTGAATGTAACACTTGAGTTGTGTTTTAGAACTCTGATGAACTCCGGTTATGGTTTAGACAAGGTCAATTAACTATTGAGTCCTCCAACAGTGATTTAGACAAGGTCTTAATTACCTACAGTCAAGTAGAGTCTAATCAATTTGAATTTCCTCATGTGGATTCGAATTGCATGTGGCTATTTAAGCCATTGTACTTCATTGTAATTATTATCTAATTACTCTTTGATTAATGAAAATCATTCACAGCTGCAAGCCATTTTTGCATTGTTTCATTCTTCAATAACTCAGTAAATTGAGTGATCTATCATGTGAGTTGTGTGTTTGTCCATAGATCTATGTGCTCAATTTAATATGGTATCAGATCCTCAGTGGAAAAGGCACTTCTCCTCCTCAGATATCCTATTGGATCATTTTTTGAGCCAAATTGCTCCTTCCAGCACTGCACCAGAAGAGGAGAATTTACCACTTAATTGTTAGGATATTTAGACACTTAGGAGTTAGTTAATATAAACTTGTGTAATATATTTGTTAGGTAAAAGTGTGTTTCTTTAGTATGCATTAGTATGCATTTGTAAATATTCTAATCGGACGGTCACGATATGTTCTAGACATAGAGTGATCTAACGGTTCAACTTCTCTTAGATCATACCTACCATTGATCCATGGCTTAACACCCGATTGGTCTATGATCTCTATTTAAAGAGTATAGACAGTCCTTATCTAGTTGATTGATTATGAGAAGATCATGTAACTTTCTTTCTTTTGCATAATAAATTGCTCCAAGTAGCTATTTGGCTGGGGCCGTGGACTGTTTCCCTTTCGAGGGTTTTAACCATGTGATAAACATCGGTGTGTTGATCTGTGATCTATTTGTGTGAACGGTTGCTCAAGTTGTTTGGTATTTTGGGAGTACCCTGTGTACCCAAACATGGTATCAGAGCTTTTATGAAGAGCCGCTTTCGGTTTTGATCAAGATCTGGAACCAGTGTTGCTGAAACTTTGAAAGGGTTTCTGGTTCTAGATTTTCTGTGCATTTGTGGCTTATGGAAGCTATTCCATTGTGTCCAAAGTACCGTTCCCATTGGGAAATAGTTTTCATTTCACCAAAAACTGTTTCCAATCGCTTCAGAAACATCCATTTCAACAAATCTGAAGGTATAATGTTACAGTGACGGATTTTTTTTGTTGTAAATCTCTGATATTTTATCAGTTTATTATTATATCATTTTTGTTTTAGTCTCGGACTGTTACCTTCTTTGAATGCGTATGCTCTTTTCCATGCACCTTGCGCGATCGTGGCAAATCAGAAACAATAAGGGAAAGTTTTTTTTCTTCTTGTCTTCTAGGTTACGTATGCTCTTTGCCGTGCACTTTGTGCGATCACGGCAAATCAGAAATAGTGAGAAAACTTGAAAACATAGACTTTCCAGGTAAGCTAACCAAGATCTAACCCCATTGTGTGGAAAAGTTTTTTTTTTTGTTTTTTTTTGTGATTTGCAGGAAAAGAAAGCAAGCATGGAGAGCAAGAGAGAGGAGTAAAAAAAAAAAAAAAAACCCGTTCCTCTTTCCATTATTTTACGTACCTTTTAAACTTAGCTCACTTGGTCCAAAGTTGCTTTATTACTTAATAGGTCTTGAGTTCAAGTCTTATTAAGCTACTTTTTAGTGCATGCAATTTCTATTTTCAAGTTTCTTTATTGTAAAAGTGCAGCTCACATAAATAAAATAAAATAAAATAAAAATGAGTCACTTAAGTCTTTTAATTTATTGCCGCACTATTTAAAAGTCACATTATTGTAAAAGTGAACATCATTTATTCTACAAAAGTCATTCATTTCAAAGCAAATTTATTGTAAAAGTGATTGTCAAAGGTTGATCTTGGGAAGAGGGTGCTTCTTTTTTTTAGTTGGTCAAGTTAATATTTGCCACGTCACTATTGGGGACATCTTCAACTTTTTCTTTGATCAAGCATACATCCAGAATCAGTTTTAAGTGCCATTTTTTTTAAAACCACATATTTTTTTGAGCTATTTGCATCGAGACTGTTAGTTTCTTTTCTTTCAGCCATTAGTTTACAATATGGCCTCCCCTTGTGATATTATACTTACAAGTTCTAACTATTTCTCATGGAAATATCGTATGGAGGATGTTTTGCGAAGTAGGAGACTTTTCAGGATAACCTCAGGGAAAGAAACAAAACCCACTGATGATGATAAGAAAATTAAATGGGAAAATAGATGTGATGAAGCTTGTGGATTGATTGGGATGTCAATCTCTACTGATTTGCGATTCCACATATCTGGAATTGATGAACCTAATCTCGCTTGGGAAAAGTTGGAATCTGTGTTTGGTAAACACAATGAAATTCGGGGTCATCAACTTGAGAATGAGTTGCTTTCCTTGAATCCAAATGATTTTTTATGCATTCAAGACTATTTATCTAAGTATAAAACTCTTAGACTATTATGTGCAGAATGCAAGATTAAGAAAGAAGACAAACAATGTATTTATCATATTCTTTCAAAAATTAGACTTGCATATTCTGTTTTTGTATCTACATTCTACACCATGAAAGAATCCTTGATTGTAGATAGCTATCAAGAGCCTAGCCTTGAATCCTTTTGTGATTCCTTAATTAGAGAGCAAGATAAGCTCATTCATCTTGGAATAATTAACAATGCAGATACATTTGGGAAAGCCTTATCATCCCAATAGAAAGAAAAGTCCAAGCCTCCCAAGAAACAAAATTTTTACAATAATAAGCAAAACAACAAGGGTCCCAAACCTTCTCAGTCAGCTCCTTCTTTAAAAAATGACAAAGGATCCAAGCAAAAAGGAAAGAATACTGAGCATCATTGCAATTTTTGTGGGAAAGATAATCATGATGAATCTAAGTGTTTTAAGAAGATGGCAGCCTTGGAAGCAGCAATGAAGAAGCACCACATCAGCCTAGATTCATCTTCAGAATCTACCTCTCATGGACATGCACTTTGTGCTTCTAGTTAATATTATACTGCATCTTCTTCTTCTACTTCAATTGAATGGCTCATTGATTCTGGAGCATCTTATCATATGGCTAAGGATAAATCCTTCTTTTCTACTATGCATGAATGTAACACCAAAAAAATATTTGTTGGTGATGATAGATCTATAAGTGTTGTAGGATCTGGAACAGTTCCAATAGAAAATGGTCATTTCATTGATGTACTATGTGTTCCAAAAATTTCCTGCAATTTGTTATCAATCTATCAAATTACTCATTCAGGTGAAGGTAAAACTGTGACGTTTACACCTCACCAAGTTGTAATCAAGGATTTTAAAAATCCTCCAAAATGTCCTTGCTACTATAACTGTTGATGATATTACCAGGTTGTACAAATTTAACAACTTTGGGTCATCACCTTTTCCTTCAGTTTTTGTTGCTCATAGTGATAACTCGAGCAAACTTTGGCATGAGCAATTTGGTCACTTAAATTATCGCTCATTGCAACAACTATGTAAAGACAATATGGTGACTGGTCTTCCACTGATATCTTGCAAGGATGGTGTTTGTTCTAGTTGTGTACTCGAAAAACATCATTGGGACAGTTTTGACAAACGTGCCTCTTGGCATGCCTCGGTTCTCTTGGAGCTTGTGCATAGTGACTTATGTGGCCCTCTTCCATCTGCTTCCTTTTCTGGTTTCAAATATTTCTTAACTTTCATTGATGACTACTCTAGACACACTTGGGTTTACTTCCTAAAAATTAATAGAGAAAGATTTAACATGTTCTTGGCCTACAAGGCCCTTGTTGAAAAACAATCTGGTCATCAAATTATTAAGTTAAGATCTGACAATGGAGGAGAATATGTTAACAACAAGTTCACTGCTTTTTGCACTGAAAAAGGAATCCAACAATAGCACACTGTTCCATATACACCACAACAAAATGGTGTAGCTAAACGGAAGAACCGCACTTTAAAATAAATGGCTAATTGTATGATCCAATCTAAGGGACTAAGTCTTCAATATTGGGCTAAGGCCATAAATTGTGCAAATTACATAGTTAATCGCACACCCACTAAAGTTTTACAAGGTATAATACCGGAAGAAGCATGGAGTAAGATTAAACCAGATGTAAGTCACTTTTGTGTGTTTGGTTGTGAAGCATGGGATCACATTCCGGATGAAAAATGGAAAGCATTGCAGCCTAAAAGTGAAAAGTGCATATTTGTTGGATATTCTAAAGAAGTAAAAGGTTATAGACTTCTTCAGCCCCATTCACATGATATAATTATTAGAAGAGATGTTAAATTTGATGAAAATATCTTAGCCTGCGAGCCTAACTTGGCGGGTGTGCCATCTTTGGCCTACGAGCCTGATTCAGCGATTATGCCTTCTTCTTCTTCTTGTTCTAGTTTCCTTGATAGGTTTCCAACTCCAGTTTCTGATGATGACCGTGAGGATTAAAATCCACCTCCACTTGCTCATGTTCATTGCAGCAGCACCAATACTTCCTCGATGGGTTCGTTCAACATGTGAAGCAGCTGGTGATCTTGTTGGTGATCCTAGAGATCAACGACGAACACGTTCTCAGTTTCAGTGAGCCTCTTCTCTTTTGGCTCAAGTTTCCAAGAATCATGATCCAGAAAATTTTGCAGAAGCTTCAAGAAATCTATATTGGGATGCGGCTATGGATGAAGAATATCGTTCCTTAATGGTGAACGATACCTGGGATCTTGTTCCTCTTCCAAAAGGAAGAAAACTTGTCAGATGTAAATGGGTCTATAGAACTAAGTATACATCATATGGAAGTGTTGAAAGACTTAAGGCAAGGTTAGTTGCCAAAGGTTTTTCCCAAGTTGAAGGGATTGACTACAATGAAACCTTTGCCCCTGTAGCAAAAATGAACTCCATTTGCCTTGTTCTTTCCCTTGCTGCCTTACATAACTGGGAAGTCCATCAAATGGATGTCAAGTCTGCTTTCTTACATGGTGATTTACATGAGGAAATTTACATGGAACAACCTCCTGGATATGTTCAGGATAACTCTAACCTTGTTTGTCTCCTTAAGAAATCCTTATATGGCCTTAAGCAAGCTCCTAGAGCTTGGTATGCCAAAATGGATAGCTTTCTCATTGACATTGGTTTTTCAAGATGCCATTTTGACCCCAATGTCTATACCAAGAAAGTAGGAAACCATCTCATCATACTTGTTCTTTATGTTGATGATCTTATCCTTACTGGTAGTGACCCTAAACTTATAACCCATGTGAAATCTAGTCTTAAGCAAAATTTTGAAATGTCAGACTTAGGAAATTTGCATTATTTTCTTGGTCTCCAAGTCTTGCAAACCAAAGAAGGAATCTTTCTTTCCCAGTCTAAGTATGCTTGTGACCTTCTTTGTCACTTCCACATGGAATATTGTAAACCAACCCCTTCTCCCTTCCAGTCTGGAGTCAAACTTTCTGCCACTTGTACTTCCCCTGAAGTAGATGCCACCTTGTATCGTGAGCTTGTTGGTAGTATTTTATACTTGACTCATTCTTGTCCTGACCTTTCCTTTGTCGTTGGTCATGTTTCCTGTTATATGCAAACTCCTCATGAAAGTCACTGGAAAGAAACAAAAGGAATACCTCAATATATTCAAGGTACAATTCAGTTTGGGATTCATTACAGTATAGGGGGGAAACCTTTGTTGGTTGGTTTCACTGATTCAGATTGGGCCGACGATCCTGATGATCGAAATTCTACTGCAGGTTATGTTTTCAATCTGAGATTTGGACCTATCACTTGGGATTGTAAGAAACAACAAGCACTTGCTCTTTCTTCAACAGAAGCAGAATATCGAGCAACAGTTAATTCCAGTCAGGAAGCTTTATGGCTTCGACAGATCCTTTCAGAGTTTGGATTCGAGCAGCCTACTCCACTTTGGTGCGACAATCAAAGTGCCATCAATATTGCCAAAGATCCAGTTCTACATCAGCGCAGCAAACAAATTGAGCTACAAATTCACTTCATCAGAAATCTTGTTCATGATAGTGTTATTGAAGTTCTCTATTGCCCTACAGATGATCAAGTTGCAGACATCTTCACCAAGTCTCTTACAGAAGAAAATTTTTCTAAAATTCAGTCTATGTTAGGAGTTCAGGAATGTGTCCTTAAGGGGGGATAGGCTCTAATGCCTCCTTCCTTCTCCTAATAGTGTGACTTTTGTAAATTCTTCAATCCTATCCCAAGTTGTTCTTAAGGGGGGATGTTAGGATATTTAGACACTTAAGAGTTAGGTAAGATCAACTTGTGTAATATATCCATTATATAAAAGTGTGTTTCTTTAGTATGCATTAATATGCATTTGTAAATATCCTAATCTGATGGTCATGATATGTTCTAGACATAGAGTGATCCGACGGTTCAACTTCTCTTAGATCATACCTACCATTGATCCATGGCTTAACACCCGATTGGTCTGTGATCTCTATTTAAAGTGCATAGAGGGTCCTTGGATAGTTGATCGATTATGGGAAGCTCATGTAAATTTATTTCTTTTGCATAATAAATTGCTCCAAGTAGCTATTTGGCTGGGGTCATGGACTGTTTCCCTCTTGAGGGTTTTAACTACGTGACAAACATCGGTGTGTTGATCTGTGATGTATTTGCGTGAAGCGGTTGCTCAAGGTGTTCGGTCTTTTGGGAGTACCTTGTGTACCTAAACATTAAGCAACGGAATTGTTGATCACTCTTGCTTGATTAAATAAGCTGGGTTTGAAGAAAATTCTGAAAGTGCAGGCTGTCCAACATTACGGTGCCCTTTTTTTTGTTTTGCAGTTACAACTTCGAAATGAATTTATCTGTTCCTCTTCTTACCTGATCCTCAGGCTATTATGAATGGAAGGTGAAAATGATTATATTTCTGAATAGACAACATCTCTTTTGGGTGTCTAATGGATTTGGTAGAAATTCTTTTGAGAGTGAAAATGATTGGCTAAATGCAAAGGATGCAGCTTTTGAAATAATGAAACTATATCTTTCTCCTAGCTTGCGCTACCTCAATAGATCTATTAAAGATCCACAGGAACTCTGGACAAGATTGGACATAACCACTGGAATGATTTATGAGGATCGTAATAGCACTTTGGAGAGCACATCCAGCACCATAATCATCCTTGATCCCAAAATCTCAACCTCCACTCTCTTTGATGAAGTTGTTCAAGGTGAAGAAGAAGCAGAAGCTTCTATACAGTCAATTCGAATTGAAGATAGTCTCCATGCAGTGACTCCTTCTCCTGATGCTCCGAAAGTTCATGAGATCTCTGATATCTCATCTTATCATATTGATGAAATAGAAAAAGACATTCAAATCTCTGATATTGAAGAAAAATTCTGCTCCACTTCTGTGCAAACATTCACCAGTGATTTTCCTTTGAATTCTGTGCAAAATTTACCAGTAATTGCTTCCGAAAGTGAAGAGAAATTTGATTTTTCTCCCTCTAATGTTGCAGTTGGTGTGAAATTATGTGATACCTTGGATATTTTGGAATAAATATCATATTACCAAAGTGATCCATTCACTCCCCATGATCTAGATTTTCCAGCAAATTCCTGTAGGATTACATGCACCAAAATTCAGAATTTTGAAGAAGAAGAAAGTTGTGCATCCACCGTCTCGGTTAACCATTTATTTGAATCTGATATTAACCTTATTTGATATGATATGATCTTATTTAGATCTTATATGATATTTCTTGGTTTAATATATCAAATTCATAATCTTTCAGTACCGCTTGTAGTTGTTCTCGTCAACAGTGTGAAGAAACAAGTACTGCAAGTCTCCTACAAAACTGTTGTTGGGGATTTGATTCCATTTCACAGTTTTGGATCTGTTTTGAACCTGTTAATATATGATTTACTTTATGATATGATATTATTTGGTTCATATTTTAAAATTCAAAAGCTTTCAGTCATGCTTGTAGCTGCTCTCACCAATTCCGGTGTGAAAAATCAAGTACTGCACTTTCTCTTCAAAACTGCTGATGGGGATTTGATGTTAGTTTCCTCATATGAGGTTGCTGATATTTTATTAATATGTGATTCATTATATATTTCAAAAGCTATATCATACTATGGAGCTCAAGCATTCGCTCTCAACAGTCCCAGTGCTTCTCTACCATTGATCACATGCTCATCTCCTCACAGAACAAGTAAAGAGGAAGATTTTCTGCATCCACCTGGACACTTTCTCCTAACACTTAGGGCTATTCTTACCACTCATGATTTTCTGTTCATGGCTGCAACATATCAGGTTCTTGAGTGTTCCTCACATGTTCTGAATCCTCAAGAACCTTTTCTCACTTATCAGTTGACTTCAGTTAATCTACATGGGTCCAATATTCATCCGGCAACTATCTATATTTCTGATTTATTTGAGCATACCATTCTTCTTCCAAAGAAGAAGATTCCTCTAGAAATAATTATGGATAGGTTCACATGCCAGGCCCCAGGATACTTGTGCATAGAAGAACCAAATTGATCCCGATTCTACCTGCTTAATTAGAAGGGGGGTTTTTTCCCATGTGGTTTTTCCCAGCACCTTGTTTTTGAGCAGTTACTTTACTTTAATTGATGTAATGGGTGACCTATGGTCTTAGTTACTAGGGCCCACAGATTTCCCAAGTTAGAATTTAGGGGGGGTGTTAGGATTATTACTCCTCCCTTTTCCAATTTGGTCATATGTCTAAATAGGGAGTCATGTCTAAATCGGGAGTCCATCTAGTCTATTTATAGTCATTAACACCATTGGGTCCACTTGGCCTAATTGGGGCACATGTTTCAGTTAATAAAGTGTGGGGAACACTAATTGAGGCTCACTGCCATTGATTGTACTTGATTGCATCAATTTAGGAGCCTCCTAGACCAATCCCTACAATTTAGGAGACACTAGGAGTGCCAAAAACAACCAAGGTCAGTTCAGTTCAGTTGATGACTGGTTAAGCTGAGTTAGGAGTCATTTACAATCAGTTCTAGTCTTCTACATTTAGTTAGCGCTAGGTTTGCATGGATGCACTAAGGAGGGGTGCATTTCTCACCTACCATAGTCAGTTAACCTCAGTCAACACTAAATGTAACACTTGAGTTGTGTTTTAGAACTCCAATGAACTCTGGTTATGGTTTCGACAAGGTCAATTAACTATTGAGTCCTTCGATAGTGATTTAGACAAGGTCTTAGTTACCTACAGTCAAGTAGAGTCTAATCAATTCAAATTTCCTCATGTGGATTCGAATTGCATGTGGCTATTTAAGCCATTGTACTTCATTGTAATTATTATCTAATTACTCTTTGATTAATGAAAAGCATTCACAACTGCAAGCCATTTTTGCACTGTTTCATTCTTCAATAACTCAGTAAATTGTGTGATCTATCATGTGAGTTGTGTGTTTGTCCATAGATCTATGTGCTCAATTTAATAAATCTTTGGTTTTTCTGCTTGTAATGACTCTTTTCATTGGCATGTCTTTTGAAAAACCATCCCCATTTTTAAGCTTTACAAGATCTTCTTGAGTGATGGAGCTTGATTATTCATGATTATATCCAAGACCTATTTTATCCCTGGGGGATCTTTGTAAGATAAGGATTTTATTAAGAGCTTCAATACTTTTCTTGAACTTCTCATTAATAGTCTGCTAATCTTTTAGCTTCTTTATTTCTTCCTTGAATTTAGCAATTTCTTATTTTAGGTTCTTTTCCTCTTCCATGCTAGCCATCATTTGTTGTCTTGAATTGTGTAGCTCTTCTTAGATGGTTTTGACTTCCTCTTCTTTTGACTCATGCTCTTCTTGATACTTTGACAATTTTTCTTTCAAAGAATTGTTCTTCATCCTACTCTTTCTCAATTCTTCAAGGGAACTTATGAGTTCTACTGTTATGTCCACCTCTCCTTCCATATCGGAATCATATTCTAAAGTTGATGTCCCCATGAATATATTTTCTTCATCTTCACTATCAACCTTGAGGATAGCAGGTTTTGCTTCTCCTCTTTATTCAACTGAGTAAAGTTTCTCCAATTTGACCTAGATGTCTTTAGCTGAGATACATTGCCCTATATTCAATTTTATGGGTTGAGGTAATCCATCAAGTATGGCCTCCATTGCCCTTGAGTGATTTTTATTGGAATCTTTCTGAGGTGTAGTCCTTACTCCTTTTGGTAGGATGTAATCAGAGATAATTGCATTCCATAAACCACATCCTAATGATTATAAGTATACACTGATTCTTTTCCTCCATACTGCATATTCTCCTTTATTAAGTGTTGGAGCTCTATTGGAATCCATCCCTTCTTGTTGATCCATAGTGGTTTTTAATAGGATCTTCCTTCCAGTGGTTAAACTATAGTGAAGGAACCTGATCTGATACCAATTATTGGAATAATGGTCAATACTAAGACGGGGGGTAAATTGGTATTATTAACTCTTTACCATTTTAACAACTTATTAAACTCTAATCAAAACATATAATGAACAAGATAACAAAACACATATTTTTATCGTGGCACCCCAATTGGGTAAACCACCAATACTTCCTATTACTGCAAAATTGTTATTTACAAATAGTTTTTCCTACTTCTATAGACAAGTATGGAATTACACCCTATTTACCAGCAACTATTGGAAGGAGGCTACGACCCCCTGGTTTATCAGCTGCTACTAAAAGGATGCTACGACACCCTATTTACCAGCTACTACTGGAAGGAGGCTACGACCCCCTGGTTTTTTCAGCTACAAACTGACGGGATGCTACTATAGCCTATTTACCAGCTACTGGAAAGAGGATACAACCCCCTGTAGGCATGTTTCCTACCCTAGCGCCACCCTCCCACCCTATTATGTTTTTCAGTAATTTTCCATATTTCTTTACCCTTCAATATATGTCACACCCACTAGTATATACTTTTATTTTTATGATCTGGACCCCATAGATGATTTCTCACATTCATCCCTTTGTGCATAAATACCTTCATGTTTCTTGCGGACGCGTCTCTTCACCATTGCACCCTTTCATTATTCAATCGTACTTCTTCATGAGATCTTAATTCCTCATTCTAACAGATCCATAGAGTCATCTACCTCCATCGTGGTTCTTCAAAACAACTAAAACAATTTCTTGTTAATTGATTTACTTTTTAATATTCCAGTCGTGACCTTCCGCATTCTCCATTTCTACAACCATCCCGAGCCATTGATTTTATATTGAGCTTCTTCTTGACCGTATATCTCAAATTTTCTTTCTGCACTTAGATTTCTGCCTCAATTGTTACACACCATTGATTTCATTTAAGCTCTTCGTGACCATTAATATCCCAGAGTGCGGATCACATAACTATGACATTTCTCAAAGTGTCTTTTCACACTTAGATTTCCAACTCAATTGTTCTGCATCGTTGATCTCCTTAAATATTTTCATGACTGTCGATCTGAGGTGGAAATCAAATATCAAATATGTGACTTTTTCCAAATATCATTTCCCGATTTTTGCTTTCTGAACCAATCTTTCCACACTGTTGATCTTTTACAGATGTCTCCTAACCATCGATCTTTCGGATTGTAATGTTCCAAAAAATGACATGCATGCAAACCCTAAAAGTGACACACATGCAAACCCTAAAAATGACATGCATGCAAACCCTAAAATTGACATGCATGCAAACCCTAAAATCTATATAAGAAGGTTAGTTGAACCAAAAGGGTATCGATTGTTATTATTCATCTTTTGGAGATGGGTTTGAGAGATCAGTGAGCTTATTGGTGTTGAGGACGTAAACCCTTAAAAAATATTGGTTTTGATTGTGGAATCTATCCATCCTAGCTAAGTTCAAGGATAGATTACCCAGATCTATCATTTATGCTTCAATGAGAATAAATGTGTGGAGAGTTAGGGAAACGATTCAATTTCTTTCATAGTTGGGTGAATCATCTTCATTAAGGATTATTGTTGACAGATATTTCATGCTAGTTTGAGAATAATATCATCACCTTTTGTGTTGGATAGAGAAAGGGCAAGTAGACCAACTTGTGGCAGGCTGTAGAGGACAATTTCATACCAAATAGTACCTTTCTGTACTATTCTGTACAGATCCATACAGGTTATGTACTTCACACCTAAGCCTTGTTTCTCCATGTTGAAGGTCGTGGTCATCTAAATTGTCCCTTGTCATCTCTATAAAGGTAGCACCCTGATATCATAGCATATAAAGTAAAATATTTCCCTCTAGATATACAACGCATTGGGTGAAGAGGGGATGCATTATTGAAGACAGTCACAAGGGAAAATTGTGGGCATCATTCCTCTCCTGCTAGTTCAAATATTGCGTTTATTAGTTAACGAGAAGATCCTCTACCTTGTTGGTTATGTTTGCTAAATTTCATGACTAATTCCTTCACTAAACTATGGGTTTAGAATAAGGGAAACTCCATACCTCAGAGATCAGCCACCTACAGGAAATATACCAGGTCTACCCATATTGCTAGTACAGAATTTATCCTTGGGTCGATTGGTATTGTCACTGCTGTTGCAAAGGTGGTCAAACCAGTCATAGAGGAGGGCTCAACACTGGAGAAAAATGAGTCCTTTCACTGTGCATCTGGGCAAAGTGTAGGATTTATGTAACCACAAAAATCAGGTAATAAATTCATGTGTTATTGGACCTTAATATTGTTCATATTAATCATTGTCTACAAATAATATATCTACAACACTTTACCTGAGTTTATGAATGTTACTCACATTGGATATTTTATTGGTGTTGGAATAATGTTTATTTATGGCAATTAATGAGTAATGAAACCAATATGAAACTCCTACACAATAATTAGACACACTATAAATAATCTGATTGGAAGAGAAGGGTAGAATGATGCTACAACAGTAAACCATCACCAACATCAAACAATGCATAATTGGGTTAAGGTATACTACATGATGCTACAACAATAAATCATAACCAACATCAAATAATGCATACTATGGGGTTTAGGTATATTACAGTGGTATCAGAGCTTGATATCATGGGATTTATGGTTTTATCTACGTCAAATATTAAATGCAATTAATGCTGGCATAAGATACTATCACATATAACATTGTGAACCACCAATAAATCAAAATAAACCAGTAGCTATAGTAAAACAAGGAAGAGAAACACATGCAATATCTAGAATCCATTATTTGGGATATTACTTGGATTGCGAGATGTGGAATGTGAGTTCTCAAAAAACTCAAATGTTTCTTTTGCAATTCTCTGCCTTTCATTTTCTGCACTAATCTTTTTGCTTCATCGATCTTTCACAGATGTATTTCTAACCGTATATCGTCCAAATAATAGGACGAGGAATGCAAAATTGTGACATTTCCTACATTCCTTTCACTATTCTCCACCTTCCGCTTTTCACCTTCCACTTTATTCCTTACAGACTTTGGCATATGGAAACCAATATTACTCTAGACCTTGATTTCTCGTCTTCTGCTTTCTGCCTTCCGCTTTTCTTATGAACCGTTGATTTCCTTGTGGGTTCACTTATGTCCGTCAATATACAATATAATGCAGATTTGTAGACCTTCACTTTAATTTGTTTTAACACTTAGTCATTTTTAATCTCAACATGCAAACTAACATTTTTCTTGGTTTTGGCAGGTTGATAATTCGCACGTGTGAGAGACAAGTGAGAATCTGATTTCATGGTTGGGTAGCCAGTTCACTAGGAAACATACCTACCTCTTCTAATGAAATTATCATCACACAAATAAACCTTGGTGGACATTTCCAAATGCCTCTTTCAACCCTGTGAATTTTACACTTGTTCAAATTCTTATATTTAGTACCTAAGGTACATTTTCTACATTTTGGCAGATTGATATTTTCCTTATCTGATCACCATAAGGAAAACCAAGAGGAAGGATAGAAAACCATTTCAACAATGAAAAAGAACATATCACTTTTAAATATTACTGATAGACATAGCCTCTAGCAAGAATTTCAAAATGGATTCTTAATCTCCTTTTCTAAGACAACCAATATTCTTAATTTGGTCCAATCATGCCTAAAACATTGTTTGGAAGGTCCATAACTTTTCCTTCAGATTCTTCCAAGACAATATGAAAACATGGTTAGGTAGACAAAAAACTAGTCTATAAGACCCCTATGCGATGTGGGAATTTACTCTAACCCTTGATTTAGGGTGGGCATCTTTCTGAGACCTTCTTAGACCAATTTTGACTATTTATTCCATACTTAGTCAATTTCTTGATTTTCACCAATTTTCCATATTTCTGCAGAATTATGTCATAATGAAACAATGATTTCAACTTCATGCCACATCTTCAACTATTCCATCATATCCTTGGTTATTCCCTTCGTCATTACTCCTCCTGCTACCATATCTATTGGTTATTCCTTTGTCATTCGTGAACACCTTTGACATCAATAACAACTATATAGTCAACACAGTATTCATGCTTGAGTCTATGTTGCCCAAGTTTATCCATATCTCATATGCTCTTGTTTAAGGGAATTATTTATCCTATCTCATCCATTCCTTAGTTATCTTGACTTTACGTGTTGGTCATCTCGGTTTTACATGGATTTGTTGTCATATATGCCATGATGGGCCTACTTGTTAAGATTTCATATGATTAGATAGATATCATTAGTGTTTATTACAAAAAATAGTAGCATATGCAAAATCAATGAAAGAAACACAATCACAAGATAGACACATATTTATACTGGGAAACCCTCAAGGGGAAGAAAACCCAGCAAAAATTCCTCTAAATAGATGTATAAGATAAAACCCACAAACATGTGATCTTCCTCCTTGTTGGTATGTCTCTCTCTCTCTCTCTCTCTCTCTCTCTCTCTCTCATATGTGCTATACACAAGTGAGTGTGTGTGTTTAAATAAAAAACATGTCTCCTCTATTTATTCTCTTTATGTCACTTGAATTTTAACCTAACAAGTATGTCCCAATAAACTGATTGGGTCGACTTCACCTAAGAAGACTCAAAACAATTTTATATTACAATAGAGGTTATAAATCATGACTCTCTGATGACCAAATACAATATTAACATCTCGACGGAGGAATAAGACATCTCCCTTTGGGTACATCAATAAAATACATTTATAATATTCTTCGAAGTTACAATATTTCAACACTCCCCCTTAACGAGAAGGGTATTCTACTGACAATAACATCATCAACTATAGGAGTAACGAGACAGAGTATCTTCAGCAGTGTCAAGGTAATACATCTATACGTCATAGGAATTTTTCAACAATCATCAGCAACTGGAACAATTACTAGAATATCTTCAATACCAGAACATCATCTTCTATAGCACTGAGTCTTCATCTTTTATAGCACTTGATTACTTGATCCTTTGCAGCAACACTTTGATCTTTCGATCCCTTGTAGCATCACTTTGTTCTTCTTGATCATTTGCAACAGCACTTCAATCTTCTTGATCCTTTGCAGCAGCACTTCGATCTTCTCAATCCTTTAGAGTAGCACTTTGATCTTCTTGGTCCTTTGCGGTAACACTTCAATATTTTCGATCTTTTGTAGCATCACTTCGATCTTCTTGATCCTTTTTAGAACCATTCTGATCTTCTTGATCCTTTACAGTAGCACTTTGATTTTCTTGATCCTTTCTAGCAACACTTCGATCTTCTCGACCCTTTGTCACAACACTACATGTAGTACACATAATCTCTTTACCGGGGATGATCAATCCCTATCACTTTAGGATATAGATCCAAGGATGATAAAATCCTCATCAGCCTACTCCCCCTTAATGAGGAGGGTCCATAGCATGGACCAGTTGGATTGTATGCAAATGAATGCATGACCACATCATCTACAACTGAATGTATATCTTGTCCGCAAATGAATGTGGGACCTATAGTTCGCAAATGAATGCAGGACCTATCGTCTACAAATGAATGCAGGACCTATCGTCCGCAAATGAATGCATGACCTATCATATGCAATTGAATGCATGGCTCATTGTATACCATCCTCATCTTGTTATAGATGGAACCACTCCCAAGCGATTGTTATTTTCTACAGCATCTACAAGTGAATGTAGGAACACTCTCCATGCAAGAGTATTGTATGCAACTAAATGCAATACCTGTCATTCACAACTGAGTGTAGGACTCATCATAGACCATCCTTTTCTTGTTAAAGCTAGGAACACTCCCAAGCGAGTATTATTTTCTACGAAATATACAAGTGAATGTAGGAACACTCTCCATGAAAGACTACCATTTGCAACAGAATGCAGATCTCGTCTGCAACTGAATGTAATACCTGTCATACGCAAATGAGTGTAAGACTCATCGTAGACCATCCTCAACTTATTAAATCTAGTACCACTCCCAAGCAAGTGTTATTTTCTACAGAATATACAAGTGAATGTAGGAACATCAACATCTACAGGCGCACTTGGCCTCTTTTGTACTGGAACATCACTACCACCACATCATCACTGACAGTCTCATCATCACTCCCCCTTTCTAGGGAGGTTTGTATCATCAACCTGTTGAGGCCTGGGAAATCGCAGGCGGCAACAGTAAAGGATTCTCCCCAATCAGCGTTCCCAACTAGCCCGCTGACTGTTTGGTATAGGGAATCCGTCC
>LPNX010832487.1:4754-17254 GCA_001517045.1 Pseudotsuga menziesii
AAGTATAAAGAAAAAGTCAGGATGGAGCTGGATAAGATGCTCGCTGCAGGAATCATTGAGGCTGTGGAAGACATTCTGTTGTGGGTCGAAGCCAGTGTCATGAAGTGTCGAAGGTCCTTATTGTGGCGCAGCCAAAGTTATTGGTTGTGCCGAAGAAGGAAAGGTGTGTCGGAGCTTAAAATGCGACCATTGGAAAAAATTAGATTCGGTGGCGCTAGTACGTTAACTGTATTAACTCCTTGTATTGACGAGATTTTGGTAAATCTACCGTCGTTTGGACAAGATCTCTATCAGATTTGGTGTCTTCAATGCACAGTTATGGCAGAGTTGGTCGTTGGATTCTATAAGAAGACACCCAGGCCTGCGAATTTTGCATTACGCATTTTCGTGAGTTTTACAGTTCAGTCCATGTCAGCTACTCGCGAAGTTCAGGAATTGTTGAGAGAATTCAGATAGAGGGGTCTGCAGAACCTTATGAGCAACTCACCTGCATCTGCACCCCGTGAAGAGACTCCCCCAGCACCAACTCAACCAATGCAGACACAATCTACCAAGAAGAAGTTTAAACCAGAAGTACGCTCTAAGCGAAACGAAGACAGACACAAGCCATCGGGAAAGACACCGGAGGAACCCGAGATGAATCCTTCTGGTTCAGCGGAGCTCCCACCTGAAGGTTTTGAAGAATTTAGTGAGGATGAGAACATTGCACCGCAGCGCCCACCATATCTTCAGCCTGTTCGACCAGGAGTGCAGCGACCTCGGCAGACAGCCAAGTTCACATTACGCACCCCTTCGCTGCCACAAGGTGTGCAGTTGGTCGAAACAATGACAGGAAAAATCGACCAGCTCAAATACGCAGACCATGATATGAATGATCGTGGGAAGTTTCCACAATTCGCACCTGGAACATACTTGCACTCCGTCCACTATCCGGAGACTGGAGCAACATTGCTGGAAGTGAAATAGTGGGACGCTAGCTTGGAGAAAGCTGGGTTGTTGAAGATGCTCAATGTTCCCCACTTTGGTTGCAACACACGGGTTATCGTGGTAGTCAAGCAGTTATTGGCGTTGGTGCATGAGGGGCACCTATGGATAGGCGACTAGAGAATTCCTATTAATGGAGAGCTAATTTATAGGATCACAGGTTTGCCGAAGGAAGGGCCTGATCCTGAAATTGAATTTGTTTCAAAACACAAGGATACGAAGCTGGCACAGAGCATGAAGGACCGCTTCGGCTTGACGAAAAGAAAAGCGAGGGTATCAAACCTCGACAATTCGGCACCAGAACATTCGCTTCGCCGCATAACTCTTAAGCATGCAAGCTAATGCGGAAGTGCAGACCGAATGAAGTATCTACCCCCATTGTCAGTATTGCTGCGAACTATGTCGAAGGCTACAGTTACAAATGGGCAGAGTACATTGCTAAGGAATTCCTCGAAGATGCCCGCGATGCGCAGGAGAAAGGTAGACCCTTTCACTATTCATGGCTGATAGTGCTTATTGCACTGGTAGGATGGAAAGAACCTACCGAGGCGCAGTTTGTTGAGGTGCCCCCGCATATGCCTGGCGCAGCAAGGTACGCATCTCTTTGGGTTTCGTAGGATAAATCCCTACAGCAAATGATGAACTATGTGTTCACCTTTTATGTGATGAGTATCTCATATGAGATCCTAAAAACACCTCGGCTCAGTAAGGAGCTATTTTCTCAGTATGCAGGAGTGGCCAAATTCAAGGCCGACATGCACAATGTCTTCATCCAGGCCCGCGCAGATGATAAACATGCATGTTGGAAGTTGCCATACGTGGTAAACAGGGAAGACATCCTCGCAGTAGTTCAGCAGTGGCCGGCTGAATGGATGAAGGACGCAGGGACAAAGCCCAACATTCCAATCCCTCCAGTCACCAATGTGGGTGCAGGTCCTAGTCAGATGTAGTAGAGTGACCCACCAAAAGACAACGAAGAACAAAGTGAGTCACAGCAGAGTGAAGGCGACCAGGGTGGAGATAGCAGAGCTGAAGAAGAAGAAGAAGAATCGGTCAAGACCATCTCAGACCCCAATCGCCTAGATAAGCGCAAGTCTCTAGAGGCAGAGGAAGTGACCAAGCCTCAGTCCAGAAAGAAAGCGAAGGAGTCAAAGGGCAAAAAATATTGTCGAAGAGCCCACCGTGACGATGGAAGAGCTTGATCGGGCTCTGGAAAAGTATACAAAAGTACTAACTAACAAATGGTCACAGTTTGCAGCTACGCATCTTGATGCCCTCACCGGCGTAGCGCAACGAATTTCAAAACTGAAGGAGTTAGTAGAAAAATCAGCGACTGGCGCTGCAGCAAGCAGTGCCCCAGTAGGTGCACAGCCAGATACAAGACAATGGCCAGCTAGAGATAACAGAGGACAAGTGCCAAGCGCAGCCCTCATAATAACTGACGCAGCATCTTGCTCGCAGATGAGTATGACAGTTGAGATAAACTATGCCAAGTTGTCTATGCCAGAGCTGCATCTTTGTCAAATGGCAATCATGAACGAGATCCAAGAACGCGACAGTTTCTCGCACAGGAAGTTGGAAAATACCACAAAGTAGAGTGAGAGCCTCGCAGCGTAGTTGGAAGCAGCAGAGCAGAAGAAGAGAGAAGCAGAAAGCAAACAGGCTGAACTGGTGCGAGTATTGGATGAGGCGTGTCGGAGTCTCCCCGACTTGGACATGCAGGCTAAAGAAGAACCAGAGCAAAGGATCGTGAAGTTGAAAGAATATGCCCAACAGTCTCGAAACCTGATCGAGAAGATGAAAACGGAACATGAGGCTCAGATTGCGGAGCTTCAACTTCGCATCATTCCTGAGAGTCCACCAGAGGTCAAGGAACAGCGTCGCAGAGACATTCGAGCCTCAGCAACAAAGATCTCAGATCTTGTGAGCAGTGTAGCAAAGCTGCTAGATGAAAGTGTCAAGGTCTGGACTAACTTGCAAGACAACCCAGAAGTGGAAAAGATGCAAGAAACCATCAAGCAGCGACAAACAGAGCTGGATGCAGTTAAAACAGAAATCAAGACATTGCCTCCTATGCAGAAGATGCTTAAGGTAAAGCAGAGCAATGAGCTCCAGCAAGAAATTGAGGCATGCAGAAGGAAAGAAACACTGTTGGTGAACTCTTTCCAGCCCCTTATTAATGAGGCCTTAGAGTTGAGCACTGCTGTAGACACCCAGCTCAAAGTCCTGAAGGAGTATGATGCATTTGCACAGGAAAATGCCAGCGAAGCATCTACAGTAGCATTGCAGGAGTTAGGAGAGAAAGAGCAAGCAGCCGAAGATATCATGCGCAACCTCAACAAGCGATTCACTATCTTCGCCAACAAGATTCTCCCACCAGACAAGCAGCAGAGTGTCCCGAGACGGGACACTGGTGAGTCTTAGGGGTCTGTTGGGGCTTGACCTTCAAGGTCCTTAATTTTGGAAACTCCGCGGTTTTGGTGCGAAGCTTGTAAGTGGAGTTGTGGTCCAAAATAGTCTTAGGGGTTTCGGGGTTGGGTCGAAGCCCCTCTTTTTGTAAATAACCCATGGTTTTTGGGGTGCCCATGGTTTAAGTCCATGGTATTGTAATAGCACACTTGTATAAATAGGCACTTATGTAAAGGAGAGAGGTTAGGCTTTTCAAGGTTTTATGATGATGATAATTTGATGCGAAGCTAAGATCTATCTTAGGGTTTAAGGTTAATTCCTAGTTGTGTGCGTGGATGACCTCTGCAGCTGAGTGTTCAGAGGGTTTTTGAAATAAGGTTAAGTCCCAGCTGTGTGTGTGGACGACCTCTGTAGTTGAGTGCGCAAAGGGTTTTTGTAAGAAAGATTCTGCAGCTGAGTGCACAGATCTGTAGCTAAGTGCGCAGTTTGGGTGATTGAGAAGATCTGCAGCTGAGTGCGCAGATCAGAACTGTGATTTTGTAAAGAGTTGAATATAAACACAGTTCTGTGGACGTAGCCCCTACACTGGGGGTGAACCACGTATATCTTGTGTTGTGGTGGTTCTGTTATTTTTGTGTTGTTATGTTTTTATGCTTTTGATAAGTAGGTGAATGCTAAAGTAAGATAACTGTTAAATATTAACTTCGCTGTGAATTCCCAATTAAGGGTTAAGCAAGTAACGTTCTTTTATCTAAACTGCGAAGCTATTTAAGTGAATGTCGAAGCTCTATTTTGTATAAATATTTGTTGTTAAGGCTAAAGGTACAGTAATATCCCTCTTCTGCTTGTAGAAACCTGATTCTGCGGCACCCCATAGCTGTTTTGGGTGAGACTGCAACCTGTTCGCAGGTTGTTGCCGAAAGGGCCAACACTGTGGGTCTTTTTGTTGGTGCGAAGATAAAAGCATAAAACCCGGGTCTGCCCAAAGCCCAACAATATGGATTAAGAAAATGCCAATGGTATCAACTTCAACCATCCCATGGATGTTTTGTTGCAATATCACAATGTTGAGCTTCTCTCAATGGGTCCAAAACAACATAATGGGGTTGATTTCCAACAATTTGATTACAATAGGTAGGAAGAGAAGAGAAAGGATACATGCAATGGTTGTTGTTGAATAACCAGTTGTGGTCGTGTATCATTTTATGGTATATTGTCAATCCAAAAGGGATGATGATTTTGCAATGTTGCAGCAAATGTGATGGTACTGAAGGGAGATTAAAAGAATACTTGCAATGTTACATGATGGCTTGAATGTATTAGATATAATTAGGATGAGGATGGTTTTGCAAGCTTATAACAATTCATCTGATAGTCAAAATAATGTTTTTGATATTGCTCGACCAACTACTCTTGGCTCACTATGAACATCTCAACTTTATAAAAAATCTCAACCTTCACTTTGACATAATCCATGACGTTTTGCCAATTTTCTCTCTCCCATCACCTTCATCCCTAGTTGTTAGACTCTTATGTGAGATACAAATATGATGGTAGGAATTATATGTTGCAAGTAATGAGATAATATTGAGTGTTAATTTTTCCATTGTGTTGGTCTTGATAACCTAGAGCCATGATTTTACTTGAACTCGATTACTAGGGAATAAAGTGATAGATTATTAATTGATTGCATTCCTTGAGTATGAACCTAACCACAATTGTAGCTTTGTTCGTATTTCCACATTATGATTATAGCCTAGTTGTGTTTCAAGGGTGTTGCAGTAGTGAGAGTTACAAATATAAAAAGAATAAGATATATATTGAGTGAGTACGTTGCTTGTAGAAATTTTTACATTATTTTTGGATTCATCTTTGTTTTCATTCAATCATTTTGGATCATGTAACACAATATTTGGGGTTAAGTTTGAGTTAATCTACTTGTAGATGTAATGTTCCCCTTTCTCTTTCATAGCCAACTCAATGAGTAGTATCCAAAGTAGATACCTAGAGTTGGGAGAAAGAGTAAACATGGCATAGAATGGGATTTGAACTTGTGTAGAGAGGAAAACAACGTTTCCTCTCAATCAATGACACTGCATACAGTTAACTTTATAATACTCAATTGTATATACATAGTTTTTATTTATTAAAATAAATACTGTTAACGAAAAAATTTGCTCAACTTGCTCTATCTAGCCTACACCGTATTCAGACATCCATTTCCTAAGCCATTTTACCTCTACTCCCATGTTTAACCTATATTTTTCTCTCAAAAGCTCAAAAAATCATCAAAAGGGGCTTAAAAACCCACAAAAGAGCCAAAATAGCTCACAAGGGAGCTAAAAGGCTCACAAAAGAGCTAAAGACCTCAAAAAGGGGCTTAAAACCCTAAAGGGGCCTAACTGCCCCAAAAGGAGCTAAGAAATAAGGAAAAAGGGGCTTAAAGCCTTGGTAGGGCCCAAAACCTTGGCTAGGGGCTAAAATCCCTAAATGGGAGAAAAATCTATAAATAGAGGGGTGGAGGTCCCCATCACACATGACTCTTCCCTTCTTGTCGTTATTATGCTCGGATTAATAGCTTGAGAGTGTAAAAACCCTTGCTAGGTGCTATTACACCTTCCTTCCGTCAAAGGGATAGAAGGATAGAGTCTGCAAATGGGGAAAACAAGCCGCAGCAAACTGTTAGCAAACAAAACAAATGCATGCATATAATCTAGAAGCTAAACAAAAACAATGGTGAGACAATATACCTTCCTATCTGGTTTGAAAGGGGGCCACCATGCCCAAACTTAGAAAATGCCTCTCCACGGGCTGGGATGGTGTGGAGGTTGACTCAACACACCAAGGGAATGAGAAAATGGAGGAAATGGAGCAGTGGGTGATGAATAGCTTGAGATTGAAGGACCCTCAAGGTACTCATATGGGCATAATAATGACAGGAAGGGAAGAGTAATGTGTGATGGGGACCTCCACCCCTATATTTATAGATTTTTTCTCCCATTTAGGGATTTTAGCCCTTGGTTAGGGTTTTGGGCCCTACCCAAGGCTTTAAGCTCAGTTCCCTTATTTCTTAGCTCCTTTTGGGGTATTTAGGCCCTTTTAGGGTTTTAAGCCCCTTTTTGAGGTCTTTAGCCCTTTTTTGAGGTCTTTAGCCCTTTTGTGAGCCTTTTAGCTCCCTTGTGAGCTATTTTGGCCCACAACAATCTAGGGCCTACAGCCAACAATTAAAGGCCACTGCGGATTTGTGCATGGCACTGCATGCTCTCATCCAACACTGTTGCACCCAAACCACAACCACATCCGCAACCCCAACCCCAACCACAACACCATCCGTAGTCAAAACACCAACCGCAGCCGCAGCCTCAAGTGCAATCATTTGGGGATTACTGGGGCTCTCTCTGAGTCTATTCGATTCCCTTCCTCTTCTCACCATCCAGCAGCATATATAGGCGCATTTATATATGTGCGCACATATACAAAAGTGTGTGCATATACGAAAGCGTGTACATATATGGAAGAACTTTTGTATATGCACGTGCATATACGGAAGCGTGTGCATATACGAAATGGATTATGTATATACACGTGCATATATGGAAGCCCTTCTGTATATGCACACGCTTTCGTGTGCACGCTTTCATATATGCACGCGCATATACGCAAGCGTGTGCATATATGGAAGAAATTTTATATATGCGCATGCATATACAGATGCATGTGCATATACATAATGGCTTCCATATATGCACACACTTCCGTGTGCAACCTTCCATATATGCGCGCTCATATACGGAAGCATGCACATATACAAAAGCACGCATATACGGAAGTGCTTCTATATATGCGCGCACATATATGAAAGTGATTTTGTATATGCGTGCGCTTATACGAAAGCATGTGCATATACGGAAGGGCTTCCATATATGCGTGCGGATATACAGAAGTGTGTGCATATATGGAAGAACTTCAGTATATGCGCACGCATATACGGAAGCATGTGCATATACGAAAGGGATTTCGTATATGCGCGCGCATATACAGAAGTTCTTCCATATATGGAAGCGAAGCGTGTGCATATACGAAAGGGCTTCCATATATGCGTGTGCATATACGGAAGGGCTTACGTATATGCGCATGCATATACAGAAACCCTTCTGTATATTTTATTGGAATTCAAAAATGCTCCGATGTGAAATTACATTCAACTCATTGAATTTATTACTTTCATGTAACATCAAAATATGACACAATATTTACTTTGAAATTTCTAATTTGTAGTTTTTGTTGACAATAATATGATTAACTATCATATTATTTTAGTGTGAATAGGTGAGGTTCACATCTTGAGCATTAATCAAGTGTATATACTAGAATATACACTAGTGTATATACTATAATATACACCGGTCTGTATTTTAGTATATATACTAGTATATACACTATATACTAGTATATATACACTACTATATATTCTAGTTTGTTATATACTAGAAGATACACTTGTGTATACACTTGTATATACACTAGCATATATAATAGGATATACCCTAGTGTATATCCTAGTGTATACACTAGTGTATATACTAGAATATACCCTAGTGTATATTCTGGTGTAAATTCTAGTATATACACTAGTGTATATTCTAGTATATACACTAGTATATAACTAGTATATATATGTGTATAATTCTTCAAATAAAACTCTCTATTATATATGTGGTTATGTGTATGTTTGTATCCATTAATTTTGTAGAAATTGCAAATATATGTCTTTTTTTAGAGTATAGGAAGCTAGCATGTTTTATTCAAACTTTGTTTTAATTATTATTTTTAGTGTATATACTAGAATATACACTAGTGTATATACTAGAAAATACACTAGTGTATATACTAGTGTATATACTAGAATATACACTAGTGTATATACTAGAATATACAGTAGTGTTCCAAATTATTCAAATAAAATTATCTATCTATATATACATGGTTATGTGTATTTTTGTATCCATTAATGTAGTAGGAATTGCAAATATATGTCTTTTAATGTATCTGGCATGCTTTATTCAAACTTTATTTTAATTATTATTTTTAGTGTATATACTAGAATATACACTAGTGAATATACTAGCAATATACGTTGATGTATATTCTAGAATATACACTAGTGTATATACTAGAATATACACTAGTGTTCCAAATTATTCAAATAAAACTGTCTATCTATATATATGTTTTAATGTAGTAGGAATTGCAAATATATGTCTTTTTTTAGACTTGGGAAGCCAGCATGCTTTATTCAAACTTTATTTTAATTAGTGTTTTGTAATTATTATTTTTAGTGTATATACTAGCAATATATGTTGATGTACATTCTAGTATATGCACTAGTGTATATATTAGTATATACACTATTGTATATTCTAGTATAACATTTGTAATATAGCATATGTGAAAGAAAAAAAAACTTTAAATTAAAGAAAAGCAAACATGACTTGGGACGACTAAAAGACTCAAGTATCAATCAAATTAGAAAATTACTAGTGACATCGTTACTTAAATCAAAATAGAGGATGCTTTGATTTCTAAGATACTGACTAAATAGATGAAACGAAGACTAGTGAAATCGTGGTCCTGCCTGTGAAATCTGGTGGATAATACTTGCAACAACAGCCTTGGATTCTCTTAGTAGATCAATGCTCCTTGTCAAGTTTCTCCTATTGTTTGTAACCACGGGGCTTTCTACCAATAACTGTTCAATCACACCAAATTTGGGACCTCCTACTTGTGCTAGTATCTCAATGTTAAATTTGGACATCACCAAATTTCTGTAAACGAACTGTAGATATAAATTTGATGGTAAAATTGTTTTGAATAGAGATTTAATTATATTATTGCTATGTTGTTTTATATATCTTATTAAATTGTTTGGTGAATATCCATGCCATTAGTAGATTTTGACCACTAGCTATAAGTATAGACAATGAATACCTTCATTTGTTGATGTAGACACCATTAGGAGTTTTTGATCACCAGGGATGGGTTTAGGATCCCTTAACATGGTCGATGGATAAAACTCAAGAATTAACAATAAATGTAGGACCAAGAACGATGCATCAAACCACTACACATGACCTCTTGAGAGAATATTTGGTTGTATATTAAGGACATTGGGGGAATTGAGTGGTTTTTTACACTAATTATGGGTCTCAAGGATGTATACATCATTTGAGGGGAGAAACCTCAACATTTGACCCTTAAAGAATCATATAAGTAGCTAGGGTCAAGAAAAATGCCTTGAACCACAACACAAGAGCTCTTAAGGGTATAAATGGCATATGAGTGGGGATAAAAGTATCACAAGATTTTTTTTAGCAATATATATGGGTCATAAGGCCTTGGACATGCAGGGTGAGGGAGAAAACCTAAGACTTAGAACCAAAAGGAATATTTTAAGCATATAATGCCAAAAACAATGCCTTGAACCATTAGGTATGAACTATCAGGTATCCTTTACCTTCAAATAGGGATACAAATGAGATACAGAGGTTTTTAGTAGTAGGTATTGGTATAGAGCTTATGGAAATGAATCATGAAATAAACTTGAGTCTTAATCCCTAGCGGAAGATTCTACACATCAAGGGCTAACAATGATAGCTTAAACCACCAAACATGACCTTTGAAGGGAAACATTAACATCTCTGTGGGGATATCAGTGACATTAAGAGGTTTTCTTCATTAGATATGGGTCACCTGACATCAAAGCTGCCCTCTTGTGAGTATAATTTTTCTACAAGTTGGGATATGGGCAGTACCATTTAGATATTCTTACCACCAAGTATGGGCCTTAGTGCCTTAACCATGGTCAGAGGAGGGATCTTGGACCTTATTCCCTATAGGTAGAGTTTGAGTCTTAAGGGCTCTGAACAAGACCTTGACGTACCACATAAGACTGATTTATGGGATATTTAGCCTTTGGAATGGGATATGAGTCTCATTACTACAGATTCTTAGAACTAGGGATATGTCATGATGACCTTGACATTGGTGGTGGAGGATTCTTGGGCCTTATGACATAAAGGAAGCTTCTAGTCATCCAAGACTATTCAGATAACCTTGAACCACCACACATGATATCTTGAGGGTATATTTAGCCTTCGAGTGGGGGAGATGTTCACATTTTTAATAGTTTTTTAGAACTAGGTATGGATTTCATTGAGTTAAAACCATGGCCATAAGATGGAAATCAGGATTTAGGATCTAAAGTTATCTTATGGGACTCAAGGTTGATGAATGATGGTGTGAACCATCACAAATCACTACGCGAGTCAATTGTTTCACTTCGAATGGGAATACAGGAACCGCTATGAGTTTTGAACACTAGCTATGTTCTCATGTCTCTAAACATAGTCATGGAAGGTAACCCAAGCATTAGCCCCTAAAGGAAGCTTTTAAGAATAAAGGGATAAGAACAACATGTGAAACCACCCGAAGGGACCTTTTCTTGAGCACTAGGTATGATCTCATGTCCCTAGACATGGTCGTGGAAGGTAACCCAAGCATTAGCCCCTAAAGGAAGCTTCTAAGAATAAAGGGATAAGAACAACATGTGAAACCACCCCAAGGGACCTTTTCAATATAAAATTGAGCACATAGATCTATGGATCAACACACAACTCACAAAATAGATCAGACACTTTACTCAGAATTGAAGAATGAAACAGTGCAAAAGTGGTTTGCAATTGTGTAATGCTTTCATTAATCAAAAGCAATTGGATAATAATTACAATGTAATACACTGGTATTAATAACCACTCAATTCAAATACATGAGAGAGGAATTCGAATTGATTGACTCTACCTAACTGAATGGATAACTAAACATGTCTAAATCACTATCGGAGCCCAACTAGTTAGCTCAAGTTGTCTAAATCAGTGCCTCAGTCAGTTAGAATCAGTTAACTAGTCTAACCGAATGTGGCAGGTGAGGAAAGGCACCTTGCCACATGTAGTTAATCAATGACTGGTGCTAATTGAATGTAACTGGATGTAACTAAATGTAACTGACTCCTTAACTAGGATTAACTAGTCACTAACTAAACTCAACTGAAGAGGTTGGTTTTGACACTCCCAGTGGCTCCTAAATTGTAGGGATTGGTCTAGGAGGTGCCTAAACTAATGCATGCAAGTGCAGTCAGTGGCATTTAGCCTCAACTAGTGTTCCCCACACTCTAGTAATGGGTAGATGTGGCCCAAATAGGCCATGTGGACCCAATGATGCTAGTGACTAAATATAGACTGAAAAGACTCCTAATTTAGACATAATTGACCAAATTGGACAAGGGAGGATTATAATCCTAATATTCAATGTATCATTCACTTTTACGTGTACATATTGGTGCCATTAGGGGGTTATCAACACTAAGAATAGGTCTTCCGGCCATGGACATGGTCAAGAGAAGAAATTAAATCCTTATACCTTCGGAAATTTCTTGTAATCCAAAACCAAGATCTATGCATTAAACCACCACACAGGACATCTCAAGGGAATCATTTTCATATGAGTAGTGTAATAATTTAATTTAATTTTAATATAGAGAAGTGCTTCCGTATACGTGTGTGGATATATGTAAGAACATATACATAAGCACTTATGTATATGTGCACACATATTCAACAGTGCTTTTGTATATGTGACATATTCAACAGTGCTTCCATATATGTGCATGCATACACGACAACGCTTTCATATATGCTCTCTTTCGTATATGCGTGTGCGTATACAGAAGCATTGTCGGATATGCACGCACATATACCATACACTAGTGTCATTGGTATATACACCGATGTATATACCGACATATACATCGATGTATATCTAGTATATACATTGGTGTATATACACCGATGTATATACCAGTATATACGGGTGTGTGCAAGAAGATGAGGGTCTCTTTTGGCACATTAGATGCAATACAAAACTGAAAAAACAGACATCCATCAACTTGCATGGATATTTTGAGACACTTACACAATGAATCTTGCGATCAGTAAAAAACAAGAAATGTAGGAAATTGAATGACCTTTCCAAATATATAATTTTTTTCTATT
>LPNX010832519.1:0-36128 GCA_001517045.1 Pseudotsuga menziesii
AGCCCAGGCTGACCTATGAGCTATTGGTATATGTGGCTTGCACGCTGTTGCATATACTCTCAGAAAATTGCTAGGTTCCCATGGTTTAAAAAAATACAATGGAATTAGACTGTAGTGTCTATAGTTGCACCAAGTCTCCATCGACATCAGCAGTGGAGGTTCGAGTGTGAAAAAGACCAAACCGATCCAACTCAATTGAGTCCGTACCTACTCGGCAAAGTCAGTACCTAACCAGCTAGTGGGGCCATTTTTAAGATAATTATTCTTTAAACCTTAAAAATGTATTTCCTAAAACCCTAAACCCAAAATGCATACTATAAAGAGACCCACTTCCTACCCACCCCACCCCTGCCTCTATTTTCCTCACACCTGTCTCAACCTGCATTTGGATTTTTTGGAGCAGCAGCGAAGAGTGTGATTTGGAGTGATCTGGGATCTCATTTGGAAAATATTCTTGGGTTGGTTGCTTGTAGTGGAGTTGGCATCTACTGAAGGAGGCTACATCCCATATTCAAGCTTGGACAGGTTGTTGTCCAAAGTCTTGTGCCCATTGAGTTCATTCCCAGGTAGGTTTATAGTCAAATCCACCCCTGTTTTCTTTTCTCTCATAAAAATAGATCTGTCTTTTGTTGCAAAAAAATTTGAGATAAAGTTGGCACATTTGTATTTGCAGATTTATTTGAATTTACAATGGCCCCGAGAGTGAAAGACCATGCATGGATCCATGCCGATCTTGTTGATAGTGAGATGTATTGCAAATTTTGCAGGAAACATATCAGACAAGGGGGGATTTTCATAGGTTGAATAAACACTTGGCTGTTATAAAAATCCAATTTTCCCCCTATAATCACAGAAGAAGAGATTGGAGATATAAGATTGGAATTGGAAAGTCATTTTGAAAATTTTTAAGAAGAAAAGGCTTAACAGGCAGAAATAAATGTTGAAATAGGGAGAAAGAGGCAACATTCCATGACGAGGGTATCTGGATTTCAAGAATATCCTAGTTATGATTTTGAAGGCTCTCCCTCGATTCCTTCTAATGCTATTAGGGACACCTTTCATTATGTTCCTCCCTCTCATGAAAACAAGCCTAAGAAGAAGAAGAACATCAAAGGTATTTCAATATACCTTCCCGACATCTTATTGTTTCTGAGATGGAACTTACAATGGCAGTCTCAAAAATTATTTATCTTATTACTATTGTAGTAATCCCTTGCTTTTATGATGTCCACTATTTTTGTAACTGATGTAATTTTGTTATTCTTTGTAGGCACAGCACAAGTCATAGCTGTGTGTTTGAGATTTGGCACGTAATATATCAATTGATACATATCTTTTGTTTCTTTTTCTTTTCCAGAGTTTCTATACATGTTCTTTTTTGGTTGGTAAAAGAGCTTATAATTTCATTAATGATACAAATACTTATACAAAATAGGGTAGACAAAAACTAGCAACCTGAGATAGTTTGAACATGGATTGCAATTCTCTATCTGAATTGTCCTTGCCATTGCTCTTTATAGGTATATACATTATTTCTATTATCTTGATTTTCGAATACTGCCATCTACAAACAAATTTCTGGCTAATTTACCTACAGTTGGCAGATTGTACTGCAATATATGTATAACATTGCCATTTACATTGGAAATACAGAACACAGAATCAACTATGTTACTATTATAGTACTGCAAATCATCCTATAGATCAAAATGATAAAAAGGACAACAGGTAAGTCTTCTTCTGAGCAGCAGGGTGTCCAAAAAGGTAGCCTAGCTCCTTATGCAATGTCTTGCTTCAGTATACAGTCTTCTACAAGCAACATGTGGATGTTCCAAAATTTTTAAAAATAGATCAGAATTTCGACAAGGAGCTTCACCATTCAATAATAGTGCACTATTGTCCTTGTTGCTTCTCTCCTTTCATCATCTGCAACTGCTTCCTGATCTCAGATAATTTGTTTCTTTATTTTCTTATTCCTGTTTCTTGTTCTATCACCCTCGTCTTCAGATTGTGGAACTTGTTCTTCACATTTTGAGTCAGCTTCCACATTATCTCTAGGTTATTGAGAGCCCCAAGGGCCAGAGCTTATACTATAAAAATCAGGGATAAGATGTGGAACATCTGGGAGCTTCTCTATAGTGAGTGATTGTAGAGTTCAGGGAGTGTGGATAGAGGCCCTGAAGTGGGGCTTCAAGTGTAAATTTTGTTTGAATCCAGCCTGGGCAAGTCAACAATGAGGAGACTTAAAACCTTTTGATCTGGAGGGAGCTCACCATATGTTCGCACAGTTCACAGCCAAATCCTGGAGCCATTTTCCATACCAAGGGCAATTCCCAGTAAGGGGAAATATCATAAGAATCTTTCCTACCATCCGTAGTTATCCTCAACTGCTCTTCGATGGAGCTTTCTCAAAGATGCAAAATATTCTTCCAGCAAAACCAAGAATAAAGATTCAGGCACTTCATCTGCTTCATCTGATGTAAGTGTTAACTATTTATTTTATTTGTATTGTTTATTTTATTTTCAAGAAGCTTTATGATTGTCATGGGAAATTGATGAAACCCATAATTTCAATTGCCGTGGCCTTGTCACTCATGTATTAGTTATTTTGAGTACTTTAGAACAAGATTCATGGACTGCCTTCTCTGTAGCTATAGTCAAAGAGTTTTAGCTATAGTCAAAGAGTCTTAAATCATCATAGACAACTGAATGGAAGATTTGTCACTTTTGGTCACCAGACATGTCATTCATCCAATGCCTTGAAAACAAAATACATGTGTTTTGGTATTCCATTCTTCTTCTAGATGATAATCCTATTTCTACACTTTTACTAGTTACTCACTAGGGACTATAAAGCATTATTGACAATTGTGTCTACACTTCTGGTGAGAAATTGGTTCATTGTCTATATGCAGCAACAACCATGCACCTATATAGGGACCTATGTGGTTCTGGTGGCCAAGTCTGGTCCTCTTCAGGGATAGCTTGCATCTCTCAGATGCACAATATAGTTCCCTCTTTCAGTGTACTGTATTTTGTACATATCTTAGAATTTAGAAATGAGGTTGTACTATCATACTAGTATGTACACATACAGAACAATTAGTGCTAGTCAATATAGAAGGATGTGTGCACTGAAGTTTCATGCAGTAGAGTGGGCATCATCTATTAGCTTTCTAGGTGCATTTACTTGTAGTTGTTTACTGCCTACTGGTCTCTCTGCAGCCCTTTTACCACCATGTTTACTGTCCCATAACTCTGGAATTTGCTATTCACTTGTATAACTAGAATATGATGAAGCAATGTTTCCATGGCCAAAGAGTCATGTATAACTTAGAAATTGTCATCTGGAATCGTGATCTGTTCTGTGGTCTCTTGTTATGTATGAATTTTGTATGAGTGTATATTATAGAAAATTATGTGAGCAACCATGCTTGACATTAGCCTTACACTGCATGTAAAGTCTATAGAGCTAAAAGCTGATTGATGATATAGAGCATATTTATATTAGGGCGTCTTGAATTGTCAGATTACTATTTTATGTAGATCCAACCATTCCTTTTTCTTGGTTTGATCTAATCTCATGATATGCAGTGTTGACACCAATGGGATTTCATACAGCGCTTTGATTAACACTGTTTTACAGTATTGACAGTTGGCTTTATCTTGTGTGCAGTGGAGATGTTCGATCATTTTTGGTTGTTAAAGGTACCCCGTACCCGTCATTAGGCTGCTATGAGGTAAACAGATCATTTTTGTTTAAAAGTTCCTATTATAGGTATTTTTAATCTATTTGTCAAAAATATAAGCATATGGACACCATCATTTAATGATTTATGTGTATCATTCTTATTCTCTTGCAATATATATATATATATATATATATATATATATATATATATATATACCTTGTTTCCCTCGTGTACCTGTTTTGGAGGGGCCACGTTTCTAGGCGTTCCCGCAGAAACTTGTACATGTTTCGACATTTCGTGCAACATAGCCTCTTTTCCATTATGATCTTGAAATTTGTGACTCTGATTCTCCTCTTCTAACAACATCCAATACAAGATACAACTCCTTAAAAGAGAATTCTTGATTCTTGTAAGTAATGTTAATTGTAGCAACAAAATATTTGTAGGTCTTTGGAAGACTATTCAAAGTCACCTGAACCATCTCCTTGCCCTCAATTTTCTCATCATCGGTCGCGAGTTGTTCTTTAATGTCATTCAACTTGGCAATATGACTTTGGATATCAACTCAACGTTCCCAAATGGAGTTTGAGTCTTTATGTGTTTGAACGAACTTGTTGGATTGCCTCTTTTGCTTAATACATTCCTATGTAAACAAATCCCAAATCATGGATCTCATCATCAAACTTTAACGTCATTTCTAAGGGGCTTACATATCATCAAGGCTTTTTCAACCCCTTGGAAATAATCTTACCAATATTTAACTCTATCCTTTTTCCATATGGTTTCAATATACAAATGGAGTTAACAACTTAATTTACTTGACATACCACCATCTTATGTAGGGATGGTTTCTCTTGTAGTTTTTTCAGTGAAGGAATGACAGTTTCTCTTTTAGTTTTTCAGCAAAGGAGTGAAATGTTTGAACCATTTTGTGCATTCTGAAAACATCTCCTTTGATGCAGACTATTTGTACTTGTTTAATTTAAGTTGATGGTTCCAGGGGGTCCAATGTATTTCACTTTCTTCCTCGTACCACCGGTATCGTCATCAAAGTTAAACTTCCTATATATTGAAACTAAAGGTCGAAGACATGATCTGCCCCAAGAATTCAATATATAATTGGGCATTCATCCATAGCTAGTTGCTTAGCTAAGATACAATTAAATTTATTTTTAGTGGCTGCATAGACCACTTCTTTTATGATTTTTAGAATTTCTTTCTTAAGGAAATTAAAATATATTCCTAAGATTTTTTTTTGCATTGTTAGCTTCTAGTTTGTTGAACATTTAAGTCCCTTGGGAAAATAAGTGAAGACATCAGTCACTAAGAAGTAGCCACGAGGTTGATCAATATCTTACATTTCTTATTTGTTCACCTGTTTGACATTATGCTATGATCTTTTTTTATCATGACTTGTTGATGGGCTAAATTAATTATTCTGCAATTAATCTCATCTTCAAAATATTTATTTGAGGCTTGAATCCAATTAAGCCTTCTCATCATGCTTGATACTTCCAGTCAATTGACCTATCATAAAATGATGAAAAGGTGGCTTACAAAGGTTAGGTATTTTTTACCATGAAAAATTGTGAAAGCATCTCAGTTATGGCAATTTGCTTGTATAATACAATAACATACACACTTCTCTTGGTTGAATTCATAGATACAAGATTCTTGCATTTTTGTCTTGTGATCCTATTTCATGTTTTTCTCCTCTATGTGAGCATTCTCTATGCTTTGGTTCTGCTTTGAAGAGCTTGAAGTTACAGCATAATTCCTCCAAGACAGTTTTGGTATAGTAATATGCATAGCGTTGAGTCATTAAGGTTATGTTAGTTTTGGTTGAATATAAATATATAGAATTTATCCCAAAGAATGTATAGGAATTACTTTGCTTCTCCAAAAGCAGGATATTGAATATGGATGGCAAGGAAACTGAGACTGCAAGAAAGAGAAAATGTAAAGAGTCAACATAAAAAGTAAAAAATGAGCTTCCTAACCAGTATTCAAGAAATAGAACAGAAATATTCTTTTATGACTCTACTTTTTTTATAATTAAATTTGTAATTTTTTCATATTTATTTGACCATCTGTTATTTTGAAACAGAGGGCTGCCGAAAAAGAGCTGCTGTCAAAATTTCCCTATGGAGGTAAGGTTTTGCACATTAGAGGGATTGATGAACTCACAGAATCTCTGCATCATATTACTAAGATAGAATGTGGTTGATGTTACATGCAATTTAGAATGTATTTGCAATTTACTTCTAAGAAATGGGTTATGAAATTCGGCTGACATCGAGGGTAGTTGATAATGAGATCAAACTGCAATTTGGATTTCTTTGTATCAGGGATTCCTGCAAAAATGCATTGCCAATCATTGATGCGACGTTGACACAAAATCTAGCTTAACATTTCAGCTTTATCGAGCTTTCGACTTCAAGCTCCTTGTGGCAATAACATGAACGTGTATACATAGAGAGCACAATACGATGCTTGCTTCTAAGCCTGATTATATGTACCTTTGGAGATATCCCAAGTCACCTTTTCAGTACTTCAGTTTGGAGAGTGAAGGCACTTGTGGTTTACCCTTCTGCGGGATTTTAATGGACATGGTTTAAGCTCAAGAACTCTAGAGTCTGTATTGGTGTCCTAGTGAGATTGAGGGTAGCTGTCTTCCCTCATAAATAAACCATGCTTACCTGTGCTACGATTCAAGATGTGTCTTAGCTACATGGTCATTGAAGTAGATGCTTTATTCCATTTTGCTGCTTTAAGCCATTAACTACATATAAATAAATTCTGTAGCTTAATGCATTCGGTTTATATTCAACTTTTGAAATGCTATGAAGTATGGATAGTAATAGGCCATTCTTTTATCTTTTGGTCTTTGCAACTAAATAATGAAGTCCATTGTTTCTTTAATATTCTTCGGTGCACTGCTGTCATTACAGGTGTGATTCTTAGGCCTGGGTTCATTTGTGGGACTCGCCAAGTTGGAAACTTAAAAATTCCATTGGGAGTTGTGGGTGCCCCACTTGAAATGGTATTCCCCAATCTTGTCTAAAAGCTGTGTTTTATGTACATCAAAATATCTATTTTGTTAATTTTAGTTGTTTTTACTTTTTAGTGAGTTCACTGTACATTGTTGTTTATGCCTAGTGTAGCTTAAAATCTTTTTGTTAATTGAGAGATGTAATTAAATATGAATTCTTGTGTTTAGTAGATGCTTTGGCACTTGCACACCGCCACTATGGTATGCTTAACTTTCCAGTTCCATTGAATTATTTTGGTCATTAATACAATTTTTTTAATTTCTTGTAGGCTTTCCAAAATGCAAAATCTGCGTCACAAATTCCCTTTATTGGGACGCTATTTTTACCCCCTGTCAAGGCATCATCCGTAGCGAAGGCTGATGTTCGAGGAGCAACTGATGTTGCATTTCCTCCTGGATTTATTGATGTATGGGGTATCATTCATCACACCGATCATTGAGAAAATGATATACTCTACATTTTGTTATAAAGGGTGTTCTTTCATTTAAAAAAGCTGAATAAAGTCCGTGTATATGTAATTGCTACAAAGTTCCATCTACATATAGGAATTCAACCCAGAAGTTAATTTGGCAGGGGTTTAATATAACCGGCTGAGGGTCATCCTGATGCTTATTGAGTGGATTTTTTCCCATTTCAGACATGATTCTTCTGTGAAGTATAAAGTCAATTAGTTTTGATCAAGTTCTGCAAAAGAATTATGCATTGCTTTTCACCAATGAGAAAATAACTTTGTAATCCTCACTTATTTAACGATATCAATCATACCTTATTGCATGGGATAATGGAACATCAAATCACCCCATTTTTCTGGCTTCTTTTTCCCCAAATCCAACCAAAATCCAGCCTGGAAATTGCAATTTCAGCAACTCTGCAATTTCAACAATTGTAAATTTTTTTATGGACTAAATGTTATGCTCTGAAACTGTCCAGATGGTCGAGCAAACGAGGATGTTGGAGGTTGATTGGATGAGCGTAGTATATCAATGGGCACAGATATATGCTAGAATGATCTGTTGTTGAGCATGCTTTAACCCTTCACTTGAGGTAACACAATAACCAATATAATGGATGTATTATCAGTTAGGCCTTAGAAATTAAATATGGTGCATTGCATGCTATCATCTTGTATTTTATCTATATATGTAATGCTTTTCAACTTGTAGCAAGCAAATTATGATCTTGATGGCATCAAATTGGATCAAGGAGACTTGGGAAATGTGCTCTCCATACCAGAAAGCAAACATTTGCTTAGTAGTCATACCTGTAACCTTTCTGAAAAGCTTGACTGGATGACATACAATCCAAACTATGGGTAGTGAAGCAGCAAACTGTTGACTATGCCTGTTGTATTAAATTTTTACCTACAATTGTTCTAGACCAGTGCTTGTGTAGATACTATATACCTCCATTACCAAATCCTTCCAATTTAGTAAATTTACAAAAGCAATAGAACTACATACACTCTAATAGAGATAACAATTAACAAAGTTTGGAAAGGGTCAGTGAGCAGGTGCAAGGTACTAAAAGGAAAAATTAGAGACAGTAACAGAAAAAAGGACTCGACAAGCCATAAACTATATATTACCTTTCATCATCAAAAAACTTGCAAATATTGCAGAAATACTGTGCTATAGAAAATCCTTTACAGGAAGGAGTTACACAATTTGATGTAACAGGATGGATCTGCAAACATTTCATGCACATCATCTCTTTTGTTGCTTTCCTACAATTAATGAAATATTATAAACTAGGATGCAAAGGAAAGCAATAATCATCAAAGGTTCAATACAAACTAGAACATCTGAATGCTATATGGAGAATAATGAACCTATTCATTGAGTGGTCACTGACTTTATCATGGCAGAATCTACATGTGAAAAGTTGGTTACAACAAGCAGCTTTCAATTTGCAGTTCCGCTTGTAATGCTCACATCCAAATATTTTCTGATCCAATTTGCAGGTATTTAAAAAAAAAAAACTTCACTACCATCGCTTAACCGATGGTTCTCCATGTCGCTTAACCAACGCTTAATCTTTATCTCTGTCGCTTCACCGACGGTTCTCCATGTTGCTTAATCGACACTTAATCTTTATCTCTGTCGCTTCACCAACGGTTCTCCATGTCGCTTAACCGACGCTTAATCTTTATCTCCGTCGCTTCACCAACAGTTCTCCATGTCGTTTAACCGATGCTTTACATTTAATCGACAGTAAACTGAGGTGTCGCTTAACCGACGGATTAGAAAGATGTCGAATAACCGATGAAAATCCATCGACGCTTAAAAAAAATCATAGTGTCGTACATGCGACAGGGAAGTGTCGAAAATCCGACAATACGGCCGTCGGATTTTTGGTCGAAATGTAGTAGTGAATAAAAAACAAAAATACAAATATTAAATCTTGTAGACATAATTATGTCAATAGGTGAGTTATGAACATAAATCAAGTCTACCTCAAGTTTCGAGCTAAATCAAATGGACTTTGAGAAACAAGATAGCAGGTGAACACACTTGGCTTCTCTAGCAAGTTTACAAAGGATAATGGTGAATATTAATTGTGAAATACCTCCCTGAGCTGGTTAAGATTGTTAATGACAACTATATATATGCACGGGTGGCAAAGTTTGGTGATAAGTTCTGTATTTTGTTTTTGTAATTATTTATGGAGTTTGAGGATATGCCCTTATCTGAAATCCTTATGGCATGGATAGGTGGCAAGGTGGGGTGCATAACTTTTGAAGAGAAATGTTTTGACCATGTCATTTGCACCAAGGGATTCACAAGAAGCCCAAGTACAGTTTTCTTTGGAGCGAGGCATGCCTGCTGTGATTGGTGTAATGGGGACACAACAGCTTCCTTACCCTTCCTATAGTAGGGATCGAAACATCGAGATTTGCAAAATCATCCAACACAGCTCCTTATTTACAATTCTCCATTGCGTAAATGACTACTTTCATAAATACTAGTTACTGGTAAGTTGTAATAGTAATAATTATGTAGTTTGTAGATTGATATCTATCATAAATTTGTTTGAATATCATCACTGTCAAGCAATAACAACTTCTTAAAGGGTGCTAGCTCAATGGTAGAGCGCCTACCTAATTATGGGCAGGAGGTTGGTGGTTCGATTCCTCCGTGCCCTATCATAAATTTGCGACTACAAAAACGACTAAATTCACATATATACGACTATTAGTAGCTAATTTCTCGTATCTTAGTCGTATTTAGCTTAGTCATTAATATGTTAACTTCTAGTAGTTTATTTAGTCATATATTTGGTCATTAATGGTTGTAATCAGTGACTAAATCAGCGACTAAATCAATGATTAACTCAGTGACTAAATCAATGACTAAATCCGTGACTAAATCATTAACTATCAATGACTAAAACAATGACTAAATCATTGACTTTCAATGACTAAATCATTGTCTATCAATGACCAAATCAATGACTAAATCAGTGACTACTAAGACAAGCTATTAATGACTAGTGAAATACGACTAGCTATAAGATAGTGGTAATTTTCTACTATTAGTCACCGATTCAAAAATAGTAGTTTATAGCCTGATTTTAGTCATTTTTTTAGTCATTAATTTCTCATTTTTTACTAGTGTATTGAGTTTTTTCCTAATTCCATACCATTGTCCAGGGAGGGAGTTTTAGTAACAAAGCATCTTTTAAAATATACTTTGTTACTAAAACGCTCGCCTCAAACAAACGGTAAGGAGTTAGGAAAAACTCAAAACAAAGAAGTTGTAGAGAATTTCAAGACCTTTCCAATGGTCCAAAGTCCTCATGATTCTGAGTTACGAAATAAATGTTATGCCCAAAATATGAAATATCCCTGGAATATTATGGTCTTTTTTCAAATAGGATACATTTTGGGAAAAATAAAACCTTATGATGAAGGTGAAGATGAGAAATTTTCCAGGTTCAAGTTTTAGAGCATAGTCCAGCAAGTGCAACAACGGTGGAGTTTTTTTTATGAGTCTCCAAGTGGGAGATTATTTGTTGTGGAGCATGATATTCTTTATTCGGAGATGTTATTGTTTATCCATGTTTGTACCCTGGTTTTATTGTATACTCATCCAAGTAGGGGGGTGAGAGGGGGGTCATCCCCCTAGGATAGGGGGTCTGGGGGGTCTGAGGGATAGCAGGACCCTAGTGGGGGTTCGGGGAAAAATCCCCAAAAATAAATATTTTGGATGGTTGTTGGCCAATAGTTTATAGGACCATGGTATTGGGTGATCCATGCTATATTCACATTGTAATTCCCATATAAAACCAAAGCATTGTAATATGTGTATGTGTTGTATTGTAGAATTGTAAAACAATATCTATGATTATGTGAGAGAGACTATGAGAGAGTGAAATTAAAGTGCAATGGATTTGTTGTAGGTTGTATCCCTTCATTTTTTATTGGATGGAATAATAATAATTAATGGAAATTTCTGTGTGGACATAGCTCATCATGGGTGCACCCAATTATATTGGTGTCTCTCTTGTAATGTGTTTATGTTTTAATATTTGCATCTTGTTTATTATTAATGCTCTGCAATCCTTCTTTTCTAATAGATGCGAGGGGAGTTCCAAGATTGAATGATATTTTGTTCATGTGGAGTGAGATGGAAATTGTGTTCCCCCAATTATCTAAAATAAAAAGTTTCAAAAATGTGCTACTTAATGTTGACCCATAATAATTGACCTGATTGAATCTAATAACTGAGAATTCTTTGATTCCTCTCCTTGTAAACCTTTGATATAAGAAGGAATAGAAAAAAATTTCATGTTCTATTATGAATGGAATTGTTAAACAGTTCTTCATTCCACTATGTTATGGTTTGAGATGGGTTTCCCCAATACTTGTTTGTTTTCCTAAAAATCATGGCCTCCCTACCCTCCATAGCCAAAGTAAATGTGCATAAATCAAGTAGGCGGTTCACTGGTTCTGATTGGGTTTTGCATATATGGAAGAGGGATGGTCCCACAAAGCCTCGTTCTAGCGTATTGTCCCATGTAATAATGTTTTCCTTCACTATGATCCAAAGAAAATTTGCCACCTTAGGATACATATTTCCTATCCATATCTTCCTCTAGACTCGTTCTCTAGGAAGATCCTAGACATTGGATTCTAGCATGTAATATTCCTTCACTATGAAATCCACCCTTGGTTGATATCCCCATTGAATTTTGTCCTTTCCCTGTTGATTCTTAATGCACTAATCCTAAAGGTTTTTTGATAGGGTGTTTTATTTTCCTTAGTAGTTGTGATCGGTCAATGGGTTGAGGGGTTTCATCATCTTAGTTACCTTTCTTCCTCATTTGAAACAATAGTGAGATACATTTTTAGACCATTATTGATAAGAGTATTACACATTTCCTAAATAAGGGGTATGTTTAACGTGATGGGAAATCCAAGAGTCATCCCAAAAGGATTTGGATTGTCCATCTTTGATCTCCCAAAAGCATCTTTGTTAGATTAAGGCTTCATTGTGACACGCCTGTTCCAAATTAGGGAGACATTTATTTCTTCTAAGAATCTCGATAACTCAGGTTTATCAAGAGTGGAATAATACTTTTGATGACACATATTTTCCCACATTTTAATAGAGTGAGTGACCCACCACCACCAATTTTTACCCCCAACATTCTACTGAATATTTTTATATCTCTTAACCCCAAACCCTCTATGAGTTAGGGATTGTATACATCCCCCCATTTCACAAAGTCACACTTGTGGTGGTTTTCATTGTTACACTAAATGAAGGTTCTCTACAGGTTACATATGGCTTCAATAATGGATTATGCTGATGTCATTGCAAAAAAAAATACAAGGGCATAGACTAGAGGACATACTTAACCAAGATTAGACGAATCATAAGGTTGAGGGGCTTAAGAGTCAAACAAGTCAATTTCTTTTTTAGTTTAGCCAGGGGTCATCCCATGAGGACTATCTAATAACACAATTTATAAGTAGGACGATTTAAGTACTTATATGGAAGGGTGTTACTAGGAAATCTCATAATTTAGGAAATGCTTCCTTTTGTTATAAAGGGGGCATTAAAGAAGAAGACTTGGAAATTTCATGACTGAGAGAGGTGCCTAAGGACTCCACAAAAATATATAGATTTTTTTTGGATGTGAGATGCTTCCTTAATTGAGGAGTGTCACATGAGAAATGTGTCATATACAAACTTCTAGTGCATGTGGGTGTTTTTAGATTGGTAAAACTTAAGACCTTTGAGATCCTAATTATCTTTCATGGAATTAATGATTCAACTAAGGCCACTTTCATGAGAATAAAGAGGAAAATAAAAATATGTTCACCTTTCGTTGTTCCTCCGAAGTTTTGAAGTCAAGGAGAGAATCCAATGGGTCCAAGTCATGTTAAAGCCACAGGATAATAGCATTTTTTTAATGTATTCCCAACTAAGCTTGTCAAAATATTTTGCATCTCTAGTGTGATTAACATGTTAGGTATTTTTATAAGCTTCAAGGAATGTATAACCTCATGATCCAATATGATTCCATCCATAATTTGGATTCCCTCAACATATTATGATTATTTTGGCAAAATGAACTAAGGGAGGATAGGTTTGTTCCAAATGGATAAAACTTTTGCAATAATTTAAGATATCACATTGCACAAAGAGATTGGGTGAAACTTATAGGGATTTTCGGCATTGTCTTCCTTCAACATAAGTTCTATAAAATTTCATTTGAGGGTTATAAGCAGTCCTATGTAATGTTTGGAATCTTTGACTACTTCCCACACCTCCTTCTTAATAATGATCTCTAGAAATGATATAAGAAGATGGTTGTAATGTTGCTTTTTGGTTTTTCTCCCTTCGACTAGGTTCATACCTTATTTTTACGACAACAAAACCCAAGATATAGGCCTAACAGAGAAAGGGTTAGTTGGAAGCACCTGCGACGCAAATGCAGTCTCACCCAATATATCTCTTATGCGTAACTTCCAAAATCAAGTTGCTACAGTTGGGTGGGTACATCGCCTCTCACAACACTGTACCAACTCACTCAAGTGACGTTGGTGGGTGTATTACTTATATTTAATATTCACATTCAATATATCACTCTAGTTATCCGTCGACGGAGATCACAATAGTCAATATAATGCCTTATTAGTGATTCTGACTAGAAATAGTGCGACAAATGCATACAAGAAATATTTATAAGCAAATGCATAAACACATATTCACATCATACATTCATGCGACACAAATACATTCATAAAATACACATTGACACAATAATTAATGTCGAAACCCATTTGGGAAAAACCACAAATGTGCTATTCATCTACCATGAGAAATATATGAAGTTTTCGTCTCAGTACTTAACTTGAATACTCTATTCTAGATATTCTTTTATACTCTATACAGACTTCTCTCTCCTCTCACGCTCTCTATTCGTAGATCTCTGAAGTTTTCTCTCCTTCACTCTACTGACGATCCACACATAGCTTGGATCAACTCACTCTTATATTCGACTCTACTGTTGATCTGCACACAGCCTATATCAACTCACTCTTCTCTTCAACTCTACTATAAAACATAGACTAACTAGGAAGTAAACAACCATTTGATCGACTGAGAGTAATAGACACAACTAATTGACTCGGAACCAACTCGCACACATCTTGGGTTCTTCATTTTATAGACTCTTTACATGTTGTTATTGACTGACTTCATTATGTTGGTCGACAAGCAGTCATTTCTATTCTCATACATTCCCATTACCACTATGAGTAGGTGCTATCAACCATAAATATAAATATAATTTATTCCCTAAAGTACACATGACTCTAGCCAATTTCTTTCCCACGATCTCCTGAGCTTTCCTTTTCAGCCATTGCACACCTTCTATCATAGTTCCTTCCATCATGACTGATCTCGTCACATCTTTCCCTTCTGTCATGGACTTATTCCTTTAAGGTTACATCTCTTGCAACTTTCCTTCTCCCACTACTTCTTTTGTCTTATCTCTTCCTCCATCACGGCTTCCTCTATCACGTGACCGGACTCTTCACATTCTGATAAAAAATATATATGAATTCTTCCTATCTTCTACTAGGTACAACAAGTCCCAAACACTCACGTGTGTCTCGTTCCGAGCTACGCTCCGCTACTCCAAACATTTTTCATTTCTGACGAATTGTCTTTGAAAATATTGAAATATTTTCATTATCTCCTCTATCTCTCATAGCACATCCTCTTCCTCCTTCTGGAATTTTTTTGCAAGCTCGCAACTGATGTTTTCCAATTTTATAAGTCCTACAGACTCTTATGCTCATCACACCTTTTGGTGTACAATCTGAATGATTCATGTAATTCTTTCTACTTCAGCCTGCAACTCTGCAACTTTGGAAGTCCTCTGCTACTATTGAGTTCGCAGTGTTGTGACTTATTGTTAAAGTTTCTTAATTTCATAATCCTTAGCCATTTTCTCTACTAAGGGAAGTTTCTTCATTTAATTTTTCACCCAAGTTTCCTCTGCCTCAGCAGTGCGTAGCTACTCAAAAAAATTCTCTAACTCCGCATTGTCTATCAATGCTTCCCAAGTATGAGAAACTTATTTGACAACCTTTGGACACGGTGCCTCCCCCTCTTCTATTTTCTTAGTACCTTTTTTTGTTGTCATCCTTTTCTCTTGGTTTCAAAAGTTACTTCTTTTTAGGGGTATAACAGATGAGAGAGAAAATATCATCGACATCACCAATTATATCTTCAACTTCTTGGAAAGATGAATACGAAGTCCTAGGTTCTTTCTTGGACATTATTTTCTTTAACTTCTTCCTCTACATAGAAAGAACATTTTCATCAAGTTATGCTTCTTCATTTATGATGAAATATGCCATCTCAACTTCTTTTCTCAAGTAATCATCACCAAATATATCTTGTGCTTCTTGTACAGCTAATGGCAATGTTGTAGGCTCTCATCGTTGTTCACCATTATCCGAACTCTGGTTCAAAAGGAGGATTTTACCGATGGATATTTCCATTTTGGTGGGTCCACCCATGAGTGCATCTAGTGGTTTAGGTGGACTATCATCTAGTAATCGAATTTCAACCATTTCTTCTTTGTATTCCATCATTAGTGTTAAGACGGATTTCTTCTTATGAGTACCATAACATTTCTTTATTGACAAACTAGGTGGGTCGGTTCATAACCTTACTTCATGGATGACTGAAATTTGTTCAGTTTCCCATGCAGCCCTTTTCTACAGTGGAAGATATCCAATAATGTCTTCCATAATGAGTGTGGGTGAAGCAGTGTTAAAGGAAAATTCTACAATTGTGCTTGTACTAGAAATCGAAATAACCATGATATATGGAAAACTTAGTTCAAATCTCAAAGTTGTAAACAACAATTTATCTTCTCTAATGCAACATAATGAAATGAAAGTTGGGCACGAATCTTGATAACATCTACTTGTTTAATCAGTTAGTCCTCACTGGGTATTCACTTAGTGAAACCATGTCATAGCGCCTTCGTTCATGGGATATTAAAGAATAACCCTAATTTCACTAGATATTAATAACTACTTACAAAAATCCTTTTGTGGAGCATGCCTCCCGATACATATTTCCAATTAAAAAAACCCTATTTTTACAATATATTCCTTATTTTTACTAGAATGCCCTTTTTATACCCCCCACAATACCTATAAATCGCTCGTACCCTATTCCCTTCCCCTCAATACCTACAATACATTGACCTTATTTTTCATAATTAAAACCCCCCTTTATGAATGAACGTGATAACAAATTGTTCAACAAGGTGAATCCCCCATGTCAGTCCTTCACATGTGCATGCAATCAATGGAAAGCTAGTTGTAATTTATGTCACATGGGTGATTGTCCAAATTATTGCAAGGAAACTACCACTTGCTTGTCATGCCAATGGTATTTATGGTCTAGTAATGACAGAAGTGACCCAAAAATTACATCGCCAAAATCTATCAGGATTTTAAAATTAATGATGGAAAGCTATCATTTTTGTGACTCAAATTCATATTACGACAGCATTGATTTTCCTGCGACTGGTATCCTACCTTTGACAGATTCTTTTTCTTATGACAAATTGATTTTCTTCTCCCTTATTTCTCCTTCTACCATAGATAAATCAATTGCGACAATTTTCCTCTGTATGCGACATACTAGCAATCTGTGATGGCATTTCCTTTTTCTTTGTGACAACTGATCTCCTACGATTAAAACAAAAATTTTCAAAGGGTTTTTGTATTTTTTTCTTTCTTTTCTGTTTTTTTTCAACCGAGTCACGGCTATCGTGATAAGGGTTTAGCCAACTTCCGTTTACCAATCCTTTGATAGGTGTTCCATCCAACTTTTTCAATTGCATTGTGCCTCTATCAGTGGTATGCATGACAATATAAATCCTAACCAATGTGTTTTTAGCTTACCTGGATGCTTGAAGAATTTATTATCATACAAAAGAACCAGTCCTTCGACCTGAAGTTGTTTGTTCTTGATGTGGTAATCATGCCATACTTTTTGTCATTCTTTCTCAACATTTTGATGATATCCTACAACAAAATGATCTTCTTCCAACTATATCGGCTACAACAACATTTACTCGACAACACCAACATCTATCATCTCCATGAAAACAACAATCCCTAGGATGGGTACAATGTATTCCATGGGCATCACAACTTCTTGTCCATATACCAAACGAAATGGAGTTCGACCTATCAACTTCTTACAGGTCATGTGATATTCCCACAGTACTGCAAAAAATTTATGATCTTGGTCGTCTCTTTGGACATTGCAAATATTTTTCAACACATTCTCTATTATTTTGTTAAATTCTTTTCTAGCACCATTCGCTTGAGGGTGATATGGCGTTGTCTTTCTATGTTGGATATGGAATTATTCCATCAGTTCCTTAATTAACTGGTTGACAAAGAGTGTTCCTTGGTCTCTTATCAAAATTTTTGGGCTTCCAAATCTAGTCACAATATTTTCAAATAAAAACTTACCAACAGTCAAAGTAGTACAATCTTTTATTGGCGTTGCTACGACCCATGTGGTTAGGTATTCGTTCACATTAATTATATGTCTAGCACCGATGCACTTCCCTTTGGACTAATAGGTCCCATAAAATCAACAACCAATTTATCGAAATCTTACAGAGTTATTTTTGGTACTAATGGCATTTCATCTCATTGTGACAACTTTTTAGTTCTTTGAATGATATCACAATTGTGACAATATTCTCAAGCATCTGCATGCATGGTGGGCCACCACAATCCTACTTGCAATATTTTTCGCACTGTAGTTTTTCCAGTAAATTTCTCTCCTACAACACCATCATGCATTTCATTTAGTATAATCAAGCACTCATGTTCCAAGATGCAGTGACAAAGAATCTCATCAGGTCCCATTTTATATAATTTTTCAACGATCAAAAGGAAGTATTCGACTCGCACAAGTAATTGTTTCTTCTGTGTCGTAGTAAATTCAGCTAGTGGATAACCCATACATTGTATGGTGTCTCTGTATTGGCCATCACACATTGTTATCGCAAATAGTTATGCATCAGGGAGACTATCATCGAGGTTACGAGGTTCATAGCCACTTTAATCGTTGATAGATAGTCTTGTCCTAAATTTAGTTGACCAATATTAACAATGAATTCAAATTCAAATTCCTAAAAAAGGAGAATCGGGCCGAAAAATCCCCCCCCCCCCCAAACACTAGCTTATTAACCAGGTATTTTAATGTTGAATCATCTATGCACATTTTAAAATTTCTACCTAGCAAGTACTTTCTAAATTTCTAGAGATCGTATGCCATAGCTAATCCTTCTCTTTTGATCATGGTATAGTTCTTCTATGCGATTGACATATTTTTTCTAGCAAAGGAAATAGGATGATCCATCTACCCTTCACCAGGTTGCGTTAGTACCATGTCGAGCGCGACAGAGGATGCATCGACATGTACAGGAAATTCCTTTTTCCAGTATGTAAGTACAAGTATGGGCATTATAACCATCTTGTTCTTTAAATTTTCCCTACTCTCTTGGTAAATTTCCGTCCACTGGAACTTAACATCTTTCTTCAATAACTTCTCCATCAAAGCAGTCACCTCTACATATCCTTTGATAAATATTATATAGTATCATTTATGTCCCAATGTATCTCTCATTTTCTTTACTAATTTAGGTGGTGGTAGGTCGAATATAATGTCCCTTTTTAATAATTTTTATTACAATGACCAATTTTTCACTTTTTTCCCTATTTCGACCTTTGACTAGTTTTGATGTCTGGGTCTCCAAATTGACCCAAATGCTCCCAAATATTCTGAGAAGGTATATGAATGATATTAATACTTGAATATGATTTTTTTGGATGATTTAATACCTCCAAATACTTCTGCAATTTTTTTTAATATTCTGGTCAAGGTAGGAGTTTTCACTAGCAAATTGGGGTTCCAATTCCCCAGGGTAAATGCTGAAAATGGATTTCCAAATGCTCCCAAAACCACTCAAATTTATGAAAATAGGTGGATAATTTTTAAGGGAAATTATTAAGGTCTCATGTGCATAATTATTCATTATATAAAGGATTTTATAACCCTCTCCCAAACAACTACAAAATCACTAGTTCGACCCTTGGGGAAATGGTACCAAATCTTCTCCAAATGCAAATAAACTGAGTAAGATGACTTCAAATTATTAATTTATGGATATAAAACTTGTAATACTCATCAATATAATTCCATTCATCATAAATATATCAGAGAAACATTCTTTCATTCAAAATCATCAGCATTACAATGGCATACATAAATATAGTGGGGAAATGGTCAATGTTTGCTCATTAATAATCACTTTTACATAAAACCATTTGGTATTTCGACCTAATACTTTCTGAATATTAATAACATAGTATATTAATCTTATTAAAATCATAAATGGACCATGAGAACCTCTCCCAAGGAGTACAATTGAGAGAATGTGTTGCACTAGAAGAAACCACAAGTTTCCCTATATATTACACCTGAAAATACAAACTCCATTAAAGCTCCATGAAATACCTTAATTTCCTCTACAAACAGCAACTTGGATGGGAATCTTTCACCCTCGAAATTGGCTAAGGCAAGAAACTAGTCATCCACTAGCTCTCTCTCTTCACAAATGCAAATTTCTCAAATGATCAAAATCCATTCTCTTGGTTGATCCATTTATTTTATAAACATCCTTAAAATTCTAAGGTTACCAATCCATCCACAAACTCAATCCAATTCGAATTAGGGAGTGTGCTCAAGATTTTTCTTGTGTCCTCCCTTCCCTAGCCTTCCATCTTCCCCCAATTCGAGTAGGGACCCACTGAGTTTCCCCAACTCACATGAGTTCCTTCTTGGATGCTATATTTAGGCCTAACATGTCATAATGGACAGATTTCATCCTTCAGGTCTGCAATATGTCATAAATTTCATAGACTCTTCATCATTGGTGTCATAGATGACATAGAGGTTAGGGAATCTATCCCAAGTGTGTAAGGAGCTCCCATTGGACTATTCCTCTCCCATGTAAGTTACATTTCATTCCAAATTTGACCTATTATGCATAAGGAAAAGTTTATTAGACTTATAACTCATCCAATAACATTAGGCTTCCCATGGACTCTAAATTGCAAGAGGAGTATGCCATGTGGCACAGAAATTCTAGCTTGTTTGGGCCCCATAATATCCATGTTTCTCCATGCTCCACTGCCACTTCAATTTTCTCTTGTATTTATTTAATTAGCTCCGTTATTAAATATTTATTCCATTCTTATGTCTAAACATAAGTGATTATCTCCCTTATCAAAATTCAAAATGTATCCATCCAACCTAGGGAACTAGTAGGATTGATGGAATTGTATTGCTATGCAATTATTTGAATGGGGACATTACAGTACTCCCCACCCAATATTTCTTGTCCTCAATAAATTTCATATTTTTATGTTGCAACATATTCTCCTCTTCCCATGTGGCATCTTCACTTGGTAGATCCTTCCATTGTACTAAGTATTCTTTAATAGTTCTACTTCTCAATCTCCTTTCCCTTGTCTTCAAAATATTTTTTGAAACAAGTGTGAGCTGACCTTCATCATCTAAAGGAGGAAGTATTTGTGAAGTGACAATTTTATGACCAAGAGATTTCTTGAGACAAGAAACATGAAATACATTATGGATTTTACTCCCTTCTAGAAGTTCTAAGTCATACGTTACCTCCCCGATCTTCCAAACTACCTTGTATGGGCCATAGTATCTTGGTTTTAGATTTTATGCTCCATTATTTTTTAGATATGTTTGCTTATATGGATGAATCCTAAAATATACTAAATCATTAACCTAAAATCTCCTTTCTTCTCTATGTCTATCTGCATATTGTTTTTGTTGATTTTGGGCAACCTGCAAATTGTCTTTCAAAAGCTTTAAAATTTATTGGCTCTCTTCCACCCAATATTTAGCTTTTAGAGAAATACTATCACCAAATATCATCTCAACAAAAATTAAGTGCATCATAACCATATAATTCTTTGAAAGGAGGCATCCCTATTGACATATGAAAAGTGGTGTTGTAGCAAAACTCACCCAAGTGTAGCCATTTTGCCCATGCTTTTTGTTGCTCTCCCGCATAGTTTCTTAGGTACCATTCCAACCATTGATTCACCCTATTTGTTTCGCCATCAGTTTGTGGATGATATCTTGTACTTGGATTCAACTGAATTCCCACCAATCTAAAACGTTCTTGCCAAAAAACAACCATGAATCTATTCTCTCTATCACTTACAATGCTCTTGGGGAGCCCATGCAATCTAAAGATTTCTTTGAAACAAATATCAGCCACTTGTGCAGCACTAAAATATGATTTAACAGAAAATAAATTATCAAATTTTTTCAATCTATCTGATACCACATATATGCAATCCTTACCCAAAGACTTGGGCAAACCGGTGACGAAATCAATTGAGATATTGTCCCATTTTTGCTCCGGAATGGGAAATGATTGCAATAAACCAGCTCGGCATGTAAGTTCTGATTTTTTTTTCTGACATACCTTACATTCATTCATATATTTATGAAAACATTCCTTCATCCCCTTCCAAAATAATATTTTCCTTAATTTCCTATAAGTTTTGAAGATCCACAGATGGCCAGCTAGTGGGGAATCATGTGCTTCTTGCAAAAATTTTGTACTAGAGCTTGGTCTAATGAGTCCCAAATCTAATATTTATTGGATGTCCTTCTCAATCTCATATATGAATTTCTTGGGATGTTTATAATGTGGTATTTTAATGGTTGAAGCACCCTCCTCCATAACAATGTTGTTCTCAACCACCCTATCAGGTGGTCTACCATGTGGAATATCTCTAAAAATGTTTTCATCCTTTCGCAATAGTTTATCTATCTCCTTTGGGTGTTCAAAAACCTTTATGTTTAGATTGGGATATTTTGTATGACATTCAACAACCCATTCTATGTCTCCATGCCTTAATATATATCTCATACTATTGCAAGTCACTACTTGATTTGGGTAAGTGTGCTGCCCTCTCACAACCCTTAGTACACCTTTCGAATCTTGAAATTTCATCTCAGGAATTTGATAATTTACTATATGTTCCCCTATATAATACATCCATTGCACTCCCAAAACCACATTAGTATCAGCAACATCAACCACATAAAAACTATCAACAAAAGTATAGTTACCTACGATGACTTACAGCTTTGGAACCCATGTTTTGCACTGCATTATGTTGTGACCGAGAATGAAAAATGTGAAGCCATCGAATGGTTCAATAGGTATCTTCATTTTCTCCACCATATCTGAATCAATGAATTTATGTGTGTCTTGTCCATCTACCAAAACTAAATCTCTATGTCCTAGTACCACACCCTTGCATCGAATAGTGTGATAGCGAGGCACTGCTGAAAGTAGTGACATTCTTGCTTTGTTTGATGAAGGATGATTTTATTCTTGTCTTTATTCTTCAAATTTTCTCTCATATGCCTCATATTTATCTAAAATTTTCTCTTCATCATCCATACCCCGTTCATAGTCATCATTATTAGAAAATACTTCTATGTATTGAGCTTTTCCCTTAGTACAGTTATGCCCCAACGTCCATGGTTGAAAGCATGTGAAGCACAATTTTTTTCTTTGATGTTCATCCCTGTTTAGTCCTTATTTCTTATTATTTTCAAATGAATCTCTTTTCCAAGGCTTCTTATCAGGTGCATCTCTTTTCCAAGGTTTCGTTTCAAATCTGTAGTTAGGCTTGGGAGGAAATCTTGTTCTAAGAAGCACATTTTGGAGATCTCTAGTCAAGCTCATTGCATATTTTAATGTAGTGGGATTGTGGGATCTAACCAAACCTTTTAAGGGTTCATCCAAACCTTCAGTGAAAAAAATAGTAACCTTTCCATAGACACATCATCCACCTTGACTAATAATTTTTGAAAGTCCATCATATAATCAGTAGGGGCCTCGACTTGCTTCAATTAGGCTAGTTCTTTGATAGAAAATTTTGGATCTTTTTGCTCAAATCTCTCTAGTACCTTGTATTTAAATGATCCATATTTTTTAACCTGATCATGACCCAAAGTTTTGATTCCATGGAACCACCATTCATTGGAATCTCCTTCCAAGTGCAAAATGGCCATTTTTAAGGCATCTTCTTCCACCATATGATTCAGCTGAAAAAACACATCTAGTTTTTGCACCCAAGTGTTAGTAGAAATTTGAGAGGAACAATCAAAAGTAGGGAGTGGCACTTTACCAATGGAAAATTTTCATTCTTTATTTTGGTATAGAGACGTCTTATCTTCCTTCCTTTTGAGTTTGTTTGCAACAATAAAGTACTAATCAAATGGTATACTTTTCTTACAATCTCCATCCAATTTATCCCATTCTTTTGCCATTGTATCAAGTTCAAATTGAATGTTAGGCTCTTATTTGGGTATAATAAATTTAGGTGCAGTAGGCCTTGCTATTCTCTAAAATTAATGGGGTCTATTATGGGGTCCTGTGCTTGAGAAGATATGCCCACCCATTGTCTTATTTTCTTCTGATTGTGAACTACTACTACCTCCTATTACTCCTTTGCTTACAAATTGGCTAGCCATGAATTCGAATCATTTCATAAGATGTTGGGTAATGTTCTTGGTTATGTCATCAAAGAGAGGTTTTATGAGTTTAATATATTCCTCCTTATCATCATGGAGTCCCTTCCCCTCAATAGTCATAGTTTCAGTAGAATGTACCTCTTCTTCTACTACTTCTTCTTCTTCAACAAAAACAACTTCAACTTCAGGTTCTAAGGGTAGTGGATTATTTATTTGACTCATTTTTAATACCATCAGGTGCCAATACCATGCTCCGATACCACTTCAATTTCTGTTTTTAATATTTTTATATTACAATGACCAATTTTTCACTTTTTTCCCTATTTCGACCTTTGACATGTTCACGTCTCCAAATTGACCCAAATGATCCCAAATATTCTGAGAAGGCATATGAATGATATTAAGACTTGAATATGATTTTCAGGTATTATTTATGACCCTCCAAATACTTCTGTAAACTTGCTTAATATTCTAGACAAGGTAGGAGTTTTCACTAGCAAATTGGGGTTCCAATTCCCCTAGGGTAAATGTTGAAAATGGCTTTCCAAATTCTCCCAAACCCACTCAAATTTCTGAAAAGAGGAAGAGTATATTTAAGGTAAATTATTAAGCTCTCATGTCCATCATTATTCAGTTTATAAAATCTATTATAACCCTCTCCCAAATTGCTACAAAATTACTAGTTCGACCCTTGGGGAAATAGCACCAAATCTTCTCCAAATGAAAATAAACTGAGTAAGATGACTTAAAATGCTTAATTTATGGATATTAAACATGTAAAAATCATCAATGTAATTCCATTCATCATAAATATATCAAATAAACATTCTTTCATTCGAAATCATCAGCATTACAATGGAATACATCAATATAGTGGGGAAATGGTCATTGTTTGCTCATTAATAATCACTTTTCCATACAACCATTTGGTATTTAGACTTGAGACTTTCTGAAGATGAATAAAATATTATATTAATCTTATTACAATCATAAATTTACCATGATAAGATCTCCCAAAGAGTACAATATCTCACCCAAAGTGCAATCCCTCCATGAGCAAGAATATGCAATAAATATTGGAAATGGTTGAGAGAATGTGCTTGACTAGAAGAAACCATGAGATTCCCTGTATATTAAACCTAAAAATACAAACTCCATTAAATAGCCATGAAAAACCTGAATGGCTTCTCCAAACACCAACTTGGATGGGAATCTTTCACCCTCAAAATTGGCTAAGGCAAGAAACTACTCATCCACTAGCTCTCTTTCTTCACAAATGCAAATTTATCAAATGCTAAAAATCCATTCTCTTTGTTGATCCCTGTATTTTATAAACATACTTAGCCTTCTAAGTTTACCAATCCATCTACAAACTCAATCCAATTTGAATTAGGGTGTGTGCTCAAGATTTTATATGTATCCTCCCTTCCCTAGCCTTCCATCTTCCCCCAATTCGAGTAGGGACCCATTGAGCTTCCCCAACTCACATGAACACCTTCTTGGATGTTGTATTTAGTCCTGACATGTAATAATGGTCAGACGTCAGCCTTCAGGTCTACAATATGTGATAAATGTCATAGCATCTTCATCATTGGTGTCATAGATGTCATAGAGGTTAGGGAATCTATCCCAAGTGTCCAAGAAGCTCCCATTTGACTCTTCCTCTCCCATGTAAGTTATATTTCCTTCCAAATTTGACCTATGATCCATATGGCCAAGTGTATTATCCTTATAACTCATCCAATAACATTAGACTTCCCATGGATTCGAAATTGCAAGAGGAGGATGCCATGTGGCATAGAAATTCTAGCTTGTGTGGGCCCCATAATTTCCATGTGTCTCCATGCTCCATTGCCACTTCAATTTTCAATTGTATTTATTTAATTAGCTCCATTATTAAATATCTATTCCATTCTAATGTCTGAGCATCATTTATTAGCTCCCTTATTAAAATTCCAAAACCATCCAACCTAGGGAACTAGTAGGATTGATGGAATTGTCATGCTATGCAATTATTTGAATGGGGGAATTACATCGACGATAATCATGATTTTGGTAGGTTCAGAAAAGATTCCATTGCGACAAACTACACACCCCAACATAATTCCGAACAGGGCACAAAAGATACATTTCTTATAGTAGAGTGAAATTTGATATTGGTGACAACATTCCAGCATCATCCCGAGGATCAATATGATCCTTAATGATCCCAAATATTGTCCAATAATCGAAGTAGACATCAAGGAATTTATGAAAAAAATATTTGAAGGAAGCCACTACTATCTTGGAAAAAAGAGCAAGAGCATTCTTGAGTCCAAAGGGCATTACTGTGTATTGGAAACAACCCCAATTTGTTGCAGAGATGGTCTTGTGTCAGTCTTCCTTTGTAATTATAATATAATGGTATCAAGAGAACCCATCAGTGAATGATTAAATTTATTGACCCCTGACACTATTTAGTATCTCATATGTAAATGGAATTAGAAATGGGTCATGTAAACAAGCATCGTTCAATTTTCTTAGGTCGACACAAACCCACTCTTCGCCAGTATTATTTTTAAATTACACTACTATCAGACTGATCCATGTTGATTCTTATACAAATTCTATGATACTTGCATCCAATATCTGGTCCAGCTCTGCCTTGACTTTTTCTTTATACCTCAGATTCAATTGGTATGGTCATTTCTTGATAGGTTTTCCATAGGGATTTAAATATATCTCCATTTCTCCAAGGTCTCCGACAATACCTTTCATCTCTAAGAATTTCATAGGGAATCGATCCTGAAACTCATGAAATAGATCTGTGATTATCCCTATAGTCTTATCATCCTTGTAATCTTCAATATTGGAAAATTTTGGATTCTTCAGGGTGCCAATATTTTTTTTTTTATTGGATTCAGAAATTGGTTGCTAGAAATACCAAATCCTTAGACTACATGCATACCTTCATAATCAAGTATGTAATTTACATCAAGTGGGTCATCATCATCAGGTTCTCCCATCACATTGTATCACTCCATCAAGTGTTGAATTGTTGTGCCAGACTGATTGAAGTTTGTCATTGCGATAGGAATATCTTCAAATATATTTATCTTGATTACTTGCAATGCAACATCAATCGACAGATGATCATCAACCAATTCAAATGTGTGTGTGTGAATCTAGTATCTAATTCATCCCATTCAATGGTTCCTCTTCTCAGTTCAACTAATGTATGTCATCTCCTTGGTATAATGTCTAACATGTGTATGAACTGATGAACCCATTCTTGTCACGGACATGCCTTCCATGCCTCACGACAATACTCAATATGGTCAAAAAGATTAGTCAATCATGTATACTTTTGACCATTATAAATGATCTCTTCTCTGAATCTTATCTCCAACAATATTTGACCTTGTTTCCATTTCGAGATAGATTCTTTATGTGCGACCCACCATCTAGCGGGTGTAGCTTTCAGCACAAATTCCAAGGAGGAAAAGCGCCGATGTTTTGTGACTTTTTCTTCAAACTTTGTCAAAAAATATTCAAGGTTAGGTAAACCTTCATAGGTAGGTATCTCACTTTCCTTAGTTCCTACTCATTGGATAAACCATGTAAATATTGTGCACTTTCTCATGGATACTTCGTGTATCTGATTCTGCCATTTTTCCAATACTTCACCGGAATTTGATGTACAGGAGCTAATACTTCACCAACTAAGCTTTATGTTAGCTATTAGATTTATATAATCATCCCTAGAAGACGTGATTTTATACATATTTTCAAGATAGTCTCATTGTCCTTCACAATTTATTGGCTCAACATATGTCTGAACTTCTAGCGAATCAATTGTCGCGACCACCCTTAGTTCTTAATATTCAACTGATAAGATTATTTTCATAAAAATTGATGATGGTATGATTATCGATCACCCAGTCAGTCCCCAAAAGTGCAGGATACGGGTTTGTGTCATCAACAATGTCGATTACTTCAAAATCAACATATGTTCTCATACCTTCTATCTCGACAAGAATTTGAGTCAATTGACCGATAGGTAGGACTTTCGACTAATTCGCTAATCTAAGCTTAATGGGAGACCAATCTAGTCATGGTTTTCCCATATTTTCCCATGTTTGTCTTGTTAAATTGTTTACGTCATATCCCAAATCTAGGCTAATGTAATCCATATCGTAATCTCCTATTTGGGAAATCATTCTTAACTCACGACCGATATTTACTATTTTTCCCACATGGTTTATTCTTATGTATGGTCACACTTCTTATTTATGTTATTTTATTAGAGCTACCAATTCTAAGACAATATGTTTGGGAGACCAATCTAGTCATGGTTTTCCCATATTTTCCCATGTTTCTCTTGTTAAAATGTTTACATCATATCCCAAATCTAAGATAATGTAATCCATATCATAATCTCCTATTTGGGAAATCATTCTTAACTCACGACCGATATTTACTATTTTTCCCACATGGTTTATTCTTATGTCTGGTCACACTTCTTATTTATGTTCTTTTATTAGAGCTACCAATTCTAAGACAATATGTTTATCATGTATTACTCATAAGCAACTTCTGAAAAAATTCTTTAAGTTTACTAAATTGTCGCATTGCTTTCTTTCGAAATAGTTGATCGAATCTTTCAGGAAACTTCCTTATCAGTATTCTTGGCAGTGCAAGATCAAATGTCGACACTTGATTCTTGTCGATGAATTTTGGTCACACATTCAAGAATACTTCCTTTTCTCTTTGGACCTCAAAGGACACTCTCTTTTGTGCTATTGGTCGCACCTGTGGTTGGTCAAGTTGTGTATCTTGGTCTTCTCCAGTCGCAACACCTCCTCTTGTCACGACAACAATATTTGATTCTCTCATCTCAGTAGAAATCATCTGGATTTTCTGGTTGGGATTCGGGTTAGGATTTCGCAGAGGGTTTGGATTTCCCACATTTCTGTCCTTCCACTTCGTAATCATCTATAGACATTGTCAATAGTATCAAAGGCTTTACAATATGAACATGTCTTTGCAGGGATCGAACAATCCCTAGAAAAATTTCCTGGTTGTCCACAATTATAACATATAATTTGGCCTCTTCTGCAACCAAATCCTCCTTGTTTTTTTCCTCGACCTCGAAAATTTCCACCCCCCTTGGTTGGGGCTATTGTTGATCTGGATACTGATTTTGTTGATATTGGGGTTGAAAATATGGATTTTTTTGATATTGGGTCGGTGGATATTGAACATGTTCTCACTCAACTTGCGTCTACACTTCATTCTTCATCAAATAGGTATCCACCATTTTCTCTTGCAACAACTGGAAATATTTTCCGCTCTTTCTCATCATGGCCTACAAATTTACAAAATTTACAGTACATACTAATTGACATACTTAAAATCTTCTGCAAGTACAAACACTCTTCCAATAGATGGCCTCTAGTCTGGCATATTCTATACCAAAAAATCCCTTGTGCATTTATCGGATTCGGCACTCCTACTACGAAAAATTTCATGAACGCCGAGAAATTGTCCTTGTGGTGTCCTTTTATTTTGCATCTGGTACACCACATTTCTTCTTAGAATTACTTCCCTTTCTTAGTGTCCTGTAGTTGCAAAATGAGGTTAGCTAGTTTTTATTGAATCTACAAAATTCCTGCACCAGTCTCTCCAATCAATGAGGATTCCAACTTCATTGTTATCTCCAAAGCTTTAGTTTGTGACACAGTCTTCTATTGCATCAACAGAAATTTTGATGTGCGAAAACAACACTTCAATGAACCATTCCTTATGTTGTACATCTGACATATGAAGTCCCACACAGACTCTTGTTGAAGTCCCACACAGACTCTCCATGCAATCGCTTAATATCTTTAATCTCTGTAATACATTGAGATTTAGATTTAGGATTTCTGAAATCATCTATTATCTCACTCAAATTTGGTCAAGCATTTTTTGTGTGACTCTTGTCGTAACCACATAGAAGTTTATATACCAGTCGAGCATACTACCCCTCAGATTTGTGATCATATGTGCCTTCTTCATTGCATCATCTTGGACTTGTCGCATAGTCCATACAAATTCACATTGAAACCAATGTTTCTATAGGTCTTCTAACCCATTTCCTTTGAATATCAGCAACTTAATATCATTTCCAACCATTATATTGACTCTTGGTAACCTTGGACAAAACATATGGCTAGGTATTCTATTTCCACTATTATTGTTAGTTGTATTTACAAATCCACTAGGAGATGAGTTTCTGGATCTTACCTTCGGAGATGTATGTGGGGTCGTAGGTGTGTTGTACTTGTACTATGGATCTGGAGCTTCTTTTTCTTCTTCTTCTTCACTTTCTGATATAATTTGGTATTCCTCTTCTTCATCACAAGAACCTTCATCATAGTGCAACGTCAACTTGTATTCTTCTCCTCTGGTCATACTACAACTTCCTCTTCTTTTCATAATTATTCTTCTTTTTCCCGACTGAAATCACCTTCCACTTCTTAGACATCCACCTTCTAGTGAAGTTCCACTATCAACAGGAAACATCTCAGCTTACTTTACTCCATTTTTTGCACACTTCTTCATCGACATAACCCAAGTATTTATATATAGTTCTTTACTCATCGAAATCTATTCTTAGGATTCCTTTTTGGCATACAAGCATCTTTATCCAAGTTCTTAAAGATGTCAAGTATCTTCCTCTTGGTCCTTGGAAAAATTTTATTTTCACCTCACTATATGATGTTATTATGTCAACAACAAACTCAGTAATGTATCTCTCCAAATTAAGGTCTACCCAAAAGTCAACAGCCTTCAACATTGGGTTGCTAATATTCTTCAGTCGCTAAATCTGTTGAGGATTCCACTCTATCAGTTATCCCCCTTGGAAATTTTTTTCATTAGGTTGCTAGCTTCAAAAAACACTCATACAACACAATAGGAAACTCACAAAAGAAAATTTCATGAATATATATGTAGAGGTATTTCTCCAACCACTTTTTTGGATTCAATCATGATCCTTCACTTTCTTCTTGTGCAAACTTGAATGCTTTAGAATCCACTCACTCTTGAATTTCTGGCTTTGTTGAGTGCCAAAATCATTCACAGTCTAGGAAACAAAATCATTTTTTGGTGTTTCTCCCTTCGAACCAGGTTCATACCTTCTGTGTACAACAACGAAGTCCAAGATATCAGCTTGACAGAGAAAGGATTAGCTAGCAGCACTTGTGATGTAGATGCAATCTCACCTGAGATATCTCTTATGGGTAACTGCCATAACCAAGTTTCTATAGTTCGGTGGGGATTTATTCTCTCACATCACCTTACCAACTCGCTCGACCGAGGCCAATGGGTGTATTACTTGTATTTATTATGCACATTCAAGATATTACTCTACTTATCCGTCGACAGAGATTACAACAGTCAATATAATGCCTTATTATAAGTGATTCCAACTAGCAAGAGTACGAAAGATGAATATAAACTATTTATAAGCAAATACATAAACACTTATTCACATCATACATTCATGTGACACACATACACATTAACACAGTAATTAACGTGGAAACCCAATCGAGAAAAACCACAAAGGCTTTCTTCATCTGGCATGATAAATATATGCACCTTTTGTTTGCGCACTCATCTTGCAAACTCGGTTCTAGATATTCTTCTACACTCTATACAGACTTCTCTCTCTTCTCATTCTCTTTGATTGCATATCTCTGAATTTTTCTCTCCTTCACTATATTGTTGATCAGCACAAAGCCTGGATCGACTCACTCTTCTCTTCGACTCTATTGTCAAACACAAAATAACTAGGAAGTAAACAACTGATCGAATTACCAAGAGTAACAGATACAACTGAATGACTAGGAACCAACCCACACGCAACTTGGGTTCTTCCTTTTATAAACTCTTTACATGCCATTGTCATCTAACTTCATTATGTTAGCCGACAAGCGATCATTCCTATTCTCATACATTCCCATTACAACTATCACTAGCCACTATCGGCCCAAAATACAAATATGCTTTATTCCCTAAAGCATGCATGACTCTAACCGACTTCTTACCCATGGTCTCTTGAGTTTTCCTTTTCAGTTGTTGCACGCCTTCTATCGTGATTCCTTTAGCCATGACTGATCTCGTCGCATCTATCCGTTCTATCATGGAATTATTTCTTCAAGGTTTCTTATGTCGTAGCTTTCCTTCACCCACTACTTCTCTTGTATTATATATTCCTCCTTTGCAACTTCCTTCCTAGCATGACCAAAATCTTCACATTTCGAGCAGAATTCTATCTGAATTCTACCTATCTTCTCCTAGGTCCAACATTGCTCGACCAAGGAGACTTTCTAGTGGTGATTTGACCAATAATCCCTTCAACTTCAAACATCTCAATAGGACTCATTGTACTATCATTTTGTTCTTGGGTGATCAAGGAAGGGATATATTGTGTAATCTTCCTTATTTCTTTTGATCTATTAAGAGGAGGTTCAATCAAATTGTATTTGAAGAAAGAGACCAACTCTTTCTCAATGTCTCATGTTTGGTAATATTTTGACCTTGATGATCTTTAAAAGAGAAGATCATATATTGTTTTCAGCGTTCCAAGGCAGAGTGATAAGATAATTGGGTGTTGCATTCTCCCTTTTGTAGTAAGTTTACTCTAGATTTTGGTTTCGACAACCATTCTTCTTTCCTATCTAGCTCTTCAATTTGAGTTTTGATTTATGCTTCATCTTCCACTAACCTTTCATTGAATCCATAAGTGATGATCTCTTGTTGAATCTTAAACATTTATTTTTCCAATTTCTACCTTTTAATGAATATGTTCCCAAATATTTCTCAATTCCACGTCTTGAGGTAGGCCTTTATGGTTTTGAGTTTTTTCTATAACTTCCACATGTGGTTTCCCCTTGGCGTTTCAATTTCATTCCAACATTTGTTAATGTTGTCTTCGAAGGTTGGGTGATTAAGACAAGACTTTTCAAATCTCGTGACAATAGTATGATGTTGTGTCATTGTATGCATATTGACCAGTGGTCATATCCCACTGAAGGCATGATACAAGTTGTTAGTTCTTAACATACAACTAAGATTGAATTCATGGTTATGAATCTATCCCAATATGAGACTATTTTATGGGTGTTTCCCCTTTTGTCATTCCAGGTGAAGGTAGCATTATTAATATCCATGCCGATTAGGCCTAGATGGTCAATGGTTTCCTTGAATTAATTAACCTTTTTTTCTAGATTCCTTCTCCCTCCTTTATTTTCTATGAGTGAGGTGATCATATTGAATCCATCTCTTGAGATCTAATGTCTGTCCCCAATTTTATTTCTTTGTTTCTATGGAGGTGCATGCGGGACATAGACAATTGTGAGCACTCATGTTACTTTTGTCCCTATTATGTGCAAGGTAGCAGTTAGAGAATAAGCATGAGAAAAGAATCTTGATAGATGTACCTCATCCGAGTTTTGGATTATCACTATTCCTCCAACAACGTCGCTTACATCTATTGATGTGGAGGAGGTTTCTTTCCAAATTTTCTTAGCTAGATTCGAGACCATGTTGTTGGAACATTTGGTTTCTTGTAGCATCATGATAGATGGATTTTCAATGGATATTTTCTTATTCAATAGTCTTCTTCTTTTAGGACCATTCGTTCCTCTTACATTCAATAATATTAACTTCATTGAGAATGGGGAGCATTGATGAAGAAAACCTCCATAAGTTGTAGGTATTTTCCAAAGTCTATGATCTTAGACCCAGTTTATTTAATTCATTGCTTGTTTCTTTTGTTTCCCCTCTTTTTATCCTCTTTAGTTCCTTTTTATTTCTTTGAGATTCCTTCTATGGATGCCTAATTGAGGGGTTGCTCTGTATTTGAGCAATGAGCCTCTTTCAATAGTTGAAGTTGTTTGGGAGAGATGGATTTGTGGCTCAGTTTGTTACAATATTCCTACATTCATTTCATATCCAACCATCCTTATTCCATATCTTCCATGTATTCTTTCATCATGTCATTCGCCACTTCGTTTCCTTGAGATTGGGATGCATGGGTTTGTTGATCCATGTTTTCATGAGTTTTAATTTTCTTCTTGCATCCACCTAGTTTTTCTTCATTTTGTGCTACTTGCAAATGTGGATCCTTTCCACTACTTGTCTTCTTCATTGATGGTCCAGAAACATGTCTTGTAAATGTGACTCCATTCCATTATTTGTTTTCTCTGATTTAGCACTACAAAGTTATACGTTGATATGGGATTCTTTTGTTTTTCTTATATTTGGGGCTTCTTAGGTTATCTTATTCTATGGGTTACTTTATTGAAACCCTCTATATCTATCTCCTTTAGCTACTTGACCTTAGTAGCTGGTGCATTCAATGGACAACCTCCATCACTGGAATGGGATGTGCTCATAGTTAATCTGATGGATGCATTATGTCTCTTTGTGTGTAAGACAGATAGCCTTTAGTAACTCCTTTGAAATAGCCATTGATAAGCATATACAAGCATAATATGTATAGTGAGCCATTATGACTTCTGAAACCTTGACAAAAGAGCCTAGAGTATTTCTTATTCCCTCTAAGGCGCATGCTTCCCAGTATTGATGTGGAAAGGAAGATAATTTGATCCATATAGGTTTCGATTTGAATTCCTACTTATTTGGGTTGAATCGCCCCACCCAAAATCTGAAATACAGTCCCACCAAGTTAAAGAATTAAGTCCCATTGTCAAATACTATTTATTGTCTTCAAGACTCATGAATATTACTATGAAAAACCCTTTGGATCCTAACTGGAGGTCATAATTGACTTTGGGTTTCTATTGTGTTAATCCACTAGATTATGACCTTTTGATTCGACCATATGCCTATGAACTTCCCTATTAGTACATTATCCTTCATATATTGGATTATTTCATTGATTCTAGGCAATTTGATGTAGAAGTTTGGTATCATTAATGTTTTAGGTATGCATTTGTTAGGTTTTTTCTTCCAATGAAATCAAGGTGATTGACTTGAGTATTCTATATCCCCTCTCCTATTGATCGTCCTCTCTACTTTGAGGTTGCAAAAATCCTTCTTGTTGGTTGAGTCTCTTTGTGGAAATAGAATGAGTGAGGAATGGAATCATGGTCCCTCCCCTATAAGACATCATTAGTGAAGGTGTTTTAACCCTTTCCATGTGCAACCTCTCCTGCAGCAGGTAGAAGGGTAAATAGTCACCAACCAAACCCTAACCCTAACCAAAGAACCATATTTCCATCTCTTTAGATCAATTAGTACCTTAATCTTTTTTCACTTCTTGTTTTCTATTCTTTATTTGGTTAGTTCTTTTATCACTTAGTCTCAAGCATTAATTTGTCATTTTTTTAATCTCAATACCTCATTCTCTTTAACTTTTCTTGATTTATATATACCTAGCTTAAATTAACATTACTTAAATAAGAAAAAACTCTAACATAATAATGCTAAGAAGTTATGAAAAAAGAAAGAAAAAAATTTATAAATTTTATGATATTAATAAATTAAAAAAGAAAAACATTTTCATAAAATGCTTATTATAAAATTAAAACTGAATTCCATAATATTTATAGTATCAATGATTTTTGAACTTATTAAATAATTTTTTGCAAATTTGTTTAAATCATAAAAAAAAATTATTATAACTAATTAATCAATGAAAATGATTTCCTATATATAAAATAAACCAAAATTTTATGATGTACTATTGTCTTTACCTTTATTCATTGATATGTTTGTCTTTTCTGAGTTAATTGTTTTCAAGTTTAACACTCCCACTCCATAATATAAGAAATTATTTCCTCTATATAAAATAAACCAAACTTTATTTATTAATATGTTTATCTTTTCTGGGTTAATTGTTTTCCACTTTAACACTCCCACTCCCTAATATAAGAAATTATTTCCTCTATATAAAATAAACCAAACTTTTATGATGTACCATTCTCTTTACCTTTATTATGTGCCCGCGAGAGGGATATATATGAATCGGTCAGATGCATTAATCTCCAACAATTTGAAAAAATTTCATTTTAAACTACGGTTTTTATATAGTACGGGGTAACTTTTATTTATGGGTTTTTTTATTAGAGGGATATATATGAATCGGTCAGATGCATTAATCTCCAACAATTTGAAAAAATTTCATTTTAAACTACGGTTTTTATATAGTACGGGGTAACTTTTAT
>LPNX010832519.1:40728-89217 GCA_001517045.1 Pseudotsuga menziesii
TGTTTTGAGAGATAACAGCGAGTGTATAAGAGCACGTGGGGGCGACGAGTTAGAAACAAAGGCCCAGAACCGAAATGACATATTTTGGATGAGGGTTAGGGTTTTCTTTTCAGTTGGGGAATATTAGTGTTTCAAGAGATAACAGTGAGTGTATACGAGTAAGGCAGGGCAACGAGTTAGAAACAAAGGCCTAGAACTGAAATCACAAATTTTGGATGCGGGCCAGGGTTTTCTTTTCATCTGTGTCGGTGGCTATCCTCTTTGGTGTTTTAGGGTCGGCATGAGAGGCTTGGGCTTCTCTCTTCATAGAGAAGTTCATACATCTCATGCCCACAGCGAAAGCCATTCTATTCGACCTTTAAAGTTTGGATGGAATGGCAGTGGTCAAACAACAGTAGGGCTGGATCCACAGATGGAGGTGTTTTCTGCCTCTATCTACTATATTCCTTTGTCCACATTTTATCTTTTCTTCTTTTCACGTTTCCGTGTCATGAGTGCTACAAAATTGGGGTATTTGTATATGAAAATTCCGGCTTGTAAGAGTCTTTTGCTAATGCTTGAAAGAAGCGATAATGATAATGACTGTGTGTGGTTAAATAGGTTTCGTAGAAACTGCTGATAACTAGCATATACATGACATGATTGAAGGCTTTCTGTTACTCAACAATGGGCTTATGGATCAGTTAGGTAGTACTTGCAGGAAAAACTTTGCTTTGAAAACTATATCGTGTTATCTGAAATGGTAATCATGGTTTTCACGAATCTTGTATTATGGCCCTGAGCTTTGAAATGCACAGTTCATTTGGCTGGTATGGGGATGGATGAGTTGGGCCACATAATACAATGCCAAATTCAAGCTGATATTATGGCCCTCATTTCTGAACTATATAGTTTATTGGTCTGGCATGGGGATGAGTCGGACTACATAATCCAATGTCAATTCAATGGAATATTATATTTACATTTGGAGCTCCTTGAAGTCAATTGTTGAAACAATTTGTGTTTTCTTGGATTTGGACGAGGGTTAGTGTTTTCTTTTCAGCTGTGTAGGTGGCTTTCCTCTTTGGTGTTTTAGGGTTGGCACGAGAGGCTTGAGCTTCTCTCTCTTCATAGATAAGATCATACATCTTGTGCCCACAGTGAAAGCCATTCTATTCGATCTTTAACGTTTGGATGGAATGGAAGCGGTGAGACAACCGCAGGGCTGGATCCACAGATGGAGGTGTTTTCTGCCTCTGTCTACTATTCCTTTGTCCATATTTTATCTTTTTTACTTTTCACGTTTCCATGTAATGAGTGCTACAAAAGTGGGGTATTTGTGTATGAAAACTCTGGCATTGTAAGCATCCAATGCCAGTCTTATGTTGACAGTTTTAGATAGTCCTCCGAAGCATCCAACACACTTTTTTCCATTTCCCATCATTTGAGGCCGAAATTGCAACTTTCTTGTCATGGAAACTCAATATGATGGATTACAATTCATTTATCTTTGATTGGATATGCTCTACTTTTGAGAACTCAGACGACAATCTCAACTCAATAAAATTTGATGAGAAGATGGCCACACTTTACCTTCCAAATGTAAAGTTAGACAGCAACACAGAGGTGATCCTCAGAAATCTAGTGGCATTCGAAGCTTCGGCTGTGCCAGGTGCGATGGTTTTTACACGATATACCGATTTAATGAACAGAATGATCAACTCTGAAGAGGATGTGAAAAGTGGAATTATTTGCAACCACCTAGAAAACCATGGAGAGGTTGCTAGCCTATGGAACAGCATGGGTAAGTGCGTTAAGCTCACAAAGGTTCGATATCTCGACAATGTTATAAAGGATGTGAACGGATACTCTGATAGCTGCAACACTACTTTTGGCCTTCACTTGCTTGCAGGATTTCTGCTCTTTGTATGATTGTAAGAAGTGGGTAGGAAATCTGCAAAACTAAAGGTACGCGCCAGAATATTGTCATTGGTACAAGTATGCTTATGGCGCCTGTCTATAGTTTTAAAAATTAAAAATTATATTTTATTTCAAATCGATGGACTTTATGTTGCATCGTATATATATGTGCACCAACACATTTCTCACCAAGAAATTTACCAGACAGGTTTTTAATTCATTTATTTGTAACTATATTTTATTTTATAAATATGATATTATTCATATAATATCATATTTTTCTTGAGTGCGTGAGAGCGATCATGACACGTTTTGAGAACGCAGCTGTGATGGTGGGAGCTTCTGCGAAGATATGCCATTGTGTGTTGGAGCACTTTAGACCTGCTGTTATATTTTGAGCATGAAATAAGTCTTTGAGCATGAAATAAGTCGGCAGCAGTTTGTCCATGTGGAGCGTATGAGTAGGTATTTTGATCGTATGAAAATTAGTTTTAATTTAATTAGATACACATTGCACACAATAATTATTTATAAGAATCTAGTTATTTATGAGAATTTTATAAGAGTACCGTTTAATAAATTAATTTAAAAGAAGCACAAATTTACATAATATATGAAATTATGAAAAAAAAATTAGTTTCATCATATTGATTACACTAAACTTGTACTTTCATGGCTAAGAAATTGTGGCAAAATAATTTTCTTTTTTATTACAATTTTTCTGCAAAAATATCATATTTCTATAGCTTATGTCTTAGAGCAATAGTTGTTAGCACTTGCGGGGACATTGCCACCTCGTGGCTCTTGTTTATTGATATGTTTGTCTTTTCTGGGTTAATTGTTTTCCAGTTTAACACTCCCAGTCTCCCACTCCATAATATAATTTTCTTGAACAACAACTGTCTTTTCAACAGGGATCAAAGATATATAAAATAAACCAAAATTTTATGATGTAATATTGTCTTTACTTTTATTTATTGATATGTTTGTCTTTTCTGGGTTAATCGTTTTCCAGTTTAACACTCCCACTCCATAATATAATTTTCTTGAACAACAACTGTCTTTTCAAACAGGGATCAAAGATATAAACAGTTAAATTTATATATTTTAAATAAACATATTTAGTTTCAATAATAAAAAGGCAGCCAAAGAGAGAAACATTTAAGAAAGTAGAGTTTTGACAGCAACGATTATCTGAACTTTGAAGTACTATGTTTATTAAATTGTTGTATGATTTGCATGCACTGCGATTATGAACATTTTCTATTGATATTGATTGGAATCTGGCCTTACAAATAGGTCTTCTGGACGCTGTTTGGCGCGAATTAATCCGCGTATCTCACTACTACTTAATTTCTAAATTTCTAATGTCAATCAGTGCGTTGTATTCAACGATTTCGGCGTTCTCTAGATGCGCTGAATCAATATGTTCTTCCCATTATTCAACGCGGTATTTGTCGCTTGACTTCGAGTCAACCACACAAGGCCCTTAGCTGCAACGCGTTAGATTTCCGCATTGAAATAGATAAGGAAATTCATACAACCTCAAATTATTCATCAACGATTTTCAGCTCTTCGGCTGTTAGGATAAAGAAAAACAAAAATACTTTGAAGAAAGTTGATGATGGAGCGCAGTTTATTGGCATTCATTGTATTCTCATCTGCTCTGCTTTGTGCCCTTCAATTCGGATATTGCAAACAACCTCTAATGTTTGCTGCTGCTTCAGGTATGAAACAAGGTATTGAGTTTGAGCGCCAAATTGATTTTTGTTCTGATTGCAGATATTTGATAATGTTTTGATCAAGGTATTGAGTTACCAATTTCTCTGTACATATTTGATAACGTTTTGAATCATGTTACCGAATTTGGTAATGTTTGGAATCATGTTACCAAATTCGGCCGAATTGGGCTGAATAGTTCGAAAATTCGTAAATTCTGTTAGATTAGGTGATTGAATGGCACAGTTCGGATTCGTAATTCGGTACGGCCTACAGATACATTTGTGAAAGGAATTCTCTGAGAATTTGTGTAGATGCTCGTAAGGTTTCTGGATCTCCTTAGTATGTTGTGTGCCGTTTGTTGATTTGTTATTTGGTGCGCTGTTTTGATCAGTTGGTTAGATCTATGTTAAATTTCGAAATTTCGATCTATAAAGTATTGAATGAGCATAGATCCAGGATCTACCGAGCACCAGAACCAAGCACCAGAAGAAATACTGGATTCTTTCGTTGATACCGGACTGTAGAGACCAGAGCTGGGCCATTGTTTCAATAATTCTTAGCTTCTCTTTTAAATTATGGTACTCGACGTTTTATTTTCTAAACTAAAAGCTTCTATTCATCTGTCTCCAGTTTTGTTTTTAGTTGTATAATGTATATTCCTTAATTTTTCTTATTTGAGTTTTATGTAACCAGTTTTTCGGTCAAAAACCGAATTCAAGCTTGTTTTTATAAATATTGTTAAAGTATATATATTTCGACTTCAAAGTAATTAAGTTGATAACTATGTTTAAAGTTTATATATTTCATTTTGCAGACGTATCGATGGAAAGCCCAGAAGATCGTGGATTGTCGATGAAAGTGTTGAATATGGAAATAATGAGAAGATCCTTAAGGCGTGAGCCAGTTTCCCCTCCCCCTCCGGCTGCCCAAGCAAATCAGCACCCTATTCACAGGCATTAATAACGATATTACTCATCAGATTCGCCTCTTTCCTTCTCCACAAATGTAATTTTCGAGTATGTTATTATTATTACCGTTGTAAGTTGGTGTCCGGTGGGAATTTTCGAGTATATTATTATAGAGTTAACTTTTTACCGGACCATTTGCATTGATTGGATGATCTGGCTCACCTGAGCTTTCACATCATGCATTGCTAGTCGTCAAATCCATGCAAATGGTCGAGTAAACAGCTAACTCCTATTATTATTATTACCTCTGTAAGTTTGTGTCCGTTGGATACAGGTAGACTTCAAAACAATTTAGGAATTTAATTTGATGAGCATATCTTTAATAGACATTGAAAGAATTTATGAATGAGGACGATATTTTAAATTTTGGAATTATGTTCTATTCATATCATAAATTTTATTAAATTCTAATTATGTTTAAATATGTTATTATACCTGCCTCACCACGTATATTGTATATTGTAATCGATCGAATTCAAACCGCGTTGACTTTGGGTATTAGTTGGTGCATATCGGTGCATATTTAAAAGATTAAAATCTATATTCCAAAGTTTAACTTTGTAACATGAAAAATAGCAATTTTTAAATTTATTCAAATTGTATTTATTTGTGTTGCTATTGGTTAAGCAGGGATGATGTCATCCTCGAAGTTTGCCATCTGGATTTGGGTCGACACCTGGTAACAATGACATCATATGTAACTTTTCACCTACCCGCTTCTTCCTCCGGGAGCTCAACGGAATTTCGAAATATGCATCGGACTTTGGATCTATCATTCCCGAGTATGATCTGGACCGTTGATTACTGGACTTTGCAACCTCCGCTTTCATCCTGGTCGTTAATCCCTCATCTAATCTATGATAATACCAAGCTGGAGAGGACGCAGAGGAGCGCACACTTCAACGGCAACGGCAGCTACCGAGACTTCAATACTGGAGATCATGGATTCAAATAACTTGCTGCCCACCGAGATGAGCAGCAAATTATCGTTACAGGATTCGAACACCGCACCTTCTCCGACTACTGTTGCTTCTAACAACAATGGAATTGAAAGAAACGGCAATGGCGTCCAACGCTCCAAGAGCTTCGCCTTCCGGGCTCTGCAGGAGCCCTTTCGCATCGAAGATTTTGAATGCGAGAAATTGCTTGGGGTCGGTTCTTATTCCAGGGTATTTTCCACTCCCAGACCTTTTTATATGCTTTAAATTCTATGCATATCTGTTATTTTCAGTTTCGTGCTTGACTGTGGCACAATTAAAGTCCTATTCAGAGAAATATTCTGATCATGAAAATGTATGAATTTAGTATGTATATTTTGCTAACATGGCTTGATCTTTTGAGTATGTAGCGAGGTCGACATTCCAGTCCCGTGGAATATTTTTATAAGTATAAAAATATGGAGTTTCTCACGATTTGATTACATCTAAGGGATGGAAAAGAATGAAGATCTACATTCCGTTGCATTTTCGATTCGTTAGCTTTAGTGCGCTTTAGACCCTGTCGATTTTTTTTTATCTCTGGTTCTCTGTGCTTGATTTGGTCACACAATTAAATTCCCGTTCAAAGAATTCTTATGATCATGGAAATATATTCTTATATTCTTTATTGGATATTAGTGCGTCCCTTCAGCCAACATTAAACGCAGAGGGTTTCACCTTTGGAGAATGTAACGAGGTAGAGATTTCGAGTCCTGTCGACTCATTTTACTAGTGTTTCTGGAATAACAATGAAGCCTAAAACATCTCACAATGTAGTTTAACCTTGAAAGCTTTCTTGTCCGTTGTGGCGTTTTACCTTCGCGAATATCGCAAGAGAAGGAAAGCAAGAAGGAAGCAGAGTGTGGAAGAGATAGGCTGGCACTGCCGTCTAGTCGTTAAAAGGCAGACCAACCTACATGAGTCCTAAACCCCTTGAACAGTGTGTTCTCGTGGGAAGAACAAAATCTAATGGCGATAGTTAAAACCATGATGCAGAAGGAATGACACACTGATGACATATTATCACAAAAACATTCCAAATTTACTTCGTTGAAGTGTCTTAATTGATGTCTTGTTGAGATACAAAATCACTGCCATTCGACCCCTGCACATATTAAAATACCCTGTAAAACAGCTACTAAGATATTACCAGGCCATATCGACGAAAATCTCACGAGCGGCTTTTCAAGGCATTAAAATATGTCCTGATTCGAATTTCAGTGGGTGAACTGTTGAAAACGTGAACTGTTGAAAACATGAACTATTTAAAACATGACAGAGCAAAAAGGAACCCGTCGTTTACACATGCAGGTAAAGAACAAGTAAGTTCATGCTATATATAAGGGACAATTGTCCACATTTGCAAAAAAAATGGTTAAAGCAGTAGAATAACCTCCAAAGTGGTCAAGATGCTACAGAATGAGTGAAAGTCGATGTCTTACCTGTAACGCCATGTATATATTCAGTTCACAATTACTAGAAGCAGATAAGCAATAGCTAGCCAGCACTCCACAGGTAGCAGCAGGCTGGAACTAGGGATGCAAACCCCATGAATGCAGCCACTTCATTTGGATTTCTTCCCCTCCATGTGTTAAATTGCTCCAAAATTGTCGACTATTTTTGGGTTGAAACATGCTTCACTCCCACTAAATTCCTGGCAGACTTTTGGCTATAAGAAACCATCTTTGAAATGAATGGGTAGGTGCACGCCAGGATTTTGCATCATAGGCAACCAAGAAACATAAAGGAAGGCTGTTGTCCTTGCTGCCACTCTATGACCTCTTAATTTTTATGAAAACCTCAATCTCTTCAAGCCCTCAAAGCTTCTTTGTGGGTTTGGCCTACTGAATTTTGAGTCCTTCATTGTAAAATTTCAATGCATTCTCATGTTGAAAGGCTAAAAAATTCAGCTCCAAAACCTTCCCATGGATGCACATAGCGAGTGCCATTTTCAATATTTCAATGGATTCTTCATGCTGCCTAAGCCTGCACTTGCAGCTAGGAGATGAAGGAATGAGATATCACAAGGGAAACTTGAAATAATTCCAAACCTACGACCAAATGACAAATTTAACCTGTATCTTGAACGTTGGTTAATTCTGCACAGCTTCAATCATTATGCTGAGCAAGCCTGTATTGATTAAGGCATCTTCTCCAAAGAGAGGAGGATATATGTGACCGTAAACGAGAGTACTCTACCGGCAGAGCTCGACGTGGTCCATCTCCCAGTTCTCTGCCGACGTGGTCCATCTCCCAGTTCACAGAGGATGTTGTCCATGTGGTTTTGCATGGATTCAACGTGGCTTTGGTCAATTGCATGTTTCGACACGTAATTCGTCTTCCTGTCAGTTAATGGAAACTATGTAAGCAGAGATTTAAATAGAGCTTACATAAGCTCCGCCGCCAACGCCCGAGACACCGTTAACAATGAAGACGTCATCATCTAACACTCTAATAACACCAAAGATAAATCTATAATCTAAAAAATATTTTAATTTTTTTTCTTTAAGTAATGTTCAACATTAGGTTTTGAAAAATATTTCACTAATGTACGGATACTTTAATTCAGGTGAACTCTTTATAAATGTCTCTCATCTGGACATAAAAAGTTAAAAAAATTGAGAAGAGTTTAAGAATGGTGTTAAAATTACAAGTTAAAATGATGCGATGGCTTGGAGATTTTCAAGGGATCTAATGGAAAATGCAAATGGATTTTCGATTTCCAAAGATGTAATGGAAAATGTGCAAATTTCTCTTCTTAAAGGTCCCATCGAGACTAGGCTAAAATAAAAACCATATATATACACACACATCATAGTGGTGTTCAAAAAAAATGTGTTATATTAACATCTCAATAGTTGGCCTAAAAGCCCCCCTCTAAGCTACCCTATATTTGTTAGGTATAAGCACGTGCCAAAATGATACACCTTGCTGGCATTGAAATCTTAGAAAACACCAACTCACCAAAAAACTCCCATAAACTCATCTCAAGGATCTAAGACTGGGTTTTCTTTTTATTTGGAACTAGGTCTCATAGTTAACACAACCTTTATGGATCGAATCATAGGCAATCCAATATCATTTATTCATAGCTAATACGTGTTGTGTTATAGTAAGACGAGCTTAATCATAGGTATCTAGCCTATACTATTATATTGGAGATTTAAACCGTTGAATGGATGCTAGCGTTAAACTTTATACTATCATAATAGGTTGTGCAAACTCATGGACACATGGGCTCCTCCCATGAGTGCTTGCTTTGTCATTTGATTTGGAGGATTTGTGATGATTTGGAGGGATTTTGAAAATTCTAACAGCTGCAATCTAATGGCCTCTCACTAGCAAGCTGCCTCCTGACGACCTTTCACCTATTAGCCCTAGCATTTCCCTTGGCCTACGGCCTGGCGAGTGGGAATAGTATTTGAAGAGAGCATAAAGACGGCTGAGCTTAACCAGCATGTATGTTCATGCTGGTTAAGCCGGCTGGCTCGCGTGGTCCCCTCATATCGTCCCTATTCTTCATCGGCCAGAATCGGAAAAGCAGTTGGTCACCGACGATCGTCTTTTTGACAATCCCTTTCCTGGGTCCCTCTCATTAACTGGTTCCATCACAGGGTTTCGAGCTTCACTGACGCACGTACCAAGAGAAATCGTAATGTCATCGGTAGTCGTCCAATTCTCAAGGCGACCACTTCGCATGCCATGGCATGCATGCATCTGACCATCCCAAATTTGAAATTTGAACTTCTTAAATGGGTAGGGAAGTTTAGACCATAACTCCTCACCTCATGTCATCCTGGATGTTCCAGCCATGTATCTGTTTATGACTGAGGGCCAAATGTCTCTAAGCCTACCAGTCGAAAAAGAAAAATTGGAGGTAGACGTTAATCGATGCTGCAAGATTGCAGCCTGCAATAATCTTATGTTTTACATCGCCTTCAACGCCTTTTGGGGACTGCATGTTTTCGTGACCAATATGGTCAAATATATTGCTGCCGCCGGGGGCGAACTACATAGAGATCTAGCCGTAGAGGTCCGCGAAGCCATTGATGCACACGGGGGACTCAATAGCAGGGCTCTGGAGAGCATGGCACTAGTCCGTTCGACTGCATACGAGGTGATGAGAGTAGAACCGCCTGTGCCTCTACAGTATGGAAGAGCCAAGGAGGATTTCTTCGTCGAATCCCACGACGGGCGTTATGCGGTGAAAAAGGGAGAGATGGTGTGCGGGTACCAACCGTTTGCAACGAGAGATCCCAAAGTGTTCGATAGGGAAGAGGAGGTCGTCCCGCATCGGTTCATGGGCGACGATGGGAAGAAGATGCTGAAGCACCTGCTATGGTCTAATGGCCATGAAACGGATGAAACGTCTACGGATAACAAGCAGTGTGCGGGGAAGAAGGGTAATGTTCTCGCCGTGGCTTATCTTTTTCTCGTGCATTTCTTCCTATGATACGATTCTTTTGCCATACAAAAATCCACATTCTCCTCTGTCACCTTTACGATGCTCACGAAGGCCACTTTCTGACACCGATGCAGGCATTGTCCATTGTCCTGTTCTTAAGTCAAATAACTGATAAATAATGACAGGGTTTCTATATTTGCACTGAATTTCCTTTTAGTTAATCCTCCTAGATTTGTTCTCTTTAATGGTTGCTATGATTCCTTACCAAATGGCAAATTTAGTCTCAATTTAAGGCTTTTTCCTGTTCACTGTTGTGGGAGGCTAAAATTCCCATTCACATGTTTGCATTACTAATTTGTATTTGCTATAGACAAGTAGTATTCTCGTACCTTCACCAGAGTACAGTTTGGCGGGGCAATTTCTGACGCGAGGGCTGGTTGATGGTTTCTGGCGCCGAAGATAACGACAAAATTGTACAGAAGGCCATAACTATGCACGCTAATAGGGAGAAATGTTTGGAACGAAAGAATTTTCTCATAGAGATTATTCCTCTTCTCGGAGTTATCCCTTACTTTTGGCCTCTCGAAGTTCAGATTGTGCATGGATTAAACGTGGCTTTGGTCAATTGCATGTTTTGACAAGTAACTCGTGTGCCTGTCAGTTAATGGAACTATGTTTTAAAATAGTCCGTCATCCTACGCAACAAACTTTAAAAAAATAAAAAATAAAATTCACAGGTCTACTTTATTGTGAACAACTCACCTGGCAAGTAATTCGTGTGCCTGTCAGTTAATGGAACTATGTTTTAAAATAGTTCGTCATCCTACACAACAAACTTTAAAAAAATAAAAATAAAATTTCTTGTAAGGAACCTATCCTGACCTCTGTCAACCTATAATTGTTATGGTTTCTCACTACTTAACGCACGCCCTTTAAGAAACTAATGGTTAGTTGTGTGCACACCCACCGGGCCACCACTACTTTCATCTGTATTACAATATGGCTTATGTGAATTATAATATAACGCAAATGGTGACATGTCACTCATTTATACATAATGTTACATAGTTTAGTGGCAAATGAAAATAATTACACGTTTTGAGCTTAGTGGCAAATGAAAATAATTAAATACTAGTTTCTTATTCTTCCACAAATCACTCACACAATCTTCTTAACAATTTCCTCTTAAATATACGACTTTTGTGAATGATTGAAGTACACGTGATTTTCTCTAATTTATAATGTTTCTCCATATTAACACAAATAAATAAAAATTTATACTATTGCTTTCTATCATTCAACTCCATGTAAGAAACTAATGCACAACGATTTCCATTGGAATTAGCCTTGAACTTACTATTAGTGTTATGTTTATGCATGAACGTACTTTATAATAATAATATTGTTCACATAATCCATGTTTATGTTTAATGCTTAAAATATAGACTAATATAGGGTACAAGATTCAGATTACCTAAACCCTAGGGTGAGAAATTATCATGGATGAGCCAGATTGAACTTTGAATCTTGACTGTCCAAAGAATTGAGTTGACGATTGGGTCGATCCACTAATCCAACCATGTTAAGGGTTGTAACTTAATTTACCGTACAATACACCTTAAAAAAATTTCTTAATAATTTGTCAAATATAATGCAACATAAAAATTAATATTTTATTACATATAATAATAAAAAATACAATAAATGAAACTGTAAATATTATTCTATGGCAGGGACTAGCTAGGTTGTTTAGGGTAAACTCAGTTTCAAAAAATCAAAATATCTCTAAGCAATATCAAAGCACGTGTTAAAAATTTCATTATAACAACTAATTTCTGAAAGAACATGGAAGTAGGGTATATAAACCTTGCACCTGTGTCACGAAAAATGAGTGTTGAGAAGCATGTAGAAAATGTAGAAATTAAACTACAAACAAATTGTAGAAAATGGAAAAACCTATAAAGAAAATGTAGAAATTAAACTACAAACAAATTGTCATAACCATATTGTTAGTCTTGCCAATCCTAATGAAAAAACCTATAAAGAAAATGTAGAAATTAAACTACAAGCAAAATGTCTAAATGCTTCATCACCATCACATGCCATTTCAATATCTATGGAACTTATACATCTCAACGAAAGAATGTTTGATGATTGATAAAAGTCTCAAAGAATTTTTCTCTTACAACTACATGAGACCGAATTTTTGGGATCCAATGTCAAAACTTTGGCGATCAAATATTAGGATCAAAGTACTGCTCAAACTTAAAACACCAAGTCCAACTTATCTTTTAATGCATTTTGCATTAAATTCAATAAATAAAAAGAAAATTCAAATGTTCTACTTCAAATAATGAAACCATTCAAATGTTCTATATTAGATATGAAGCAATTGTGAACACCTAACTAAATTTTTCTAATAATTAAAAAAAAAAATTATAACCAATTATACAAATTATAAACATTATTTTGGAGCAGGGACTAGCTAAAATATATACAACGTAAAAGAAAATATATGTCAATACATATCTCATAATGTACGTATCATGTTTACCTTATGAATTGAAGTTATTCTGGACCAAATTTTCATATAATTATTTATTTTTTCACTACAAAATATTTGTGGTATGCATTGCAAAAAGATATAAGTTAAAATAGAGTGACATCTCACATAGAAATATAAGTACCATGGCAACAAGTAATACATTGTTTCAAGTTTGAATGTTTCATAATTTCTTTAACTTTTAGCTTTAAACTATATACAATATCACAATAAAATATTTCTAAGAGGCAGGTATAAGCAGCCTTGCTGCTATTTCACTTGTTTGTATTGATGGCATGAGTAAAATTATGGAGGTTAGAAAATTATCGAATTTGACTTATAATCAATCAAAAATAGATTGAAATAAGAAAAATCATTAACACAAATAAATTTATTATTTTTATTTATTTAGATTTATTTTATTTTTTAAATGTTTTAGTTGTTTTAAAATGAATGTTAACTTTGAAGTATAATTTAATTTTTATATAATTGTTTAAACATGAGTAATTTTTAGTTCTTAAAGTTAGTTTAATTGGTTGGAGATTAGACTCCAAAGACTATAGATGATGAAGTAGGAGGTTTAATTCTCATGAATCTAAATAGTGTCTAAACAAAGCTAAGAGTATGTCTTATGATTATGGCATGCTGCTATATTAACTTCACTTAAACTAAATTTAGTCTAATGGACCAGAAAAAAAATCTTCTTATCTTGCTAATCATATATAGAATCGAATAGAAGAATAGAAGAAATATAGGTGGCACATCTCCAAGATAGAGATGTATACAATGTCCATGGTATGAGGCCAACATCACATAGCTTTTAAGAAGCATGAGTCCAAACGTTACATAGCTTCTAAAAAATAACCCGAACTATTACAATAGTAATAATAATGAGCAAAATCGATTAGTGCAAAGATCAAAGATCTAGTAGATGTGATCGGACATGGAAAAATAATACTAGATATGCACTATAGAATGTAATAGTCACCCAGAAAATCAATGGATCTAAGCCAATTAGTCAAAATTTAGAAGATATACAACGTCCCTTCATGAACACGTTCACCCTCAATGAACTCCTAGAAGTGAACTACACCCTCCTCACATTGTACTGCTTTCTTTAACAAAGAGTCTGTCATCGCATTATATTCCCTGTGAATATGTTGAACCTGGAGCTGGCAAAATTTGGAGACCATCTCTTCAGTTTTGGATAACCATGTGACAAATCAAGAGCTCCAAGCTTAGACAATCCTATATGCCAATTTATGATCAGCGATGAGTCCCCAAAAATATGTAGCATTACAATCCCATTTATCCAAGAAAAAAGTAGGCACTGAAAGGAAAGCAAATCCAATTTTGTGTTAGGCGCATGGCCACATCCCAGACAGAGATGAAAATCATGATCTTCATTAACCTTTAGAAAATATCCACACCCCCCAACACCCCTTTGTGCAACCCCATAAAAAAAACAATGGCATATCCCTCCAAAAACTTTGATCCAACCAATACACAAGGTTTGGTATGTGGAGTTTTTAAGCAATACTCCTTGAACATCCCAACTTCCTTCAACACACAATAATGATAATCTGGTTTCTTTCCATGAAAGATGACTGAATCCATCATCAACCAAATATGCCACCAAATGAAGATAGGAATGAATTTAATTTATTACTGACAACCTCATGCCACTCATGAATGATATGTGTAATAAGTCTAGTACCCCAACTAATTTCAATATGCAGATTTGTGCAAGTAGCCATCCAGAGGTCTGCTTACTGAAATGGAAAAGAGTGAAAAGATGATCAATAGTTACACAATCTTGACTACATAAACAACATAATCCAGGACCATTCCATCCTCTCTTTTGCAAATTTTCCCATGTGAGAATCTTGTTCTCCAAGCAAAGCCAAGAAAAACATTTTAATTTAGCACGAATTTGCCGCTTCCAAATCCTACAGGACCACTAGACCGAGATAGTCTCACAATGTGTCTGAGCCAAAAGTCCATGTGACAATTTTTTGTTCTTAAAAGTTTGATAGAACCATGCATATATCATATATCATCGTAGTTTTTATGAGTTAAAAGTTTTAAAAAAACAGTATTGTAACAAATATTTTGAAAATGCCATATAATGTGGATGTAGTCACTACATTGTTATTTCTACACCTAATATTTTAGGAATTGTCCAATGTTTGTCTCAAAGTTTCTTTTTATTTTATTAAGGTTCATTATCTTCTTTTTTTCTATCTTCTACACTAAGCTTGATCACCTTCTTATAGCTTGTAATTCTTTATCACACCACAATTTCTCATTAAATTTAGATGTAATAATATTTGAATATTATCATTATGTAGGTTGACATCTTCCTAGATTTTAAATGATTTAGCTAAGACTTCATCTTTATGCCAACCTTGATTGAACATCAATTGGACTTGAAGTAATCTTAGGAAGCATCGTGTTATTATTTATCGTGTTCATGTACATTATGTAACTATTCATAGTCGCGCTCTCAATGAGGAAGAGACTCACTTAATCTAAATTTATGTTTTAATTTGCATTATTTATGAAAATCTTAACATTTTTGGCCCAATCTACTATTGTAAAATAGAGTTTATATTTTAATTTTCAATATGGAATCCTAAGACTTAGAAGCACATCCAAAATCTATGGACTTAGAACTAGACTAGTTTAAAACACACTATGCTTTGCAAATGAACCTAGAACTATTTGAATGTTGTAAGCTCAGAAATACCAAACTCCCTTACAGAAAATGTATTCATTAGAATTCTTAAACTCATCAACATCTGAGATATGAAATATTCTAAAAACTTAAAATATCAAAACCGTAAACTACAACATTGCCACTTCATTGTTGAAAGCAAGAAGACATTGAATTCGTTTACAAGAAGTCATCTCACAATGTGTTTGATTTATTCAACAACTAAGTATATTCTCTAATGGAAAATGGAGCTCCAAATAATCTACATTAAGCTGGAAAAAAAAGATATACTACTATCAATCAACAAAAACCTACTTGCATCACACACCTTACTATTGTCAATCAATGAAAATCTACTTGCATCACACAGACTGAGACTTTATTGTAAAATGTAGTTTGAGATTTTTAATACAACACCACAGAAAACATCAAAAACATACCAACATGCAATGATGAAATAAATGAGTGTCCAGGCTTGGAAGAGTGGGCCCTCCACTATTTCTCTCACACACAGGCAAGTTTACAGAACTCTTAACACTAAATTCGATTCCATGGCATGTAAAATACAACACACATAGCTATAAAAGTCTGAAGTTTTTATTTCAAATGCAGATCTTCACCATTTTTCGGATGGAAATTACATTTAAAAAGGTTCAAATATTTATACTAAATGTTTCAAACTGGAAATGTTATAATCCTGGTAAACTATCAATGACATCTCGCCATTATCCCTGAGCTCATTCTCTAGATCCACGAACATAGGAAAAATCTCTACAAAATTGGAACGGCCCTATTTTTATGCTTCATGGCAGCGCATGTGGTTGTATTTGACAAATGTTGACTCAACACATGTGAAACTTGTTTTGTGAAGGCATTAGCAATTAATCCATCCTTGGACATCAAGGATTCCTCTGAGTGTTTCAAATCGCACCCAGCTATCCTGCAAATATCCAAATCTAGGAGAATTTACGAGAAGTTAGCAAATTATGTAATTTTATTGAAATTTATATTTAAATGCTTTAAAAATTTAAAACTCCAATTCATTAAGAGCAGCAACAATTATACCTTAGTTTTTTGAATTTCAAGGCCTTATGGATGAAACATGAGGGTTTATGGATGAAATATAAAGGATTAAGAGGATGACTTGAAGGGTTATGGAGCAAAAATAGGTGCAAAAAATAGTGTCCAATATCTCCCCCAAGAGGAAGCTATCGCATGTCCTCATGCACAAAAAGTGTTTCCAAAACTGAACTTGCATATCCCCATGCACGCAAAACTAACCCTGCATATTCCCATGCACAAAATTGTTGTTGTACTATTTCTACTGGTCCTCTAACATCTCTACTATCTGTGATGATGCATCTACACTGGCCAGAGTTGTGTGAAGGACCCTCAATCTCTCATATTTTGTTTTAAATGTTCTCTTTCATTGATACCATTTATATGCTTGTTTAGATATTTGAATGTTTTGAACTCTAAGCCTTCTATTTATCTTCCTCAATTTCTCATTTTCTAACTCTAATTCCTTCATTCTCAGTTCTAACTTCTCAATCTTTCTGTTTTTCTTGGAAGAATTCTTCTTTTTCATCCTTATTGTAGGCTATGTGGAAATAGTGTCCACTCTAAATTCCTCATCTTTTTTTTTAATTCTTGATTCCCCTGCTCTGAATATTGTTTCTCTTCCTTTTCTATAGTTTTCTGATCAAATACAAGAGAAATGATGGATGTATCCTCATTATTTTTCTCTTTCCTATCAATTGAAATCTTTTCAATTGTCTGAATATCCATTTCCATTGTCTCTTCTGCATTATGTTGTTTAAAGATGGTTTTCGCTTCTTCATCATTTTTCCCAATCTCACCTGTTGTACTTTCCTCTTGAATTTCCAAAGATTGAATGTATACATAATGTCTTTGTTGTACCTCATCATCATTTTTTGTTGCTTGTTTCTTCTGAACTTGCTGATGTTTCCTTGATCTTATTTCATAAGTGGTGAAGATCTTATCCTTTTCTTGGAATTGTAATTCTTCTTTTACCATGCTTCTGGTTCTTATTATTCTCTTAGGACATTTTGAGCTCGTTTCCTTAGAGTTATATTTTTCATCCTCAATGTATGTTATCATTAATACTTCATCTTTTTTCAATCCTTCCTCCAGCAGCTCCCCTAGTTCTTCAAATTCATTATGAACTACAAATTATTGCCATGTCCAATTTTGTTTTTGCAATTCATGTATGAGGATAATCTTGATGAGTCCACAGTGAAAAAGGCTTGTTGTAGTTTCTTTGAAATGTTTTTTAATAGCTTTAGCCATTCTAGAAAGGCTTTGTAGCAAAAAATAGGGTATGCTAATCTCATAGTCACCCCTCAAATGTTGCATCAATTTAATGTGATAGAGATATATGACACTAAATCTTCCTTCAAAAGTAATGAATTTCTAGATGACATATGCTACTTCATCCCAAGGATGAATCAACCAACTCCTTGGTACTTATTTCTTCCATTTAACTAAGCCTTCCCTTGATCTACAAAAGAAAGGTATCCATGCCTTCTCCTCAAACTGTTTTGCTTTAAAGAACCTTTATCCCTATTGAGGTAATCCAATAATTTGTGCCAAAATATCCTCACATAATCTGAAAGTAAAGTTACATGTTGTAGCCCTCTCACCATCAAATGAACGGGAAAATTCTTGGCTAACTTTTTCATCATATCCTTCAAACTTTTCAAAGAAAGGAATCCACTATTTCTTACCAAAAAATTCCAAACATTTTTCATGAATGGTAGTGTAACACCCCGGTTTTGACTCCGTTTGCATTAAATGAATATGATGTATATATTGTAATTAATCATGGTGTGGAGTTAAAGGCAAAATCCCCACCATTGATTTAGCGTTTAATGTTCTGGCGATTAAAATCGTTGCCGATAATATATCGTGATATCCAGCACATTATAATTTTGGCATCATGTAAATATGCATTTTAATTAAAATAAACCCCAACCAGCTATGTCAATGCAGCCATAATGAAAAGGGCATTATTTTCCCAAGGATAGGGAGGGAAATTATTTAACCCTTGGGGCCAATGGGGAAAAGTCAAGTGTCAGTTGTTAAACCCATTTAGTTGTCACCCACCCTTTTGACTTACTCACCTTTCCTTATCTCATTCAACTACCAATTAAACTTCCTTTGATGTTAGTTGGGAAGTTATTGCATGGAAAGTGGTGTGGCAGGACTGTCATTCCTTGCTCACACGCACACTCCTCCAAGAGATTCATTCACCCTCACATGGGCAGGAGGAGACAACGCTACCCATTCTTCCATTATTCTTTGGTTTTTTTCCTCACGTAGAGGGCTAAGGGAGCTGTTTTCTGGAATTCATGATTTTCCTGTGTATGTGCCATTCACATTTTGGTTTGGTTGTTGTGGGTTCTCATTTACGATCTAGGGTTCCTTGACATTTTCTCCTCACGCACAGGTTCGGGATTTTCCTTCACAGGATCACTCAGTCTTCACGGATGCATACCGCAACTGGTTCAATCTTCTTTTTCTAATTTTGTTGTGTGTGCAATTTCCTTCAATTTGTGGGTCTATGTATACATTTCCCTCTCCATGCTGAGAGTCTATTGTGTCTGATTCCTTTTCCAATTTTGGGCTATGTCTTTCCCGTTACCTTAGTGGTGAGATCATGGCTATTTTTTTCCCCATGAGTGTGGGTTGTTGCTTAGTTGCTTTGGCCACGATAGGGCCAAGAACAACTTTGAGATCGTTTTGCTTAGTCTGAGCTGTGAATTTCTTGATTTTGCTGTGTGTATGTAGTGGTTGGTATTTGGACTGTATTCGAGTGGGAATGAAGGCTTGGTCTGCTTGATAAACCTGGTGTGTTCGGGAGCCTCATAGACAGAGCTAGAGAGATGGATTTCTTTTCCACACCCCCCGAATAGCACTGGAAGGGAAGTTAGGGCCCGAGGGACTATGTAGCAGAGAAGGGACCGGTTCCTTGTGTTGGGTGTGTGTGGGTTTCCTAGAAGTCAGGCTAGTTCTAGTGCAGGTGTCCTTAGCTCTTCAGTGAGACCACTAGCTTAGCAGTCAGCTTTTCCCAGCTCCCTAAAGGCCTAATAAACCCAACTGTGTTGGATTGGCTAAGTTGTGTATCTTTGGCTATGTGTGAGCCTACTTAGTTTCCTTATTCCTTGGGGAATCATGCCCAGCTCGAGGGTGGAAGTGTTTCTAAGAGATTAAGGAGAACACTAGCCTATGGTTGGGTGGAACGTTGCAATGACATAGCTGGTTGCAGGGAGCTTCATTCAAAGATAAGTATTCTTGTCTATTTCATTCATGCAATTGTATTTATTGTTTAATGAATTACAATGAACACGCTGAATGCTTGAATGTATGGTTTTGCTTCTGCTGAATGGTAATGATGTATCCATGTTTTAGTTTCAAAGCATTTCAGTTTTTTATGTATATGTTCATTGGGCTAGTTTCTCGGATAGATGATTTTATGGTAGCGTCCTCTTCACTGGTCAAAGGGTAGAGGACATTACAGTGTGGCATCAAAGCACACATTGCAGCATGGGTCTCAATGGGCCATGAGAAATATCGGATGACTTAGGTTGAAGTCTATCCAATACGATGGATGACTTAGGCTGAAGTCCATCCAATACGTCGACTGAATTAGTCGAAAGCCCATCTGATTCGTTGGATAACTTAGGCTGAATCCCATCTAATAAGTCAGAGGACTTAAGCTGAAGCCCATTCAGTAAAGAAAACCACACCGAGAGAAAACTTTGAAAATCATCCAAGTCTAAATTTTTGCCAAATTTCTCGCCTGGGAGGAGTCAAAGATCTCGGCTCGTAGGAGCCAAAGCTCTTGGCTGGGAGGAGCCAAAAGTCTCAGCTAGGAGGAGTTGAATGTCTCAGCTGGGAGGAGCTGGAGGTCTCAGCCAGATTGAGCTGAGGTGTCAGCAAGGCTCGCTGGAAGGGAGCCGAAACGGCGACAGAAAGAAGAAGAGGAGGAGAAGAAAGAAAAATTCAGAAACTTTTCTAAGTATAGGAAATCTTGGAAAAGAATAGAGGATCAGTTAGCCAAAGCATCGAAAGACAAATGAAGATCGATCCAAGGCATCGGAAAAGAATAGAGGATCGGTCAGCCGAAGCGTCGAAAGACAGAGGAAGATTGATCTGAGGCATCAGAAAAGAATTGAGGATCGGTCAGCCGAAGCGTCGAAAAAGAATAGAAGATCAAGCAGTCGATGCATCGGAAGACATATGAGGATGGAACCGATATGGCATCGGAAGATAGAGGAAGAGTGACCCAATAAGGCATCGGAAGACAAATGAAGATGGATTTGATAAGGCATCGAAAGACAGAGGAAAACTCACCTAATAAAGCATCAGAAGAGTTGTCAATTAGTGATCTGATACATCAGATGGCTAGTTGGGAAGGGATCCGATCAGAGAAAAAAAATCCGAGTTTTTCAATGGGGGTTTTAAGTGGAATTTCTTAGTCAAAAAGCAGGATTCTAGTGGGTTTTAGAGGTGTCCAAAGGGTGAGAAATGGAAGCAATATTATGCGCCAGATTGCATGAAAATCAAGTATTTACAACAACAACAACAACAAAAAATGAGGGTGCTTCCCTCAACCCTCCCTACAGTGGCAGAAGCCACAAGGGGAAAACCCCCTTGACCCCCTTTGTCCCCTTGAGACAGTCATTCTTTGAGGAAGAAAATTCTGTGTTTTAGGCAAAGTTGTCATTGTATGATTTTTTTGAGAGAAGGTAAGTGATTTATGATTGATATGAACGATATGCAACTAACAATTGTGTTACCAACACATTTTGCAGAATCATAGTCGCCTTCAAGGGCAGTATTTCAGGTAGTGCAGTTCGGTAAGGTAGGTTGTGGTTCGGCCATGAGAACCCATGACGGATATGATGCTCGGGATTCCTACAAGTGTGCGTGAGATTCCATGTGAGAAAATTTCTGAGTTGGAAATGATGACATAGAGTCTAATCGAAGGAGATTCCAAGAGACACCACCATATATTGCAGCCACCATGAGAAGCTTGATTAAATCCTAGGAAGAGCAGCATCAGTTGAATGGTGCTATGTTGCAGAATTTGACAAACTTGAAAAGAAAGATAGACTCTGGACAGGGTACAGTAAAACCAAAAGGTAGTAAGAGCAGTACCAGTAGAAGAAGAAGGACTTCTAGTAGATCATCTAACTCAGAAGAATCTAGTGGGGATTCAAGCTCTTCTTCTCGCAAGGGAAAGAGAAATAGGCACCATAGGGATCGCTCTTGGGATGAATTTAAGAAGGCTAAACCTCCTACATTTGACGGTAAGGTAAATACTAGACAAGAGGCTAAATCTTGGATTCTTGGGATAAAGAAGTATTTCCAAGTTCAAGACTACTCTGAAAATGTGAAAGCAAGGGTAGCTATATTCAATCTGAATGGAAGAGCATCCATTTGGTGGGACCACTTCAAGAAAGTAAAGAGGATCAGTGAAAGGATACTTAATTAGAAACAGTTCAAGAAATATTTCAAGCAGAAGTACCTCTCTAACAGGTACTATGATGACAAGATTAAAGAATTCCATGAGTTGAGATTGGGACAACAGACCATGGAAGAATATGCAAATAAGTTCTTAGAGTTGTTAAGGTATGTCAGGTACATCAAAGATGAAAAAGTAAAGATACATCATTTCCTGAGTGGATTGCCTCAGTCTTACAAAAACAGAATTGAGTTTTATGAACCTAGAACTCTTGAAGAAGCAATAAGGAAGGCTAAGTATTGCTATGAGCAAAGCAAAGGTACACCTGATTATCATAAGACATGGAAGGAAAAGAAGAATGAGAATTTTGACCAAAGGAATAAAGGTTTCAAACCTTCTAACTTCAGGAAATAGCATAAGCAACCATCTAAAGCTGAGAACCAGCTAGCCAAAGTGATGGGAGAAAGGCCTAGAGATCCACAGCAGAACATAGAACCTCTCCAATATTGGAAATGTGGAGGACCCCACATGCGCAGAAATTGTCCAATCGAGAATGAGAATGAAAGGCCAGCTTATAACGTTCAAGGAGCGGAAACAATGGTTCAAGTAGCAAGGGTCATCCCTAGGATTTATGCAGCACTGGAGGACCGCCAGGAAGATCACTAGTCAACCGTGGTTGAAGTTGTAGGTAAGATTGTTGAGCAATCTATTTCTATTTTGATTGACCCTGGTTCTACTCACAGTTACATTACCCCTAAAGTAGTGGAGATTTGTGCTTTTAAGAAAGTAAAGCATAGAAAATCTTGGTTAGTTCATCTAGCCACTGGAACTAAGAGAAAGGTTAGTGAAGTGGTAGAGAAATCTCCATTGGTCATGAATGGATTGGTCACTTGTGTAGATATGAATGTTCTACCACTTGGTTCCTATGATGTTCTCATTGGAATGGATTGGTTAGAAGCTCACAGGGTAAAGCTTGACTGTTATAATAAGACTTTCGAATGCATGGATGAAGAAGGGAACCCATCAATGATAAGAGGTATTCCAAAGGTGATTTCTGTAAGGCAGATTTCAGCAATGCAATTGAAGAAGTTCTGTAGGAAAGGTTGTCAGTTATATGTAGCTCATATTTTGGAGGAAACAAAAGATGAAAATCCTATCTTGGAGGACTTTCAAGCGTTGCAGGAATTCAGGGATGTGTTTCCTGATGGGATTTTAGGGCTTCTTCCAAAGAGGTACATTGATTTCACAATTGAACTTGTGCTAGGAGCAGCACCAGTGTCCAAGACACCCTACATAATGAGTACACTAGAAATGCTAGAGTTGAAGATGCATCTACAAGATTTGTTGGAGAAGAAGTATATTAGGCTAGGTGTGTCTCCGTGGGGAGCACCAGTTCTATTTGTAAAGAAGAAAGATGGTACACTTAGGTTTTGTATTGATTACAGATAGTTGAACAAAGTCACTATGAAGAACAAATACCCTTTTCCTAGGATTGATGACCTCTTTGATCAAATGAGAGGAGCAAAGGTATTTTCTAAGATTGACTTGAGGTATGGTTACCATCATGTAAGAATCAAGGATGAAGACATTCATAAAACAACCTTTAGAACAAGGTATGGACATTATGAGTTTGTAGTGGTACCATTTGGTCTCACAAATGTACCAGCTACATTTATGTGCCTTATGAATAGTGTCTTTAGCAGGTATTTGGACAAGTTTGTTCTTCTTTTCCTTAATGAAATTTTTATTTATTCTAAGAATGAGGAAGAGCATGAAGAGAATTTGAGATTGAAATTACAATTGCTTAGGGAGCATCAGCTGTATGCAAAGCTGAGTAAGTGTGACTTATATAGAGATAGAATTTAGTATTTGGGTCACATTATCTCAGAGGAGGGTATATATGTGGACCCTAAAAATATTGAAGCCATTATGAATTGGCCTACTCCAAGAAATGTGATAGATGTAAGATATTTTATGGGACATGCAGGATACTACAAGAGATCCAATGAAGGATTCTCCAAAGTTGCACATGCCATCACTTCTTTGCAAAAGAAGGGGATGAATTTTGAATGGACACCGAGGTGTGAAGAAAGCTTCCAGCAATTGAAGAACCTTCTCACCAATGCACCAATATTGAAGGTTGCAGACCCAAAGAAATATTTTGTGGTATGTACTGGTGCATGTGGACAAGGGCTTGGAGGAGTCCTTATGCAAGACAACCATGTGATATGTTATGAATCAAGAAAGTTGAAGGAACATGAGAAAAACTATGCCACTCGTGATCTAGAGCTTGCAGCGATAGTACATGCTCTCAATATGTGGAGGCATTACTTGATGGGAAAAAGATTTGAGCTAAGGATAGACTATTGTGGTCTGAAGTATCTATTTGATCAGCCTACTCTAAATGCTAGGCAAGCGAGATGGCTGGATTTTTTATGTGAGTTTGATTTCGAAATCAAGCACATAAAAGGGAAAGAGAAGAAGGTATCTAATGCACTTAGTAGAAAGGTGCAGGAAATGCATGTGGCATCTCTTAGTATTTTCCAATCACATTTGAGGCAACAGATTGTTAATCGTACTACTGGAGATGAATCATATGTGCAGGTAAAAGACAAATTGCAGCAGCAAAGTCTTGAAAAGAGGTATGAGGGATATAAGTTGGAAGAAGATGGACTTCTTACTTATAAAGGCAGAATATATATTCCAAATGTAGCAGCATTGAAGAGAGTTGTTATAGATGAAATCCATAAAGCTCCATATTCTGGTCACCCGGGATATCAAAAGACAATTGCTACATCTAGAAAGCAGTACTTTTGGCTAGGAATGAAAATGGACATGGCTGAATATATTTTGAGGTGCATGAAATTTCAGCAAGTGAAGGTTGAGCATCAACACCCAGCAGGTTTGTTGCAGCCTTTTCCAGTTCTAGAGTGGAAATGGGCAGTTATTTCCATGGATTTTATTACAGGATTTCATATGACTTGGAGACAACATGATTCCATCATGGCTGTGGTGGAAAAGTTGACAAAGGCAGCACATTTTATACCAATTAAGTTTACACATAAGACTGATGACATTGCAAAGATATTCATGAAGGATATTTTCAATTTGCATGGATTGCCTAAGGCAATAGTCTCTGACAGAAATGTCAAGTTCACTTCCAATTTTTGGAAGGGGTTTTTTGTGGTGGGTACAAATTTGAACTTCAGCACTACCTACCATCCTCAAACTGATGGGCAGACAGAGAGAGTTAATCAAGTGCTTGAAGACATGTTTCACATGTATGTGATGGAGAAACCAACCAAGTGGGAAGATTACTTACACTTGGTAGAGTTTTCTTATAACAATGGATAGCAAGCATCCTTGGGGATGATTCTGTATGAATCTTTGTTTAGCAGAAGGTGTAGGACACTAGTGACTTGGGATAATCCAGTGAATAGGGTTGTTGATCTATCGGACCTCAACTTGAGTGCATTAAAATTTTGTTGTAAAATAATGCGTGCAACAGGTTAATTAATGGGGCAGCATTAACAGAAATTAAATGCTCAGAATGGAAAACAACACTGACAAACAGATGCAAAGAAGAAAACATAGAAACAGAGAGTCATAAGCAGAAGTTGATAATGGAGTTCACCCCTTTCACTGGGCTGCGTCTCCGGGTCCCTCTCCAATGGGAACCAATCCAATTAATGGCTTTAAAATGGTACAAAATGATTCTGGAAATAACTTCAGCAACTGTAAACAGAATGCTATACAAAGTCTTTAAGACCTTTCTCTGGAAATTACAATCAGCCTTCGTAAGGCAAAGAAAGCCAAAGTATGATAGAGAATGTCGAATTCCACAGTAACAGCATCAGAACACTTTACAACAAACTCTCCAAGCTTTGCATAACAGAGAAATGATGTACTACACTCGGCACGAACTATTTTTCCTCCCCTTCACTAGTGGATGTCCTCCTCTATTTAACCGTTCAGTGGGAGGATAAGTAATGGACTCGCCTCCCTCTTTCACACAGCTGTTACCATATCTCAAAACTGAATCATGCCATTCGGCCGAATCGTAGCCCAAGCGTTATGGTAACATGACATTCGACGTTCCATATCCCCAACAGGCTGTTCTTCTCCTGCCAAACAGGGCTGTTCCCATCTGATAGACTGTTCCATACCCAAATTTCGCATCCAACTGAGCACCAAACCAAATACAGCAGCGGATCAAAATGTTATAACCACCAAAGAAAGCTCCGCCAAATGGATAGTCATAATCCAAATGTTATATGGAACCATATTAGACTCTGCTATATCTGTAATCCACCAAATATGGATATAAAAGGAGTCCCACCAAATATTCCACCAATCAAACTGCGCAATAAACATTTTTCTGTTGGGGCCGTGCCATCGAACGCATTGTCAAAGTTTTAGTCATCTGCACTTCCACTGTTGCGGAAGAGTGATAAGCAACTAGCGTCGATGAACTCTGTCTCAATCGGCTGCCATCGAGTTTTCCATCGGGACATCTTGTCTCTAAGTCTTCCACAATGGCGGATGGTGCTGTCTCTAAGTCTTCTACAGTGGCAGATGGTGTTGTCTCTAAGTCTTTCGTTTCTGTCGATTTACTTCGCCGATCCTTAAGATTTAAGTTTCCCCATTGCGGCTCCTTATCGCTCCAACTTCTGATATGTTCTGAACATGATTTAAGTTTTCACCATTGCGGAAAGAGATCTTCTTCCGACCTCCGATGCTTGTGTGCTTCGACGTTGTGGAAGGAGATCTTCTTCCGACCTCCGACGTTGCAGAAAGAGATCTTCTTTCAACCTCTGACGTTGAGGAAAGAGATCTTCTTCTGACCTCCGATGCTTGTGTGTTTCCACCCTGTTTTTATTTTTCTCACCGCTTCTTTGAACCATTGTACCATATTCCTTTATCTTGGATCAGTGTAACTTTGAAAAGGAATAATCCACCGGATCATTCCTCCCCATTAGAGAATTTTTGGACCACCAAAAGCCTGAATTATTCTACAAGTAAGTGAGGGTACAAATCCCTCACTTTTCCAATCTCCATCCATCTTGCTTTGCTAGGATGCATTCCTTTTAGCCCCACTCGAAGGTACTCAGCATTCCCCCTTCATGAAGTCCTTACATTTCTGTCAAGAATAACATCATCCTGCAACTCTCTCATATATTCAGGTGCCAAATCATCAACTAAAGGAATCTGTATGTTAATTTCCTCATCCATGATCATAGGAGGCTCATATAGTTTAAGATTCTCAACATTGATAACTAAATAAATTTGCATGTATGGAGGTAAATTCAAGCGAAAAGCATTAGTACCGATATTTTCCAAGATCTCAAAAGGACCATACCTGATAGGCTTAAGATTTTTAGCTTCACCTTTCATTCTTTCTTTGGTAATGTGTAACCAAACTCGATCACCAACCTGAAATTGATGATCAATTTGATGCTTGTCATGATTGGCCTTGTACTTTTCCTGGCTCTTCTCCAACTGTTCTTGAACTGCCTGCTACACTGCTTGGATTCTCTGAATGAACTTTAAATCTTTATCTGCATCATGATGTCCATCCACTGCATCTTTGCCAAAAGAGAAGTCCATTGGTGTTTTTGGCAGATAACCAAAACAAGTTTCAAAAGGAGATCTTTTCATGGAAGAATGGACTGCATGATTGTAAGCATGTTGTATATACTGCAACTGCTCATCCCAAAGTTTAGGATGTTTACTACAATATCCTCTGAATAGTTGAACCACTGTTTTGTTCACTACCTCTGTTTGTCCATCGATCTATGGATGAAAATCTGTACTCTTCTTAAGTTTAGTATCCATAAGCTCCCATAGAGTTGACCAGAATTCTCCCAAGAACTGGGAATCTTGATCAGATATAATAGACATGGGAAGCCCAAAATGTACCCAAACATTCTGAAAGAATAGGTGAGTTGTTTGTTCAGCAGTGATCTGCTTGTTACATGGCATTAAGATACACATTTTTCTGAACCTATCCACAACAACATGTAGGTAATCATGCAATAGGTAGTCCCCCTATGAAGTCCATAGAAATGCTTTCCCAAGAACGAGAAGAAACTGGAAGAGGTGTGTACAGACCCAATTTCCTATTGCTAGGCTTACTTGTTGCACACATAACACAACCTCTTATATATTTAGCTACAGTTTCTTGCATCTGAGGCCAACAACAGTGATTCTGCAATACAGACAATGTTTTACTTACACCAAAATGTCTTGCAATCAATGAACTATGTGCTTCTCTAATCACATGCACTCTTTCTTTCACTGGAATACAAAGTTTACCGAGATGAAACCATTGTAAGAACCTCATCCATCTTAAATGCCTACTTTGTTGTATTTTAGTTTGAGATTGTAAATATTGAAGTGGTTGGTGATCAGTATGTATGACTATTTCTTTTCCCATGATATAATTTTTCCATTTCTTCACACTCTATACTAAAGCATACAATTATTTGTCATAGGTCGGATAGTTACTTACCGTAGTAGAGAATGTTTCTAAATGGTAACAGACTGGCTTCCTTCCTTGCATCAAAATGACTGCCATGGAAAACCCACTGATATCGGTTTCAATCTCAAATGGCTGCTACAAATCTGGCAATGTCAGAACTGGTGTTGTGCTAATATTTTCCTTTAAAGTGTCGAAGGCTCTCTGATGCTTGCCTCCCCACTGGAAAATTTCTTTAATGCTTGTCAGCGCATGTAATGGAGCAGCAATGGAAGAAAACCCAGAAATGAATTTCCTCCAATACTAAACCGCACCCAAAAAACTTCTGATTTTAGTAACGGTGTTAGGCTGTGGCCAATTTACAATGACAGTAACCTTGGCTGGGTCCACTCGCAGGTGGCCTCCACCAATAATATGGCCCAGATATACTAAAGAATTTTTAGCAAACTCACATTTAGACATTTTTACATAAAGCCTTTCCTTCCTCAGTACATCTAAAAATTTCTTCACATGTACAATGTGCTCTTCCCAAGTTTTGCTAAACACAAGGATATCATCTAGATATACAATTACAAAATTATCAATGAATGAACGAAAGACATCATTCATGACCCACATGAAAGTAGCAGGTGTGTTACAAAGCCCAAAAGGCATCACAAGCCATTCATACAAACCCTATTGTGTTTTAAACATTGTTTTCCAAGCATCATTCTCAGCAACACAGATTTGATGATACCCACTATGCAGATCCAATTTTGTAAAGTAAGTTCCATGTTTCAATTGATCAAGAAAATCATCAATGCGAGGAAGAGGATACCTGTTTTTAATGGTGATTTTGTTAAGGGCCCTATAGTCGATACACATCCTCCAAGACCCATCCTTCTTCGGAACCAAGACTATAGGAGAGCCGCAAGGAGAAGTGCTCGGCCGGATGACCCCCTTGTCAATCAGCTCCTGAACCTGTTTCTTGATCTCCTCATTCTACATTACAAACATCCGGTACATGGCTATGTTCGGGAGTGGCACATCCTGCTGCAAATGTATCTCATGCTGGATCTCCCTCTTTGGTGCTAACCCTTTTGGATCTTGAAACAAATCATCATACTCAGAAATAATTTCAATCATTTCAGATTTCTGTTTAGGATCACATCCCTCAAAATATTTAGAGATCTCTTCATTTTTTATCTTAACCATCATTAACACAAAATTCTTACTAGCATTTACCAGCCTCTTCATTTGTCCTGCAGAAACTATTGCGAGGTTTGTTTTTGTCTTATGTGCTCATACAATATATTCCACACCATCTTTAAAAAGATGATACTTATTCTACTCTCTATAAAATACTGCTTTCCGGTCATACAAATATGGACTCCCAAGTACAATTCCACAAATGTCAAGTGGTACTACATCTAATTCTACCTCATCTATGAACTTTTCAGTAATTGCAAACTTCAATACACATTTCTTTGTAACTTGCGACCGTGTATCATTAGTAACCCAACCAAGAGGATAGGGTTTTTCATGAGGCATAGTAACTAAATGCAATTTCTTAATCACTTCTTCAGATATCAGATTTACTTGTGAACGACTATCAAACAATGTATCAATCTTTGTGTGATTTGCAATGACACGAACATGAAACAGTGCACTTCTATTTTTATCATTTGAATTAGAAGTAGATGGCAGATTTGTACTTGCACTAGAACTTGATTTTGCATCAATGGGAAGTGAGATACTTTTATCCTTACCCTGGATTTTGACAGCAGTAACCTTTGTTTCATCACCTGAGTCGGATCCCAAGTCTTGAATAACGGCTGCACTAGCTTTTGCTTTTCCTTTATCCTTGTTTCCTCTGTACTTCTTTGGCCTTAACTCTGGATGAAGTTTCCAACACTTAGAGACATCATGTCCCTTCTGACAATGCGAACACGTAGGCTTTTCACCCTCTTTCTTAATAGTAGCCACCTTCTTTTTCCCCTTATCTTTACCTTTTGTTTTGTTGTCAGATTTAAATGATTTCTTCACAAAAGTATCAGTAGCATGCTTACCCCTAGCTTCTAAATTTGTAGCTTGAACACACACATCATCCAAATTACTGGGGTTAAACATTAACAAAGTATGCTTCAAATAATAATGCATGCCACCAATGTACTTAAGAAGATTTTCCTATGTATCTAATGAAACATTCAATGCAATAGCCCTCTTTTTGAATTCATGAGTATAATCTTGAATGCTTTGTCCTTTAGCTTGTCTAAACATTTGCCAATTCATGGTTAATTGCTGCATGTGACCTAAAGGATAAAATTGCTTTCTTAATACTTCGATGAATTCATTCCAAACTGAAATAATTTTACCATTCTTTCGAAGATCTTGCTGAATCTTGCTCTCCCACCAAGTAAGAGCCATTCCACTCATCCTCAAAGTGGCCAATTGAATCCTGGAAGGGTCATCATTAATGCCCTGCACCCTGCAATATACTTCAAGCTGCTTGATCCAATTGTCTAATTTTTCAGCATCTAAATCTCCATTATAAATAAGTAATTCAAATTTTACATCCAATTTGAAATAAGGCATATTAGGACTTGCATTATTTGAATGAGAAGTATGAGAAGAAGAGAAAGTTTGCTGAGTTTCAGGAGGATCACCATCACCTCCTACTCATTTACCATTTTCTTTCGGCTTCACTTCTGCATCTCTGGATGAAGATCCTTCTTCTTTCTTCTTCCTTTCTGATCGCTCATCGAGTAGAATTTCCATCATGGATTTCATGCTCATAAAAGCCTCCAGAAACTCAGTTTCAGAAATAACAGGTTTTTCCCGTTCGGTATGTCCTTCTTCCCCTCGTGTAGAAGACATGGTTCTTGAGAATGTTCTCCTGGAGCCAATCTCAGGATCTCCTTCAACTAATTCTCCTTCACCAACCTTTGACCTAGACCTGGTAAGCATTCACAAACTTGCACAACAGTACACCAAATCTGATACCATAATATGATCTATCGAACCTCAACTTGAGTGCATTAAAAGTTTGTTGTAAAAGAATGCGTGCAACAAGTTAATTAATGGGGCTGCATTAACAGAAATTAAATGCTCAGAATGGAAAACAACACTGACAAATAGATGCAAAGAAGAAAACACAGAAACAAATATTCATAAGTAGAAGTTGATAACAGAGTTCACCCCCTTCACTGGGCTACGTCTCCGAGTCCCTCTCCAATGGGAACCGATCCAATTAATGGCTTTAAAATGGTACAAAATGATTCTGGAAACAAATTCAGCAACTGTAAACATAATGCTATACAAAGTCTTTAAGACCTTTCTCTGGAAATTACAATCAACCTTCATAAGGAAAAGAAAGCCAAAGTATGACAGAGAATGTCGACTTCCATAGTAACAGCATCGGAACACTTTATAGCAAACTCTCCAAGCTTCGCGTATCAAAGAAACGATGTACTGCACTCGGAACAAACTATTTTTCCTCCCCTTCACTGGGGGCCAGCATCCTCTATTTAAGTGTTCAGTGGGAGAATAAGTAACGGACTCACCTCCCTCTTTCACACAGCTGTTACCATATCTCAAAATTGAATCATGCCATTCGGCCGAATAGCGGCCCAAGCGTTATGGTAACATGACGTTCGACGTTCCATATCCCCAACAGGCTGTTCTTCTCCCGCCAAACAAGGTTGTTCCCATCTCATAGACTTTTCCATACCCAAATGTTGCATCCAACTGAGCACCAAACCAAATACAGCAGGGAATCAAAATGTTATAACCGCCAAAGAAAGCTCCGCCAAATGGATAGTCATAAGCCAAATGTTATATGGAACCATATTAGACTCTGCTATATCTGTGATCCACCAAATATGGATATAAAAGGTGTCCCACCAAATGTTTCACCAATCAAACCGCGCAATAAACATTTTGTTGTTGGGGCCGTGCCATCAAACGCATTGTGGAAGTTTTAGTCATTTGCGCTTCCACTGTTGTGGAAGAGTGATAAGCAACTAGCTCCAATGAACTCTGTCTCAATCGGCTGCCATCAGGTTTTCCATCGGGACGTCTTGTCTCTAAGTCTTCTCTAGTGGCGAATGGTGTTGTCTCTAAGTCTTCCACAGTGGCAGATGGCGCTGTCTCTAAGTCTTCCGTTTCCGTCGATTTACTTCATCGATCCTTAAGATTTAAGTTTCCCTATTGCGGCTCCTTATCGCTCCGACTTCCGATCCGTTCTGAACGTGATTTAAGTTTCTGCCGTTGCAGAAAGAGATCTTCTTCCAAACTCCGATGCTTGTGTGCTCCAACGTTGAGGAAGGAGATCTTCTTCCGACCTTCGACATTGTGGAAAGAGATCCTCTTCTGACCTCCGGCGTTGCGGAAAGAGATCTTCTTCCGACCTCCGATGCTTGTGTGTTTCCACCATTTTTATTTCTCCCACTGCTTCTTTGAACCATTGTACCATATTCCTTTATCTTGGATCAGTGTAACTTTGAAAAGGAATAATCCGCCGGATCAGTTGTGCTTAGTCCAAAATTGCTCAAGGAAATGGAGCAGGAGGTTGTAAAGATTAGGCAGAATCTGAAAGCAACCCAGGACAGGTAGAAAAGCTATGCAGATAAGCATAGGGTGAAAAGAGAGTTCAGTGTAGGGGATCATGTTTACCTCAGAGTGAGTGCAAAGAAGAGTTCCTTGAAACTTGGAATTTGTGCCAATTTGTCACCTAGATATTATGGGCCGTTTGAAGTGCTTGAAAGAATAGGGCGAGTTGCATATAGACTTTCATTGCCTGCTAGCACTAGAGCTCATAATGTTTTTCATGTTTCTTTGCTTAAGAAATATGTACATGATCCTAACCATGTGATAAAATGGGATGCGATTCAGGTGGAACCAAAGGGAGAGTTCCAAATCGAGCCAATACGCATCCTCAACAGGAAGGTCACAATGCACCATAACTAAGCCATATGGCAGGTAAAGGTGCAATGGGAGCATTATGGTCCTGAAGAGGCTAAATGGGAGCTAGAGGATGCCATGCAATTGGCACATCCAGTTTTGTTCAATTCCATGGAGCACTGAGGCGGTACCAGTGTAGCATTCTGTTCAATTTTCTAAAGCACTGAGGACAGTGCTATTGAAGGGGGAGGGGAATGTAACACCCCGGTTTTGACCCGGTTTGCATTAAATGAATATGATGTATATATTGTAATTAATCGTGGTGTGGAGATAAAGGAAAAATCCCCACCATTGATTTAGTGTTTAATGTTTCGGCGATTAAAATCATTGCCGATGGTATATCATGATATCCAGCACATTATAATTTTGGCATCATGTAAATATGCATTTTAATTAAAATAAACCCCAACCAGCTATGTCAATGCAACCATAATGAAAAGGGCATGATTTTCCTAAGGATAGGGAGGGAAAATATTTAACCCTTGAGGGCAATGGGGAAAATCCAAGTGTCATTTGTTAAACCCATTTAGTTGTCACCCACCCTTTTGACTTACTCACCTTTCCTTATCTCATTCAACTACCAATTAAAAGCCTCTGATGTTAGTTGGGTAGTTATTTCATGGATAGTGGTGTGGCAGGACTGTCAGTTCTTACCCACACACACACTCCTCCAGGAGATTCATTCACCCTCACGTGGGCAAGAAGAGACAACACTACCCATTCTTCTATTATTCTTCAGTTTTTTTCCTCATGCAGAGGGCTGAGGGAGTCGTTTTCTAGCATTCATGATTTTCGTATGTATGTGCCATTCATGTTTTGGTTTGGTTGTTGTGGGTTCTCATTTACAATTTGGGGTTCCTGGATGTTTTATCCTCATGCGCAGGTTTGGGATTTTCCCTCACGCTATCACTCAGTCTTCACACGTGCATACCGTGACTGGTTCAGTCTTATTTTTCTGATTTTGTTGTGTGTGAAATTTTCTTCAATTTGTGTGTCTGTGTATACATTTACCTCTCCATGCTAAGAGTCTGTTGTGTATAATTCCTTTTCCAATTTTTGGTTGTGTATTTCCCATTTCCTTAGTGGTGAGATCGTGGCTATTGTTTTCCCCATGAGTGTGGGTTGTTGCTGATTTTTTTTGGCCATGATAGGGTCAAGAACAACTCTGAGATCATTTTGCTTAGTCTGAGCAGTGAATTGCTCAATTTCGCTGTCTGTATGCAATGGTTGGTCTTTGGACTATATTGGAGTGGGAATGAAGGCTTGGTCTGCTTGATAAAACTGTTGTGTTCAGAGCATCATAGATAGAGCTAGAGGGATGGCTTTCTTCTCCACACCCCCTGATTAGCACTAGAAGGGAAGTGAGGGCCTGAGGGACTGTGTAGTAGAGAAGGGACTGATTCCTTGTGTTGGGTGTGTGTGGGTGTCCTAGAAGTTAGCCTAGTTCTGGTGTAGGTGTCCTTAGCTCTTCAATGATCCCACCAGCTTAGCAGTCAGCTTTTCCTAGCTCCCTCATGGCCTGATAAACCCAAATATGTTGGCTTGGCTGAGTTGTGTATATTTGGCTATGTGTGAGCTTGCTTAGTTTCCTTATTCCTTGGGGAATCATGCCCAGCTCGGGGGTGGCAGTGTTGCTGAGAGATTAAGGAGCACACTGGCCTATGGTTGGGTGGAACGTTGCAGCAACATAGCTGGTTGTGGGGAGCTTCATTATAAGATAAGTATTCTTGTCTATTTCATCTCTGCAATTGTATTTACTGTTTAATGAATTACAATGAACATGCCAAATTCTTGAATGTATGGTTTTTCTTCCGCTGAATGGTAATGATGTATCCATGTTTTAGTTTCAAAGCATTTCAATTTTTTATGTATATGTTCATGGGGCTAGTTTCCCGGATAGATGATGGTATGGTAGCATCCTCTTCACCGGTGGGAAGGTCAGGGACGTTACAGGTAGAGGGATCAAATTTTCCTAGTTATATCTAAGAAACCATTTTTTTTCTTAATTTCAGTGAGAATTTCCTTATGCAAAGGAAACTTCAATCAAACTTAATTCAGAAGTTCTACCATAGCTTGCAATGTCTCTTTGATGCTCTATTCTGTTTTAAATTTCAACTGGGAAAAAAAATCTTTGTTTTCGAATTTTCCCTTATCTCTCTTTAGGAGAATTCTACTTCATGGTTATGCATGCGTACTCCTCTGCTATGCACGTTCTATTTACACATAGAATGGTTGGCTCTAAACAACTCCTGCGTTTTCATAAATTTACCTCCGTAATCATGAGAATGAAACCTAGGAATGAGCAAAACGTCTAAGACAATCAAAACGCCTGCTCATATGCAATCACTACCTTGAATTTTGAAATTAGAGCAGATTTTGTGGGGGGTGACGAAATGGGTTAATGATTCCCCATTTTCTTATAATCATGTTTAAAACTTGAATTTCCCACTTCTTTTGCAATCATGTTTTGAACTTGTCAATCTGATTCTTTTCCTCTATGTTTATGACCCATGCATACCCTTTTTTAAATATATCATATGTTGACTTTAGGGTATATATGAAAATCTTAAAAATTCTATAGGTCAAAAAAAAATTCTTGTGACACCTTTTGAAAATGAAATCTGAAAAAAAAAATAGTGTAGAAAATGAAAAGGTGTCACAAGAATTTTTTTTGACACATGGTGATCCTCTAAAAAAAAATAGTGCCCAATCAATGTTGTGATGATATAGGATCACTTAGTGGGGTAGCCAAGAGTGTGGTAGTTTATTTTTCCAAAAAGAAAAATTCATGATAGCCTTGATGTGGACGAGAACTATAGCTCATTCAAGTTTAAATCATCATTTTCTTCAAAGCGTCGATACTTGGGGAAAGTTGTGGATGGCATGACATCAATTATATATGTCAACCGTAAGCACATGTGCAAAACAATAGTAGTGAATAGTTTCTACGCTTTTGGAAATACTACATGATTATATGGATGTCAAGAGAATGCTTTTCCATTTTTATTGGCAGTGGAGTCTTTTCACTTGCAACTACAGTCCTAAGTGACCTTATTCACAAAAAACCAACTTGTTATTATGTTTTAGATGTTGTTGGGCTGCGTAGTGCTTTTGAGGATGCCATTCCTCCCTAGTTTACCATTCAACTCTACATCAACTTATAGAGGGTAATGTTATAATCAGTACTTGGGCATAGTGATTCAATAAGAAGATCACTAAATTAATTAAAATATAAATATATAAATATATTCATTTGGGGAATGTTACAAGATCGAGGATCGCTTGCATTTGGAAGTGGCTGCACTGGCTAGTAATGAACTAACTAGTCAATCTAGTCCCAAATTCAAGTAAACTTACTATGTTTCCCTCCCCTTCCTGGAAAAGGGACTGAGTTATCAACCTTTTTGTTTAAGGATCTAATCCGTTCTATCAAGTATGCAAGTACCAATACAATTTCTATAGTTACTCTATAAAGAACAGAGATCTACATGTAATAGATATTATATGGAGTATTATTCTTTCCATTTTGTATGAAACTTCTACAAGTTTGAAGTGGAATGACAAGTCCAGTTTTGAATAAAAAAGGAGGCAACCTGAAACTTTATAGCCCCAGTCTTTGAAAATATTGCACTTTCTCCTTCAAGAGCACCTTACTATAGAAATACATTTTTCTAGCAAAAAGTAGAAATAAATTGCAAGTTGAAATTCCATGTGGGAAACAAACATCTAAATGACATAAATATCTCAAGCCTCAATGGAGAGCTACATGCAAAAAAATCAAGAAATTATCCAACAAATGTTAGACCAAAGTAGGCCAAAATGCCATGGAAATGAACCATAATACAATAACTCACAAATCCTATAGAAATAGACTCACTAAATGTTAAGCAAACATACAACGTCAATTCCAACCAATGTTGAAAAACGTATCTTGGTAAATGATTCAGTGACGCTGTAGTCTGAGAGTTTTAGTGGGACTCATAAGCAAAAATCATTCAAAATGAGGCTTTTTGCTTTTCCTTTTCGGCATTTATATTTAACTCCAATTGGATCTTCCATCCACCCACAAGTGGGATGCACCAAACAAGGACTAACATGCTAATTGCTGGAAGCTCTGAGCAGCAAGTAACATGCAAATTACTCCCCGGTTTGTCTCATTCCTGGGGAATTTTATTCGCCAGCAGAAAATTAGACTCGGACCAAGTAAATTCACCTTAGCCAGAGAGCCAAGTAGAGTTTGACTCAGGAGTAATGGGAAGGCTCCATATTTTCAACCATGATTCAAAAAATCAATCAAATACAAATGCTATATGCATAAATTCAATTATGCATTCTTCAATAAAAGATTCAAACATATAAAATAAATTTTATTGATTTTGTCGTAGTTATCTAAAATCATTTTTTCTATTTTTGTCCCAAGTAGATGTCAAATCATTCTTCCTCACTCCAGACCTAATATTCCTAGATTTCGTTGTCATGCCTTCTTGTCCCTCTCTCATCTATGCAATATTAGTAATTACAAACTAATGGCATATATCCCTATGATGGGATTCCATTATTTGAAACCACATTCACATTCTTACTTTCTCTTCAATCCATGATTTCAGAATTCTAAAATTGGATATATGTACATGAATATCTCAATTTCTTTATATTTTAGATATGAAAAGGGAATTTATCAAATGCTACTTTAAAGCCTCTTTTGTTATTAACCACTTCTTGCACATTCATGAACAAAAACACCTAAAACATCAATAAATATTGGAGTGACTTGGATTCATTATGCACCCTAGACTTTGAGGCCAAACTGAAACCAAATCCAAAGCTAAGAGTGAAATTATCATTCTTGGATGCTAACAATACACCCAATATATGAGTTATGTAAGGAAATCACTATGGTGATGCACCTAGACTCGACCAAGAAGGGAAAAGGCTATGCAATGTTTATTTTGGAACATGGAATTAATGTGAAGATGACCCATGGTGCAATGAATGCACAATCTAGGGTGCACCTACGACTACCTAATTTTTTGAAATTCCAAAGGAAGGTGCACCTAGGACTCCATGATTAGACAAAAAAAGAGAACCTTCTCGGCACATATTGTGTGTAATTTTTTAATGGAATTGTTGGTACATAGAAATTGCAATCCCTTCTTATGTCATTTCTTGTATTGGATGATACAATAGAGAAATGGAACAGTAGACCAGAATGGAAAGATTGAGTTGGCATGAACAAAGTGCAAGGTCCATATCATCATTCACATGTGAGATCTAGAAGAAAGACAATGGGTAAACTTAGTGGAGATAGAAGAAGGATCAAGGAATCGTTCCAAATTCATTACATAAAAAAAGAATCAAGGTTTTGACTGAATGAGGGTGAGTCAAGTAAGGATTTTCATTCTCACTCATTTTTCTGGAGTTACCTACTTCACTTACTTATTCAGATCACTAGAATTCCAAGTGTGTCAAATGATGATAAAGGAGGAATTGATTGCAGTAAAATGTGGCAGTTGAACATTGGATCAAGTGCTAGTGTTGCGGTACAAATTCAACAAAAAATTAGGTTGCACGAAGGTATTGTGGAAGCAATGAAAAAAAAAGTTCCAAAAGCCATGAAGTAACAAACCCAATATTGGAATCATATACCACTTCCAAATATGATCTCAGGAGTCAAACCTAATTGTCAATCCTTAGATGAGTTTTAGTGTGTTTCTAAATTTCACAGGATTGTGAAAGGCTACATTCATTAGTCATATTCTAGGTGCAACATGTAGCATAATGGATTTGTGGCAGCCATTTTTCAGGCATATCTTGGCACTTTAAACAACCACTAGAGGAGGCATTTTCTAGGCTTAATTGTTGTTGTTCTAGAGTAGGAAATGGAGGGCATTTTCAATAGTCAATATTCCCTCTGCTCCAACATGACAACCAATAGACTAAATGCTATTCAAATGAAGATTTGAAGAGATATAACCATTAGTTAAATTAGACCCTAAACATTTCCTATTACACTGATACAAGCAACATAATATATTCTCTAGGTTGCAGCATTGTTTGTGATCTGTTTAGACAAAATGCATAAGACTATACTTAAAGAGTGTTAAACCCAGGATGTCACTACATGTCAGTAAAATTCCTTATAGATGGGACGCCCAGGCTAAAAGGAAATTATATGTGACAGCAAAGGCTACTTTAAAGCCTCTTTTGTTATAAACCACCTCTTGCACATTCATGAACAAAAAAAACCTAAAACATCAATAAATATTGGAGTGAGTTGGATTCATTATGCACCCTGTACTTTGAGACCAAACTGAAACAAAATTGAAACCTAGAGTGAAATTATCATTCTTGGATGCTGACAATAAACCCAATGTATGAGTTATGTAAGGAAAGCACTCTCGTGATGTGCCTAGACTCGACCAAGAAGGGAAAAGGCTATACAGTGTTTGTGTTGGAACTTGGAATTAATGTGAAGATGAACCATGGTGCAATGAATGCACAATCTAGGGTTCACCTAGGACTACATATTTTTTTGAAATTCCAAAGGAATGTGCACCTAAGAATACATAATTAGACAAAAAAAGGGAACCTTTTTGGCACATATTGTGTGTAATTTTTTAATGGAATGGCTGGTACATAGAAATTGGAATCCCTTCTTATGTCATTTCTTGTATTGGATGATACAATAGAAAAATGGAACAATAGACCAGAATGGAAATATTGAGTTGGCATGTACAAAGTGCAAAGTCCATATCATCATTCATATGTGAGATATGGAAGAAAGACAATGGGTAACCTAAGCAATGAACACTATAGGTGGGAATGAATGCCATGCCTAATCCAAATTCGGTGAGCTTCTCCCAAGCAAGTGCCCAATCTTACTTATGCATTGTGTTTATCTCACTATCTATTTGAAAGAAATCATTACCAACTATGAATTGTGTAACTTAGTGGAGATAGAAGAAGGATCAAGGAATCCTTCCAAATTCATTACATAAAAAAAGAATCAAGGTTTTGACTAAATGAGGGTGAGTCAAGTAAGGATTTTCATTCTCACTCATTTTTCTAGAGTTACCTACTTCACTTACTTATTCAGATCACTAGAATTCCAAGTGTGTCAAACGCTGATAAAGAAGGAATTGATTGCAGTAAAATGTGGTAGCTTAATATTGGATCAACTACTAGTGTTGTTGGTACAAATTCAACAAAAAATTAGGTTGCACGAAGGTATTATGGAAGCAATGAAAAAAAAGTTCCAAAATCCACGAAGAAACAAATCCAATATTAGAATCATATACCACTTCCAAATATGATCTTAGGAGTCATACCTAATGGTCAATCCTTAGATGAGGTTTTGGGTGTTTCTACATTTCACATGATGGTGGAAGGCTACATTCATTAGTCAAAGTTCTGGGTGCAACATGTAGCATAATGGATTTGTGGCAGCCATTTTTTGGGCATGTCTTGGAATTTTAAACAACCACTAGAGGAGGCATTTTCTGGGCTTAACTGTTGTTGTTCTAGAGTAGGAAATGGAGGGCATTTTCAGTAGTCAATATTCCCTCTGCTCCAACATGACAAACAATAGACTGAATGCTAGTCAAATGAATATTTGAAGAGATATAACCATTAGTTAAATTGGACCCTAAACATTTCCTACTACACTCATACAAGCAACATAATATATTCTCTAGGTTTCAGCACTGTTTGTGATCTGTTCAAACAACATGCATAAGATCAGACTTGAAGAGTGTTAAACCCAAGATCTCACCACATGTCAATAAAATTCCTTATAGATCGGATGCCCAAGCTAAAAGGAAATTATATGTGACAACAAAGGATACTTTAAAGCCTCTTTTGTTATAAACCACCTCTTGCACATTCATCAACAAAAAAACCTAAAACATCAATAAGTATTGGAGTGAGTAAAACATCAATAAGTATGGGAGTGAGTTGGATTCATTATGCACCTTAGACTTTGAGATGAAACTGAAACCAAATTCACACCTAAGAGTGAAATTATCATTCTTAGATGCTGAAAATACACCCAATCTATGAGTTATGTAAGGAAAGCACTCTGGTGATGTGCCTAGACTTGACCAAGAAGGGAAAAGGCTATGCAGTGTTTATGTTGGAACATGGAATTAATATGAAGATGAACCATGGTGCAATGAATGCACAATCTAGGGTGCACCTAGGACTACACAATTTTTTGAAATTCCAAATAAAGGTGCACCTAGGACTACATAATTAGACCAAAAAAGGGAACCTTTTTGGCACATATTGTGTGTAATTTTTTAATGGAATGGCTGGTACATAGAAATTGGAATCCCTTCTTATGTCATTTCTTGTATTGGATGATACAATAGAGAAATGGAACAGTAGACCATAATGGAAAGATTGAGTTTACATGCACAAAGTGCAAGGTCTATATCATCATTCACATGTGAGATCTAGAAGAAAGACAATGGGTAAACTTAGTGGAGATAGAAGAAGGATCAAGGAATCCTTCCAAATTCATTACATAAAAAAAGAATCAAGGTTTTGACTAAATGAGGGTGAGTCAAGTAAGGATTTTCAGTCTCACTCATTTTTTTGGAGTTACCTACTTCACTTAGATCACTGGAATTACAAGTGTATCAAACGCTGATAAAGGAGGAATTGACTGCAGGAAAATGTGGCAATTGAACATTGGATCAAGTGCTAGTGTTGTTGGTATAAATTCAACAAAAAATTAGGTTGCACAAAGGTATTGTGGAAGCAATGAAAAAAAAATTGAAAATCCATGAAGAAACAAACCCAATATTAGAATCATATACCACTTTCAAAGATGATCTCAGGAGTCAGACCTAATTGTCAATCCTTAGATGATTTTTTGGGTGTTTCTACATTTCACAGGATTGTGAAAGGCTACATTCATTAGTCATATTCGAGGTGCAACATGTAGCATAATGGATTTGTGGCCGCCATTTTTCAGGCATATCATGGCACTTTAAACAACCACTAGAGGCATTTTTTGGGGTTAACTGTTTTTGTTCTAGAGTAGGAAATGGAGGGCATTTTCAGTAATAAATATTCCCTCTCCTCCAACATGACAACCAATAGACTGAATGCTAGTCAAATGAATATTTGAAGAGATATAACCATTGGTTAAATTGGACCCTAAACGTTTCCTACTACACTGATACAAGAAACATAATATATTCTCTAGGTCACAGCATTGTTTGTGATCTATTTAGACAACATGCATAAGACCAAACTTGAAGTTTGTTAAACCCAGGATGTCACCACATGTCAGTAAAATTACTTATAGATGGGATTCCCAGGCTAAAAGAAAATTATATGTGACAACAAAGGCTACTTTAAAGCCTCTTTTGTTATAAACCACCTCTTGCACATTCATGAACAAAAACACTTAAAACATCAATAAATATTGGAGTGACTTGGATTCATTATGCACCCTTGACTTTGAGACCAAACTAAAACCAAATTCAAACCTAGAGTGAAATTATCATTCTTGGATGCTAACAATAAACCCAATGTATGAGTTATGTAAGGAAAGCACTCTCGTGATGTGCCTAGACTCGACCAAGAAGGGAAAAGGATATGTAGTGTTTATGTTGGAACTTTGAATTAATGTGAAGATGAACCATGGTGCAATGAATGCATAGTCTAGGGTGCACCTAGGACTACTTATTTTTTTGAAATTCCAAAGGAAGGTGCACCTAGGACTACATAATTAGACAAAAAAAGGGAACCTTCGTGGCACATATTGTGTGTAATTTTTTAATGGAATGGCTGGTACATAGAAATTGGAATTCCTTCTTATGTCATTTTTTGTATTGGATGATACAATAGAGAAATGGAACAGTAGACCAGAATGGAAAGATTGAGTTCACATGTACAAAGTGAAAAGTCCATATCATCATTCACATGTGAGATGTGGAAGAAATACAATGGGTAACGTAAGCAATGAACACTATAAGTGGGAATGAATGCCACGCCTCATCCAAATTCGGTGAACTTCTCCCAAGAAAGTTCCCAATCTTACTTATGCATTGTGTTTATCTCATTATCTATTTGAAATAAATCATTACCAATTATGAATTGTGTAACTTAGTGGAGATAGAAGAAGGATCAAGGAATCCTTCCAAATTCATTAGATTAAAAAAGAATCAAGGTTTTGACTGAATGAGGGTGAGTCAAGTAAGGATTTTCATTCTCACTCATTTTTATTGACTTACCTACTTCACTTACTTATTCAGATCACTAGAATTCCAAGTCTGTCAAGTGTTGATAAAGAAGAATTGATTGCAGTAAAATGTGGTAGTTGAACATTGGATCAAGTACTACTATTGCTGGTACAAATTCACCAAAAAATTAGGTTGCATGAAGGTATTATGGAAGCAATGGAAAAAAAAATTCCAAAAGCCATGAAGAAACAAACCCAATATTAGAATCATATACCACTTCCAAAGATGATCTCAGGAGTCAGACCTAATGGTCAATCCTTAGATGATGTTTTGGGTGTTTCTACATTTCACAGGATTGTGAAAGGTTACATTCATTAGTCATATTCTAGGTGCAACATGTAGCATAATGGATTTGTGGCAGCCATTTTTTAGGCATGTCTTGGCATTTTGAGCAACCACTAGAGAGGCATTTTCTGGGCTTAACTATTGTTGTTTTAGAGTAGGAAATGGAGGGCATTTTCAGTATTCAATATTCCCTCTGCTCCAACATGACAAGCAATAAACTAAATGCTAGTCAAATGTATATTTTAAGAGATATAACCATTAGTTAAATTGGACCCTAAACGTTTCCTACTACACTGATACAAGCAACATAATATATTCTCTAGGTTCCAGCACTGTTTGTGATCTATTTAAACAACATGCATAAGACTAGACTTGAAGAGTGTTAAACCCAGGATGTTACCACATGTAGTTAAAATTCCTTATAGATGGGATGCCCATGCTAAAAGGAAAGTATATGGGACAACAAATGCTACTTTAAAGCCTCTTTTGTTATAAACCACCTCTTGCACATTCATGAACAAAAACACCTAAAACGTCAATAAATATTGGAGTGAGTTGGATTCATTATGCACCCTGGACTTTGAGACCAAACTAAAACCAAATTCAAACCTAAGAGTTAAATTATCATTCTTGGATGCTGACAAAACACCCAACGTATGAGTTATGTAAGGAAAGCACTCTGGTGATGTGCCTAGACTCAACCAAGAAGGGAAAAGGCTATGCAGTGTTTATGTTGGAACTTGGAATTAATGTGAAGATGAACCATGGTGCCATGAATGCACAATCTAGGGTGCACCTAGGACTACTGTCAATACCCCAAATTTTCACAAAATTTTAAAATTTTGAAATAACATAAAATGCTGAGACTGCAGTTTATTAACAGTTAACGATTAGCAAAAAGAGAAGCAGTTAATAGATTAATTTGCATAAACTGAATTATGTTAAATCAGCAGTTTTCTTATTAACATAATCTTAAGTTTAACTTGTGCATTAATTCTATATTTGGTTTACTAATGAATTCTATTTATGACAGAAGGTGGAATCTGACTTTGAATTCCGGGGCTTACTTAGCATTTATGCTAACGCAGATGGATTATTTGTTCTTACAGGTTTACAAGTATAAATGATCGAGTATCGTCTTTAAATTCATAAAGCATCCTGCAATATTTCTATTTGCAATTAATAATCTTAGATTATAAGCTACTGTAATCCAACCTACTTCCGTAAGGTAACACAGTTTGTTTTCTACTGTTGCTATTGTAAACGAAGTTCAAATGATTGTATTTCTTCCTGTAGAGTATGTAACGATAGTACTACTTCCTTTGGTTCTAAGCAATTTATTTTATCTGCTTGATATTCTTTATTTTCAAAATGCATACCCTAGCAATTCTATATTACATTTCTTGTATTAGGTTCTATCTAAGAACAACTTCCGTGGTTGGTGTTTTTTTCTTATCGAGCCAATCTTTTCATCTTATGTTAACCTTAGTAATTTGGTAAGAATGTAAAACTATACTCCAAGTAATGAGAAACTATCACAACTTCTAAGATAAGATCTCATGGATCTATATTACGTAAAAGAGTTCATAAGAAAATGTTCTTACATTTCACTTTGCCATTACATAGTTTGCTATCAAAACTTTTCTAGTTTCTAAGATTTAAAAAAGTGGATAAACTATTTGTTTATCGACATAAAAGGGTTTTATTAGTGTTACATTTGCATAATACTTATGATCCTACCCAAACGACACTATGCGAATTACTCAAGTTGAATGCTATGGAATCATTTACACCACCATGAAAGGAACTGGAACTAATAGATAGTTATTCTTACACTATTCATTAAACTGTTTACAAGTCAATGATTTCATAATTTATCTTAAAATACTATAGGTAACAACTTAGTTATTACACAACCTATATCCCAATGAGGATATTATTATATAAACTTTGATGAGTTGTAACTATTAAAAAAAAGGGGTTAATACTCACATATATACTATGCATATAACTAATTATAATGTTAATATAATCTTGTAACGTCTCCCCACGATACTCATTAGTATAACTTACTATGTAAAAAGAAACATAATCCTCACTAGCTTTTACTAGCAATATCTCATAACATTAGTTATCGATAAATTATATAAGGTATTTCTTTTGGGTTATGAGGCTTAAGTATTATGTTATGTATTAAGTCAATGTTATAATAACATTGCAAACCCATGCCAATGATGATCTAAATATTAACGTTAAACAATTATCATAATATATGAAACCCATGCAAACTATAGAGATCATATGCTATTTGATGAAATCATTGGGTGATTAAATGATTATTGTGAAATGCAGGTGACTATGAAAATTCGACCCACTACATGATTATAATGTTGCGACCACGTGGAAGTTTCTTGGCCATGCACTGGTTGCATAAATAGTTGTTAACCCTAACCCTTGTCTTATTCAATCTCCGACATTTGCGTTGGCCCTGTGGTCTGCTCTGCAAGCTCCCATGGCAGTCATGAGTAGAAAGTAGTTGCAGAGGCTCCCTCGCTAGTGTTTGTTGTGTCTTACTCCCTTGAGTTGGGTTCTATCATTTGCCTTCACTGTAATTTCTTTCTTTTGGTCAGATTTCATTGCTTCTCCTTGCACATGGCTTTACGGTCCACCTATGTCTTCTTTTTCTATCCTTCTAGCATGGTTTTTCATTGGTGAAAGTTTGATCTTATTATGTGTGATTGCAAAGCTCCTTTGTCGTAGGGTTTTAGTTTTCCTGCTTGTATGTTGGTAACAGTCCGACTCCATTCTTATTGACTTCTTTGCAGCCATTTATCAGGATTACCCACACCTTTATTGATAGTTGTGAAAAACACCAGAGTCCTATCGTCTCCATCCTCAGCAAGAATGAGGGTTTGGCTCTTTTTAGCATTGCTCGTGGTGTTACTATTCGTCCGGGGCTCCATCAATTTCACTTCCAATTAAGATGAGTAAAAAAAATAATTGAGAGCTATTGCTGTTTATTGTTCTTTTTCGCATAAGGGTTTCTGATTTTTAAATAACTTTGGTTCTTTATAATGCAAGTTGGCTTGTCTCCAAGGTTGACCGTCATGCTGTATAAATGGCTCCACAAATCATTCACGGTAAGCTCCGGTTTCGAATATGATTCCCCATGCTTGTACAAACTCTTGCAGTTGGAAAAGTCTCGGCCATGTTGCACCCAGTATTGGGTTGTTGTTCTTTGTTTTTATAATTTTTTTCTGATTTAAACCCTTGTTGTTCGCAAGGTGACTTCGGTTTTAAGCTATGTGTCACATACCCCAATTTTGTAAAATAACGTTATTTGTTTTAATTTGATTCCTAATACATTATGTTAAATTTAATGTTAAGTAGGAACTGATGACTCATCAGAGTCAAAAGATGTGGAATGTAATTCTGAATATTTTATTTTTAATAAATAAAAAGTGGAGACAACAGCTTGGGAGAGTTGTTAATAAGAGTGTTACTAGTCAAACTAGTGGAAGGAACTAGGTGGAGAGAAAATGACAAGTGGCAGCATCCTCAAACACTTCCTATGTTGCAGGTGGCAACTTCCCTACATTTGGGGTCATGATTCCCCAAGAAAGTGGGATCAGAGTAGGTGGCTCAACTAATGACAATTAACCCAAAAATACCTAGGAAATCTTTTAAAAGTACCCAATATAGAGAGTTGAGGCTGCTCAGATATTTTTCTAGGAAAAGAATCATTCAGGTGGAATGCACTTCAAGGAATTCATTGGGAAAAAGGGAAAACTATAAGGAAGGTGTTTTGAGAGATAATCTACAGTAACTTGATCTGATATAGCTTTCCAGCTGAGAGATTTGACTGAAGAGTTCAGGAATGGTATTGAGTTTCAGGACTAGTACTTGATTATTTGATGCACCTAGTTCCAGCCAAGGAGACCAGAGCAAGCTCGGGGATCTTGAGGAGTCGTTGTTTGAGCACTCTCCAGGAGTTGGTTGGGAGGAATGGCCTCCCATTGCTGTTGTCGTCCAAGTTCTAAGAACAAGTTCTACTATTTTTAGTTTCTGATCTATTATCTATGTATGATTGAATGATGCATTTGCAGTTTATAGTGTAAAAATTCATAGAATAGAATATCTTAGTTTGTTCAGGAATGAAAATTATGCTTAATGAGAAACAAACCCTACCTGTGTTTTTCCCCATCTGGAGTAATCCAGATCGTACTCCAGCACAGGTGGTGAAATTATATAAAGAAAGTATGATGCAAATATAGAATAAGATGTTAACTTGATTAATAGAATGTTTACTTTTAATTGTTATCAGAATAAATATCATATGTACACAGAGTAATGTTAAATCTGGACTGAGAATGCTAGATTATTAGAAACAGAAAAATAAGCTATATTATTTTATTGACAGTAGTATGTGTTGGTAGGTAAAATAGTTCTTGATACAGTATTCACTTTCAGTAATCTTATTATCTATTTTGAAACCAAAGAAAAGAATATACTGATTAAACTAGAGCAGGGTTAGACTAAATAGAAATGTTTTTCAACTCTACAGTTATTTCTTTCCAGTTTAGGATAATTAACTACTGTTTGTACAACAACCAAACTGAGAGTAAGAATAGTTAAACTTTGATTTACTTCTACAGATAAACTAGATAGTTTTCAGAATTTACTTATGGCTGTTAATATAACTAATTCGTTTATTTCTTTATCTAACTAAGCTTGAACAAGTTCTACAGATACTTACTTGTTCCTTTTAATTTAAAAACAACACTACAATACTTTTATTATAGGAAATAATATA
>LPNX010832519.1:98674-163550 GCA_001517045.1 Pseudotsuga menziesii
TAAACCAATAGAGTAATAACATGCTCGATTCACTGAGCTCATCCAACCATTATACATTATAAATAATAACCAAATAAAGTACAGTAGTGCTTTATAAATTAAGATAATTTAAAAGAACTGCAAATACTTTTTATATTGCCAAGTTAGGGTAAAACCCTACTATGTCAAAATATACAACCGACGTATAAATAAAGAGTTAAGCTCTTTTTGTGCCTCTCGGCTTCCAACAAAACTATTAGCGTAAGGCTTTAACAGCTCTTCCTTCTATTTATATATATTTACACGGTAACTGAACAAAAATCAAAATTTATAGTCACAGCCTAAGTCGGAGATCCCTGCATAAAGCAAGGGTTTCAACATCCATTAAAACAGCAAACCAAATAACCAGGTAAACCAAAAACCGCATGGGTTTTACAGGCCACGGCAACCAACCCATAAATATCCCATAATGGAATGGACAAGGTAGAACTGCCATGGAGATTCCAAGGCTTACCATAAGCTAGTAGCTGTTCCAGTCTTGCTCTGTCTACACAAAAGGTCGAGCCGACACCTGTGTTCAATGAAGAAACAACAATGTTAAAACTTGTATCCAAAGTAAACATTTGTGTATTAAAACAAAACTGTGAAGTTATGGAAGGGTTAATAGCACTCTTACCTAGAATTTTACTGTAACACAACCACCCACAAGCAGAAAAGCAACCACCAACGCGAGGAGAATGAAACCCTTCATCTGCTACAAGAGAGAAGGAGTTTAATAACACTACAAACAACCAACAACGACTGAGAATAGGAGTAGCAAGCATAGCAGGTAAATACGCTCGGGTCGTCACTTTATATCCAGCCAAAAGAAACTATTTTACAGTGAAACCCTACGCCTCAGCAACTCTGAAAATGCAAGACCACTACTCTCATTGCTAAGCCAAGGAGGAAGGAAACTCTTTACAGTCGAAAGATTCGGAATTGAGCTAGCTATGATGGTGAAACCCTGGAGAAAGTATCACTAACCTAAACTCAAGAAACAAACAATTTCATGACATCACCTCTCTATTAAGCATTCAGGGCTAGCTTACGAGGAGAAATAACGAGCAGGGAGACTACCGGCAATAAGGAAAGCAATAGTGCAGACAAGAGCATGGTAGCAGAGCAGCTAGAGGCCCGAAGGTGATGGATTAAATGTCAAGCTAGGGTTTAGGATTGCCCTTATAATCATATAACGCTTGGCCACAGTGTTGCCACGTCCCATGCAAATTATTTGCATGTAGTGGGTACAATTACATAGTCCCGACGAGCCTTGAAAACAAAGAGTATCATTTCCGATTATTGGCAAATCAAAGGATTCCAACATAATCCTTGTTCCTTTGGTCAACCTAGCATGCAACATACATGGTAAATCACAAATCATTACTATAAACACTTTGCCATAACAATCATCAAAGTCGTGGGGGATACTACGACCCTTTGCTTTACAAGTTATGGTATTCATAAAAATTAAGTCAATTTTAACCTTATGTTCATCATGGCGTGGTCCTTTTCACGACCTTTTTCTCTATGCTGTGCAAACAATCTTTTATCAAACAATTATAATCATGGTAGTAATAAAGTCTTGTAATTTTGTTATCAGAAGGAATTAATAACGTTTGTTTTGGTGAGAATATTGCATACAACAAATATTCATTCAACCAAATATTTGTAACTTAGCAAGGGTAGAAACAATACTTACCCTAGCTCTTAAATGCAAGTAAAGGAGGCATCTTATAAAATCTTATAGAACTTTAAAACAAAGTTAAACTATAAACTCATCTTGAAACATGGTTTATTCTTTGACCCCTTGTATTCACACTTTGCACCTTCTTTATGCATTGTAAAGTATTCACTCAACCAACAACTATAACTCTAATCTGACTTTATACTGTTAGATGTTATAAAGGAAGTTATAGAATCAATCTATGGTAAATATCCTTTTGATAATGTTAACCTCAATTGTCTTTGATTGTGTAATTATTAAACTATTAAGAATTGAATTTGAACATGTTAAGTCTTAAAATTGATAAGGGGCTTGCCATTGATTTCCTTATGATATCTGAACCATAACTGGATAGTACATTCCAAGCAATGTATATGCAGAAGTATTTAATTCAACAACACTATAATAATCTAATTGAAATTAGTTTGTAATGAGGACTTAATCCCCTTAAAACTTCCAGCTTAGGAAGATGGATTAATAGTATAGGAACTTATTAACTATTGCACATTACATTCACATCACAAGTAGTAATCAAAATTTATCATGACATGAGGGGTTTATGTTTTAAAAATTTAAGACAGACCCTTTAACGTAACAATCTTACTATCCTTGGTGATAAAATCAGAACGTTGTTCGCTTTCACGCTTGCCTGGCTGCGACTAGCTACCGTACTACTGTAGGGTTAGCTGGTGATCACGTGCCTCCATGGCTGCACCTGGGGGAGGGCTCTCCCCTCCCTCTGTCTCGATCTCTGCCGCAGAAGCCTTCAGAAGGTTACTAAAGTCACCAGGCTTCAATCCGGTGGCCCCTTCAATCCTGAAGTTCATCAAAAAACTGGATGAAGTTCCTGAAATCGACCTCCCAAGTGAGCAACCCATCAAGATATCCCTCGCTCTAGCGGAGAGAGGTCTGGTAGGCCAGTTCATGGGCTTATGGCCCTCAACAAGAACCACAGATGATTGGATCCAGAGAAACTGGAGACCGCAGCTCAAAAACAGTGTTACCTGCTACCCAGTTGGACGAGGGTTTTTCATTTTTGAATTTATAGCCAAGGAAGATCGGGATCTAATCTTCAGAAACGGCCCATATTTCATGGGATCCCAGGGTTTGTATCTCAATAGATGGACTCCATATTTCAATGCAGAAGTTGATGTGCCGAAAGAGGTTCCAGTGTGGGTAAGGCTACCAAATCTCCCGGTTCATTGCTGGAATGTTCAAACCCTTGAAAAAGTAGGAAATGCTCTTGGAAAATACATAGACAAAGCTGAGAATAAGGGCCAATATTCCTGTGCCAGAATCTGTGTAGAGGTAGATCTCGAAGCCGGTCTACCTGAGGCAGTCAAACTAAAAGTTGGAGACTGGCACCATTATCAGAAGCTGGATTATGAACAACTTCCGTTCAAGTGCCGGCAATGCCATGAGCATGGTCACTTCCATAGAAATTGCCCCAAATCAAATGCTTCAGAAGAAGGCGAGGGCTGGCAAAAAGCAAAAAAAGGGAGAACAAATCCCAAAAACCAAGGGAAAAAGAACATAGAAGAAATACAGAATCAACCTCCAAGCACAAATAATTCCAATCAGGAAAGCACAAAATCTGACCCAATCATTACCCAAAACGATGAAGAACCACAGAAAACCATCAATCTAGAAGGGAAAGACCCAGCTGATGCGAGCATTGAAGAAAATCAAAAAGTAAATCAATAGATCTGTAAAGAGGTAGAATTCCAGATTGCATACCCTTTGGAACCTGGGGAAATACCCCTTCAGGATTCAGAGAGGGCTGCTGAGACCCCCGACACCTCCAAAGAAGTCAATGAAGATCCCACGTTGATAGAAACTGATCCAGGCGAGGAAACGGACGAAGGTTCTTCAAGTAGTCTGCATGCCTTACCTATCAAAAATCCAAGAGGAAGGAAATCAAGAAAAAAGAAAAGAGAAGAAGCAACCTACCTAGCTATCCTCGAAGGCTCACAGAAAACTCTAAAAGCCATTATGAATACCAGATCCAAAAAAGGCACAGATCTGGCCTCAAAAGGGGCCAACCCCTACCTCCACAGTAATTAATGCAATACATTTCCTGGAATTGTAGAGGACTAGGATCAACTCCAAAAGAAGAAGCTATGAAAGATCTTGTTCGAATTCATAATCCCAAAATTCTGCTAGTCCAGGAAACGAAAATGGAGGAATCTACTGCCCTCCGTATTGGGAAAAAATTATGGAAAAAAGGTCCTGGAATTGGCAACAACTCCAGAGGTGCTTCTGGAGGTATCGCTACCTTCTGGGACTCAAACATGTATAACCTCGAAGCTGAAGAACGGACATTGCACTGGGTTTTCACCAAACCCAGCCACAAACCTTCTGGACGCACTGTAAGTATGTTTAACCTTTATGTTCCCATCATGCACTCTGAGAAAAAAGAATGGTGGAACACGTTAGAATCCTTTTTTAACTCCCAGCATTTAGAAAATATCATTATAGCAGGTGATCTGAATGTCACCCTCGCCGCCAATGAGAAAAAGGGAGGCACGCTGGTCAGAGACCCTTCAAGAGAATGGGTGGAAGATATCATACTCGGATGGGATCTGTTAGATATAAAGCCTGCCAAAGGAATTTTTACCTGGACCAATAAGAGAAATGGTCCTGGCCATGTTGCAGCCCGCCTTGATAGGTTCTTAGTCCACTCTACCTTTCTTGATTTAGGCCTTTTAGCTTCTTCCAAAATCCTTCCTCATTGCATCTCCGATCACAAACATGTCCTCCTAGAGCTGGCCCTAGATCAAGACCTTGGCCCGATCCCCTTCCTCTTTAGCCCTCTCTGGATCCAGCATGAAGAATTTTTGCAAGTAGTGTCTGATTCTTGGGACAACCAAATAAAAGGATCTCCATCCTTCATTTGGGAATCCAAAATAAAAAGACTTAAACATGATCTGAAAAGTTGGGCTAGGAGCATCACCTCCCCCATCTCAAAAAGAAAAACAGCGCAGGAAGAGTTGGAAGCTCATCAACTTCACATGGACACCTCTTCCATCTCAGACTATCATCTAAAAAAAGAAGAGATCCTTCAGAAAGACTACTTCTCGGCCTGCAGGTTAGAAGAAGAGTATTGGAGGCAAAAATCCTGAAAAATCTTGATCTTAAGTGGGGACAAAAATACCAAGTACTTCCATAAGAAAGCTGAGGCTCGTAAGAACTATAAAGCGGTCACTGAAATAAATTTTCAAGGAAATCTGGTTAAAGATGTTGAAGGCATCAAGCAAGCAGCTGTGGCCACGTTCCAAGAGCTTTACACAGCCCCAATAGAGGATTCGATTGACACCTCTTCTCACCCTTTTGATCTCATCCCTCACCTTATTAAAGCTACTGATAATAACTTCCTTTCTAATCCAATCACCATGAATGAAGTCAAAGAATCTCTTGCGCTCATGAAACCTGACAGTGCCCCAGGCCCTGATGGTTTCACAACTAGATTCTTCACAAGTTGCTGGCCTATAATCAAAATTGATCTCTTAAAAATGATCCGGCACTCTCAAAAGGTAAACAAGCTGGGAGGTAGCACTAAATCTTCATTCCTAGTGCTGATCCCGAAAGAAAAAGATGCCAATACTTTCAACAGGTTCGGGCCTATTTCTTTGTGCAACACAGGATACAAGATCACAACCAAGATTATAGCCACCAGATTGAAAAGAATCATGCCCGACATTATTCCGGAAAATCAAGGAGGCTTCATCAAGGGCAGGAAAATACTCGACAACATCATTCTCGTCCAAGAAGCAATCCATTCAAGCTATTAATGCAAGGATAAAGGTATGGTCATCAAGCTCGATTTGGCTAATGCGTTTGATCGTGTTAGGCATGACTTTCTGTTTGCAGTCATGGAAAAGTTTTTCTTCTCATGTTTCTTCATAAGCTGGATCAAAGGCTGTATTGGTGACCCGTGGATAGCCCCTCTAGTTAACGGAAGGCCCACAAGTTTCTTCAAAGCCTCAAGAGGTCTAAGGCAGGGTTGTCCACTGGTCCCCTCTCCTCTACGCTATCCAAGCATCAATGCTCAGCTTTCAACTCAACCTGAGCCAAGAAATCCATCTGCTACCAGGGCTAAGAATAGTAAATAATGTCAGAGAAATAAATCATGCTCAATTTGCTGATGACACTCTGTTGTTAGGGGGAGCAAGCATCCATTCAGCTGAACAATTCAAACAAGAACTAGATTTATACAAAGAGGTGTCAGGAAGTAAAATAAACTTCCACAAAAGAAAAATTTACAGCTGGAAGTGTTCAGCGAGAGAGCTAATGGAAAGATCCAGAATTCTTGGGATGGAAAGCACTATGGACTGGGACAATTTCATTTACCTAGGCATCCCAATATGCAAAACTAAAATCAAATCTGCTAACTGGGAACCTATTTTAGACAAGCTTAAAGTCAAAATCCAAAGATGGAGCGCTAACTGGCTCAATCTAGCCGGGAAGACAGTCCTGATAAAAGCTGTTCTGAATAGTATGCCTATTTATCAGTCCTCTATTCTGCTAGCCCCAAATGCGGTTATCTGAAAAATAGAAGGACTGCTCAAGAAATTCATTTGGGAAGGGGGCAAAGGGAATGAAAAAAAGATTCATCTAATTAGATGGGATAAGATCCAAAGACCGCGTGATGAAGGAGGACTTCAAATTCGAAATTTAACCATCCAAAATCAGGCTTTAGGAGCTAAGCTACTCTAGCAGATTATCTCAGGGAAAGAGAGTTGGAGTAAGGCAGCTCTTCGGAAAAAGTACTTTACTGGAACTAGGAAGAGATGCTTGGACTCTCAGCCCCCAACCAGAAGTGGTTCCCAGGTTTATAATTTATGTAGGAAAGCGTTGGATGCATTCAAAAAGGACCTTTACTGGATACCTGGGAATGGGAAGTCAATTAAAGTCTGGGAAGACTCCATCCTGGGAGAAACTCCTATCAGTTTACACATGGATGTGAGTAACCTCAAATTCTGGTTATTGGAGAAAGGAATCACTACGCTTTGGGATCTCTCTGCGTGGGATGACAATGATTGGACCGGTTGGGATCTAGGAAATATCCCTCCTGAACTCTGCAACGAAGCTAAAATTCTGACAATTCACCTCCAAGGAAAATCTCCAATTAAAAAAGACTCTAGAGATAGAAGAGGGTGGGGCAACACTTCAGGAAATTACTCCACTGCAGAAGGATTCAAGAAGTTCCAAGCCATCCCTCCCAACCCTGTGGTTTGGAAATTCATTTGGTCTAACTTTCATCCCCAAGATTGACATCTTCTGCTGGACTCTGGCCCACAAGAGCATCCTCTCTGGCAAAAATCTAAAGAAAAGAGGAATAACAGGCCCAACTCGCTGCCCACTCTGCAAAAACAAGGAAGAAACATCGGACCATCTGCTCCTTGGTTGTCATTTCTCAAAAAAGGTTTGGTTGGAAGCCATGAACCTTAACCCCAGCATCAACATTCCTGAAACTATCCATGAGCTGTTCTCAACCTGAATGAACCTTTCTCCCTTTCAATTAGCCAAAAGCACTCTGACGTGTACAGCCTGGAATTGGTTTCCAAAAGCCATTTGTTGGAAAATATGGCTTGAAAGAAACAACCATATTTTTAGAGAACACGAAAACAATCCGTCTAAAATTGCTATCCAAGCTAGAGCTACTCTAGGAGAAGCATTGGATCACAACAGGTCTCTGGAAAACACTAGAAAGCTGTTGCCGGAAGAGTCCCACTGGTTAGGCAAGATAGTCTCCAATCTACAGAATCAAACAAGTCCAGCTCAACCTCAAAACGCCCAGTGGGAAATCAGAATTGTGGAAAGGGACTTCGTCAAGTGGAAGGCTTCCTTGAATGAGCCCTGTCTATTCTTCGATGGAGCTTCGAAAGGCAACCCAGGAGCTGCTGGTTGCGGAGGAGTAATCATGGAGAATGGCAAGATGATTAGCAATTACTCTTGGGGTCTTGGAACTGAATCTAACAACATAGCTGAATTCTGCGGGCTCTTTCAAGGTTTAAAAATTGCTCAATCCAAAGGAATTGGAAAGCTATCAGTCTTTGGCGACTCTATATTATTGATCCAAGCTCTCATAAAAAAAAAGAGTCCCTCTCATATTCATTTGGCTCAGCTGTATCACAAAATCCGCCTGATTAGTAAAAAATTTCAAAGAATAAGGTTCTTTCATGTACTCCGTGACCTAAACCACTTAGCAGACAAAGAAGCTAACTATGGCACTCTGCTGGGCAGAGGAATTTTAATAAAAGATGAAGCTGAGCACCACAGCGACATCCCCTAGCTGTAGAAGCTCTAGGATCCCTTTCCATTGAAACCTTTGAGTACCAAAGAACATAAGACTCAAGTGAAATGGCAAAAATGGGCAGAAATGGGCAGAATTTTTCCTAAAACTGCCAGAAATTCTCTGCAAAATAGAAACCATGAAAGCTCTGCTCGTGAAAAATATTTCCCTGCTGTAAAATACCCAGGTTCTCTCTTCATAATCGCCCTCTGATATCCTGAGAACTTCAGACCCAAGTGAAAAGGCAGCAATGGGAAAATTTGGGCAGATACTTCCTTAAATTGCCAGAATTTCTATGCAAAATAGCAATATTGAAAGATCTGTTTGTAATAGTGATATGCTACGTTCAGTCCCCATTTCAAAACCGAAGTGGAAGACCCAGCTATGGATTGCAAGCTCCTTTGCAAATCGTTGGAAGTGCAGGCTTCTCTTTAAGCTTCAAGAACAAAAGGAAGCTGTGAGTTCCTTCTATCAAGCACTACCACTATAGTGGGAAAGCCACTCCTGGTTCACCCCAACACTGAGCAAAATGTTCAAATCGTTGGCTGCATAGTTTTCACTCTGTTCTCTGTTTCCAGCGCTGCCTCAGTTCTTCTTCTCTTAACACTCTGTCCTCTCACAATCTGAAGATTGGATTTATTTATTCCTTTAGAATTAGTTTTATTTTGAATGAGCGCTCTTTGTAAAATCCCGCGGAAGCTTATTTTCTGCTTATTTTATATCCTTCCCCAATGTTTAAGTAAAAAAAAAACAATCTTACTATCCTTAATCTGCATGAAAGAAGGATTTAAGGCTTTTACTCACAAGACGACTATGGTAAACATCAAAGAGCTTATTACGCTTTATAAACTATAAATTACAACTAAAAATAGAAATCAACTGTCACTAATACTGATAGAACTGAATCTCGTTTTCCATGGCAGCTTAAAAAGAATAACGATTTAAGGTTTTACCTCATGAAAGCATAGAAATTGAATAAGCATATTTATTCTTTTACTAAACTATTATTTTGTGTAACGAACATATATCGGTATGCGTAATGATTACTGACAAGAAGCACTAGATCTTTCTTACCTGTAAATCTGTAAGAGCAGGTAAACTTTCTGCGTTAGCTGAAAAGCTAAGTAAGCCTAGAACACCATGACAGTTCCACCTTGTGGTCGTAAAGAAAAACAAGTCATTAAACTAAAAAGGAATTATTCTATAAGATAAATATAATCAAGTAGTTAATTCAGTTTACAAAATCATTAACATATAACTAACTAAAACAATTAGTTGACTACATTTATGAAGGTTATCTGTATTTTTTAAAAAATTTAAATTTTTCAGAAAATTTGGGGTTTTCACACTATGTCTTGTAAAGCTCTCCTCTCATATTAAGGTTGAACTTACAGTTTTGTAATATTATTTTTATGCTTGTTCATACTCCAAAACATGATGTGGATACTCGGCTCTTAGGTGAGTTTTTGTACTTTGTTAATGTTTTGACTTACATTCGGCCTTCGGGCTCGTGGATATAATGTAAATATTTTGAGGACAGTCTGTCTTAAACTTAAATTCATTCTCCTTTATGTAATTGTATTTTATCTCTGTGTAAATGAATTTAAATTGTTCTTTTAATGGTTATATAAAAAGAAATAAGTTTACTGCTTATCTTGGGTTACTACTGTAATGGCTTTTTATATTTTAAAGAAAACTGAGTAATTTCAGCTCATAATTACGAGCTAGGGTTTTAACCCTATTAAACTTGTAAAAAGATATTTTTTGTATTGTTAATAAATAGATTAGATTACTGTTAATAGAATTTTAAACCATTTCAGTACTCAAGGATTTCCAGGTTAGGGTTTAATGAATTAAACTCTGGTTCTTACTTTAAGATTCCTTCATTTTGTTTAAAGAATTGTTAATTTATAAACGATATTATTTATGTAATACTATTATCTGTATATAATATAAATACTTAAGCCTATATTTGTGCATACACTTATTTAATAAAGACTGTGACTAATCTGTATTAGTTTAGTTCATTCAGTGGTATTATTTCGGTTAGCTTACTAAGAAATGAAATAAGGGTGATGACCCTGTCATTATTCCTTTACATGCATAATCTGTTTACAGAACCATTTCTTGTTATAATACTTATTAATTTAAACATAAATTACTATCATATCTTAGTTATTTTAATTATATAAATAAATTACTGTTGGAGCTATATAGTTCTCTGTTAAGATACTCTCTATCTTTAGATTAATTTGTATTTAGAAATATATATGTTACTAAACTCTATCTAGGGTTCGAATAGTTGCGGGTTAAGTTTATTATTATTATCAGTAAAAGAAATAAACTAAAAGAACCATACTCTATTCTTTGCTTAACATAAAAAGATAGGCATTATATTTGAGTTGTTTCTATCTTCTTTGTTTCAAGATAGTAGTGTAGTTTTCAGAAGAAAGTACTGTATAAAAGAAATAACTTACCTACTTGAACAACTCATAAAGATAATACATTGCTATTAGTAAAAATAATATGACTATTTCTTTTTCTAGCATTCTTAATACACAGTCTAATTTTAACAATAAACCTAACTAGGCAGATTAATATTCTTTTCTGAAAGCAACTATCTACAAAAAGAAAAGATTCCAACATTCTGAAATACATAATAACTTTATTCAAATCAGATTTCTATCATATCTTTCATCTATTTAAATTATACTGCCTGTGCTAGAGTACAATCTTGTCCATTCCAAACGGGGAAAAACACAGATTAGGATTATTTCATCCAATATAGATTCAATATTCAAATAACTAAAAGATTACAAGCTTTAACAATTCACTACAAAACATCTAAATCATTCATTATTCATTCATTCTCAGATATAAACTTTTAACATAGTAAATAAAAGACTGTAGAACCTGTTTTAAGATGGACAACAATAGCGTTGGGAGGTGTTCCTCCCTACCAACTCCTGGAGAGCGCTCAAACAGCGACTTCTCAAGACCCCCGAGCCTGTTTCTGGTCTCCTTGGCTGAAAATTGGTGGAGCATGCAACAAGATACTAGTCCAATGACTCAGTACTAACTTTGTACTCAGCAATAAGATCCTTCAACTGAAAAGCTGCACTAGATCACTTTCTGCAGTTTACCCCTCAAACACATTCCACAAATTCCCTTCCCAATGAAATCCTTTGAAGTACATTCACCTAAATGATTCTCTTCCTGGAATGAGCAGCCTCAGCTCTCTTCAATCGGTATTTTTATTAAGAATGCCTAGGTATTTTTGGGTTAATTGTCATTAACTGAGCCACCTGCTCTGATCCCACTTTCTTGGGGGATCATGACCCCAAATCTAGGGAGGTTGCCACTTGCAACATTGGAAGTGTTTGACGATGCTGCCACTTGTCTATTTTCTCTCCACCCAGTCTCCGCCACCAACTTGACTAGTAAACACTATTTTAACAACTCTCCCAAGCTGTTGTCTCCACTTTTATTTATTTATAATTAAAATATTCAGAATTACATTCACACCCTTGACTCTAACGAGTCATCATTTACAACTTAGCATAAAATTTAACATATTGTCTTGAAATAAAATCAAATATGATAATATATATTTTTACAAAATTGGGGCATGTGACAACTACATAATTTTTTGAAATTCCAAAGGAACGTGCACCTAGGAATACATAATTAGACAAAAAAAGGGAACCTTTTTGGCACATATTGTGTATAATTTTTAATGGAATGGCTGGCACATAAAAATTGGAATCCCTTATTATGTCATTTCTTGTATTGGATGATACAGTAGAGAAATGGAACAGTAGACCAAAATGGAAAGATTGAGTTGGCATGCACAAAGTGCAAGGTCCATATCATCATTCACATGTGAGATCTGGAAGAAAGACAATGGGTAAACTTAGTGGAGATAGAAGAAAGATCAAGGAATCCTTCCAAATTCATTACATAAAAAAAGAATCAAGGTTTTGACTAAATGAGGGTGAGTCAAGTAAGGATTTTCTTTCTCACTCATTTTTCTGTAGTTACCTACTTCACTTACTTATTCAGATCACTAGAATTCCAGGTGTGTCAAACGATGATAAAGAAGGAATTGATTGCAATAAAATGTGGCAATTGAACATTGGATCAAGTACTAGTGTTGATGGTACACATTCAACAAAAAATTAAGTTGCATGAAGGTATTGTGGAAGCAATGAAAAAAAAAAGTTCCAAAAGCCATGAAGAAACAAACCCAATATTAGAATCATATACCACTTCCAAAGATGATCTCAAGAGTCAGCCCTAACAGTTAATCCTTAGATGAGGTTTTGTGTGTTTCTACATTTCACAGGATTGTGAAAGGCTACATTCAATAGTCATATTCTAGGTGCAACATCTAGCATAATGGATTTATCATAGCCATTTTTCAGGCATGTCTTGGCATTTTAAACAACCACTAGAGGAGGCATTTTCTGGGCTTAGTTGTTGTTGTTCTAGAGTAGGAAATGGAGGGCATTTCTAGTAGTCAATATTCCCTCTACTCCAACATGACAACCAATAGACTGAATTTTTGTCAAATGAAGATTTGAAGAGACATAACCATTAGTTGAATTGGACCCTAAACATTTCCTACTACACTGATACAAGCAACATAATATATTCTCTAGGATGAAGCACTGTTTGTGATCTGTTTAGACAACATGCATAAGACCAGACATGAAGAGTGTTAAACCTAGGATGTCACCACATGTTAGTAAAATTCCTTATAGATGGGATTCCCAAGCTAAAATGAAATTATATGGGACAACAAAGGCTACTTTAAAGCCTCTTTTCTTATAAACCACCTCTTGCTCATTCATGAACAAAAACACCTAAAACATCAATAAATATTGGAGTGAGTTGCATTAATTATGCACCCTGGACTTTGAGACAAAACTGAAACCAAATTCAAACCTAAGGGTGAAATTATCATTCTTGGATACTGACAATACACCCAATGTATGAGTTATGTAAGGAACGCACTCTGGTGATGTGCCTAGACTTGACCAAGAAGGGAAAAGGCTATGCAATGTTTATGTTGGAACTTGGAATTAACGTGAAGATGAACCATGGTGCAATGAATGCACAATCTAGGGTGCACCTATGACTACATAATTTTTTGAAATTCCAAAGGAATGTGCACCTAGGACTACATAATTAGACAAAAAAAGAGAAACTTCTTGGGATATATTGTGTGTAATTTTTAAATGGAATGGCTAGTACATAGAAATTGAAATCCCTTCTTATGTCATTTCTTGTATTGGATGATACAATAGAGAAATGGGATAGTAGACCAGAATGGAAAGATTGAGTTGGCATGCACAAAGTGCAAGGTCCATATCATCATTCGCATGTGAGATCTAGAAGAAATACAATGGGTAAACCTAGTGGAGATAGAAGAAGGATCAAGGAATCCTTCCAAATTAATTACATAAAAAAAGAATCAAGGTTTTGACTGAATGAGGGTGAGTCAAGTAAGGATTTTCATTCTCACTCATTTTTCTGGAGTTACCTGTTTCACTTACTTATTCAGATCACTAAAATTCCAAGTGTCAAACGCTGATAAAGGAGGAATTGATTGCAGTAAAATATGGCAGTTGAACATTGGATCAAGTACTAGTGTTGTTGGTACAAATTCAACAAAAAATTAGGTTGCACGAAGGTATTATGGAAGCAATAAAAAAAAAAGTTCCAAAAGCCATGAAGAAACAAACACAATATTAGAATCACATACCACTTCCAAAGATGATCTCAAGAGTCAGACCTAATGGTTAATCATTAGATGAGGCTTTGGGTGTTTCTACATTTCACAGGATTGCGAAAGGCTACATGCATTAGTCATATTCTAGGTGCAACATGTAGCATAATGGATTTGTGGTAGCCATTTTTTAGGCATGTCTTGGCATTTTAAACAACCACTAGAGGAGGAATTTTCTAGGCTTAATTGTTGTTGTTCTAGAGTAGGAAATGGAGGGCATTTTCAGTAGTCAATATTCCCTCTGCTCCAACATGACAACCAATAGATTGAATTCTAGTCAAATGAAGATTTGAAGAGATATAACCATTAGTTAAATTGGACCCTAAAAATTTCCTACTACACTGATACAAGAAACATAATATATTCTCTAGGTTGCAGCACTGTTTGTGATCTATTTAGACAACATGCATAAGACGAGACTTGAAGAGTGTTAAACCCAGGATGTCACCACATGTCAGTAAAATTCCTTATAGATGGGATGCCGAGGCTAAAAGGAAATTATATGTGACAACAAAGGCTACTTTAAAGCTTCTTTTGTTATAAACCACCTCTTGCACATTCATGAACAAAAACACCTAAAACATCAATAAATATTTGATTGTCTTCATGGCATGCTCAAAATGTAAGTCCATATAAGGAGTGTTGCACTCTTTTAGCACATTTATTGAGGGCATCCCATCTTAGAGAGGTTGTTATCTGTTATGCACAAAGGAGGCTATATGTTGCAATTAAAGATGCAAGAAACATGTTCATATAACAGACATGTTTTATGTGGTGCAATAAACCAATTCATATAGATAAGATTGGTTTTTATATATTCTGGATTCTATCTTGTCTTTAATTGATGTTCATATAGCTAAGACAGGTTGTTATTTTCATATATCTTGTCTTTAATTGATCTACATCAAAACCAATTCATAGAGAAAAAAAAACAAAAGATCAGCATTAATGATAAATCATTTTCAAATTATGATGCGGCAATAGGTTAGGAGCAGCCTTGAAGAAGACATTTAAGCAAGACAGTGGCAAATTTGTGAGCTGACTGAGGTCTGATTTTGGAGCTGAAATCGAACTGTGTATGGGGAGGTCTTGAAGTATGTTATAGTGAGCTAGAAAATTTCCTCAAATTTAGTAGTTATAGTGACTAGAATCTTCCATATAATATCTTTTAGTTGCATGGGACATGTTGTCAATCTATGGCAGGATTTTGTACAGACCATCCCCAAGGAACAAAAATACGTGGAAATTTATACACTTGTGGTGATGCATTTGATCTGAGCCTTGAGGTATAACCAGGCTCAAGCCTGGAATGTAGGATTGTTCTCTATGCAAGCACTTGATAGGTGCAGGGGTCTCAGTCTTCTTTGCCATGGCTATAATGTATGAGTGGCGTCCCTCCTGGATTTTTTATTGGCACACTCTTTTGATAATATCCTGAATCAATTCAATAGTAAACTCTTGAAAATCACCTGTACATTGTAGTTGTTGGTGATGTCGTTCAGTTTGGGAAATCTAGTCTTTATTTCATAAATTGTCGCACAATTTTTGGTGGGTTATTAATAATCCATGAAGATATTGTTTACCGCATCCAATTTGGCATGAGTATTTCCTTACAAACTAGTTTAAAGTAGTGCCAAAGGGACCTATAGAAAATGGGTGCTAAGGTTCTAAGTTAAAACTTAAAAGAAATGACAAGTATGGAAACATTAGTATCTTTGTAGGAGTTGTCAATAGATGAATTTGTCAATAAGGTGGGTACATACTATAGACAGATTGTATAATTATTGGTTGTGTTACTGTAAATGAACAAAGGGAGGAATTTTAATGTCTAGTCTATCTATTTACTTCCAAAACCGACAGTCTTTTCGAGGTTAGTGGAAATTTTCTATTGTTCCCAAGGTAATTATTCTTTATCTATTATGTAATGCTTGATGCCAAACTCTCTACAACCAATGTCAAACTGCACAGGAATGGTTCTTCTCCTCGACATTTGTATATCTATCAAAAATTAAGACAAGCCTTTATATTAGGCTCCATAATTCCCTAGAATTTTAGGAGTTCATTGTTTTGATTGCATGTGGCAATTGGTAATTGCCAAAAAAGTGGACCTAGTTAACATGTCAACTATGATGAGTAGATTCTATGGAGGTTTTGAGCCTATATAAAGAAAATATATATATATTCAAAAACAACTTGGAGTAACTCAATAGTCGAGAGCTTGGAGTAGCTCAAGGATAGCTCAGAATTTTAGCTCGTGAGCTTTGATAGCTCCATATCATGGGAGCAGTGGTGTCTCTAGAAAGAAGATCACATATCTGAGATAACAGATACAGGAACAGGTTTATCTGAAATTTGTAATGGATATTGTGTTTGTGTGTGTTTCCAATTGTGTTGTTGTGCACTCTTGGAAAGCAAACCTGCAGGTTGTTGAGTTTACTTATTGGACTCTCAGCTTCCTGCACCAACTAGCTTCTCTTGGTCCAATGCGGATAACCTTTAAAACTTTGAAAACTTGAGACATTAGACCCTGGTTATCTATTTGAAAAGCAAAATTTTGAAACTATGCACTTATTTCCGAACAAAACAAAAGCAATCAAATACACACTAAAGCTTGGGATTTAATTCCAAAAGAAGACAACAAACCAGATATCTAACTAATCAGTTCTTTCTCTAATGCAACTGTTAAAATGCAATTTCCACTTAGCCTTGCTAAAATACAAGTATACTACGTACAACTGAGGATTTGATGGTTTAAATTCAAAAGATATTGTCCAAACCAAACTTATCTATGACAATACTCTGACATCTAAATAACTATATTCCTTGTGTCTTTTGTTCATATTCTCACAAAAGTTCTGATTATTGTTGTCTAGATCTATATAGGAATGTAGATATGTGTAATGTTCCCAAGTAAAATTGCACTAAAATTTTCAACTTATTGTTGAATGGATTGGGCTTACTACCTTGTCAAACGTTCCACTATCACCATGTTAGACAGTTGTAATTCATATTCTTAACACAAAACATACCAGGGTAAAGAACTTGACCCAACTAAATGGTTTTTTTCTATCTGATGTACTGATTTTAATTCACTAATTTTGACGAACACTTTGCAAACCTTTCTCTGACTGCTGTAGGTAACAATAAACACCAACTACATCTATGTGGAGACTTTTGTCAAACACTTAATATGTAGAATGTTGTAGCTCACTGTAATGTCAATATCCTAACTTTACCCAAATTTTTCACCCAACTGCCGCTAGATATTTATAACTTCATCAACACTTTGAAACGTAATTATCATAGCAAGAATGAAGACTCTTTATGGGAATTCAAGCTCACTGCTATGCTTTGAAAATGTCATAGTTGAACTGGGTTGATAAGTATTTTTGCAATGATATTAATTACCCTCACTTCCAGTCTAGTTGTGCCCCACTTTATCAATGCATTTGATAGGGAGTTTTTGACAAACACTTTGTGTGTGACTACTGTAATTGCCTATCAAATTTTAGAATACTATTGTACCATTTTTATTGGTTTACTGTGTGGTTTTAGAAAGCAAGAATATACACCATTTTATGTGGTACAAATAGGTAATTAACAGCAATAACAACATCTAATAACCAATATTAACAACACTTCATATCTGCAATTAAATTGAAATAACAAGTTGCATGCCTGGAAAATGATGGACATGAGCATTAATTTTGTGAAACCACATGTGGTAAGAGATATTTGGAGAGAACCTTCTATTGAGAACCATGACACTTTCTTGCAAGATCTGGTATCATACAAGAATTATTTACTGCTGAAGTGAACACGCCTTTACATATCCATAATAGCTACTATAATGTCCCTATCCTAACTTTACCCAAATTTTTCACCCAATTGCCGCCAGATATTTATAACTTCATCAACACTTTGAAAGGTAATTATTGTAGCAACAATGAAGACTCTTTATTGGAATTCAATCTCACTACTATTCTTTAAAAATGTCATAGTTGAACTGGGCTAATAAGTATTTTTGCAATGATATTAATTACCCTCACTTCTAGTCTGGTTGTGACCCACTTTATGAATGCATTTGATAGGGAGTTTTTGACAAACACTTTGTGTGTGACTGCTGTAACTACCTGTCAAATTTTAGAATACTATTGTACCGTTTTTATTGGTTTACTGTGTGGTTTTAGAAAGCAAGAATGTATGGAATTTTATGTGGTACAAATAGGTAATTAACAGCAATAACAACATCCAATAACCAATCTTAACAACACTTCAAATCTGCAATTTATTTGAAATAAAAAGTTGCATGCCTAGAAAATGATGGACATGAGCATTAATTTTGTGAAACCTCATGTGGTAAGAGATATTTGGAGAGAACCTTCTATTGAGAACCATGACACTTTCTTGCAAGATCTACTATCATACAAGAATTATTTACTATTGAAGTGAACATGCCTTTGCACATCCATAAACAACTACAGGATTCACCTACCATGCACTGTAATCATTATGGAATTCATCAAATTTCCTACTGTTGTTTAACCCAACTGTAACTCTCTACCCAAGGATGGCCACAAATATTGCATGCCCAGTGACGTGATCCACCCTTTGCTTGTATGTTGGTTGGGGGAGAAATTCCAGGTACTTTGCTAGCATAAATAAAAAGGGGTTTTTGGGGATTAAATGTCCCCTTTGTATATTAATGAAATGCCCTCGGTGGGAAGAGATTGGAACATTTTGGGCTTTCATTTTGGCTTGATCTTGTTCATGTGGGAGTTTCCAAAGTCCTAAACCCACTTGCATTGGCTGCCCCTATCCTTGTACCTATCCCTGTCCCAGTCCCTATCCCTTGTTCATCATAATCTTAATCATTACCACTGCTGTTGTCACTACTAGAGTTACTCATGCTGCTAATTTCTCAATTTTTGAGTCTTATGTTCTGATTAGTGATTTGTAAATTTTTGGAATCCTGCAGCAAGGATTTCACTTTCATTTGTAATTGTTTTTAAAATTTCATAAAATCCTAAACAATTAAACATTGAATTTAATAGCTGGAAATGAGAGGAAATAGCTTGAAAAAAATAAAAAAATAACGCAGAAATTTATAAACAGCAATATCATGTGAACCAAAAAGTTTGGGCATGAAAGCATATGTGAAAGAACCTCATATTCAGGTTTAGGAACATTAGAACAACACTGAACAGTAAATAAAGTGAAACACTGGTGTGTGTTCATTGTTTTGGGCACAATTTCAATTTGGCACTGTTTGTCTTCAATCTTCATAAAACAATCAAGGGCATAAAATTTATTATTTTATAACATGGATATTGGAATATGATAATGTTGAATGTATTAATTTTTAAATTAACAAATTTTAATGAGGCATGATTCATGACCCTACCTCCAATTAGCAGATCTGGTACTCCAAGATTCGAGCTAGTGGATGAAGTTGAACTGGGTCTCAACTCTACTCTAGCAGCAGCTCTCCTTCAATAAGCAATGGCTCTCCTCCAAATAAAATTCGGTTCCTCCTTCAAAATCAGTGGCTCCTCCAAATTCCAATAACCAACTACTCTCCAAAAAATGCAGCAGTTGTCCAAAATAGTAGTTGTCCATGGGCTGAGACTGTCCACGAGTTGGATCCTCGGTCGGCTGCGACTGTCCATGGGATGCAACTCTACAAAGGTTGGCTCTCCACTAGTTATCTCCCCACAGTCTCCACAAGTTCAAGGCAGCAACTTTCATCCTTTCACTTGTTCAAGGCGATGGCACTCCACGGTTCTCCACGAGCTCAAGACTGAAAACTATTCACGACTCAACTCAGGGCATTCCATGGTAATAGCTGCCAAGTTTATGAAATGATTTGCAATGAAATTGTGAAGTGAAATCATGAGGGTGTTTTAGGAAGTTAGGTTAGGATTTAATAATTTTTATTTTGTTTTATGAGTTAGGATTTAGTTTAGTTATGATTTAATTGAGTTTTTTTTAACTTTTTAATTTAATTTTATAAATTTAATCTAATTTAATATTATAAATTATTCAATTTATAATTTAATTTAATTTAAATTTTAAAAATTTAATCAAATTCAATTTAATTTAATTTTAACTTTTTATGTAATTATTTTTATTGAAAAATAAAAAATATATAAAAATTGGGAGTTTCTAGACGTCCCCCCGCGAAAGGTAAACATAGGGAGACATGGGGCGGGATGCCTAGAAGCCCCCCCTAGAGGGGAAACACGTTCCGTACTTGGGGAAACTTGGGGAAACACGTTTCTCCATGTTTCCCCCAAAAGGGGGATCTGGGAAAATGTTTCCCCAAGAGTTTCCCTATCTCAGAAGCATGGGGAAGCGAGGGGGCATGTTCCTGACCCTGGGGGATGCATCCCCATGGAACACTATATATTTCTCAAATAAGAGTCCCTAAGGGGAAGGGTGTCTCTCTTTGTCCTATTTCCAACACCATGGAGGTTAAGCATGGGTGGTATGTCAAATCCAACACGCTGAAGGGGATCTCCTCCCCTACAAATGTGGACTAGTCAACCAGTGATATGAGCCTGCAGCAACAAATTTGGTTCCTAAGCCTTTCAGTTTCCTAGTTGTTAGGGTTTCAGTTTTTGAGTGCTAATCAGCTTACCATGTACTCAAATTTTTAATAGTAACCAAGTCACCTACATTTCATGCTACATCGCAGCTTGTTCCCTAGATGACTCGGTGAATGGAAGTGGACCCACATGTGGTATACAAAGAGTAGTAATCTTGTTAGATTTTGTGATTGTTGTTTGAGTACTCCTCAGCAAAAATTTTAAGTCTTTGAAGTTTGTACTAAATAAAGGAAACTAGTTTTCATGTTAAGGGTAGTTGTGATAACAGATAAATGAAATAATACTTTAAAAAAAGGGTCACTAAAAGACCTGCCTTAGTGTTAGTACATTGTGTTAGGGTTTTTTTAAGTTTTATATATATATTTTACTTCATGGTTTTCCAACAGTAAGAACATGTACCTGATGTCACACGAGAGTGGGTACTTGCCCTTGGGAGTGAGACTGTCGAGGACTTCCATGTATAGTTTTACTAAGTATCATAGTTGTACTAAGTATCATGAATTATAGATCTTCCAAGAAACAAAATGAGATAAATTTGTCATGCTTGACTAAAGCCACCTACAATGGGGAGGGAACTAGATTCATGATCACCTCACAGCATAGTTTACACTATGTTTTCTCGATGTCATGAATTGCATATGCCCCAGTAAATAAAATACAAAAACCTTTCCATTGCAATAGTCCTACGGGTGCAAACACTGCATCCAAAGCTCATAAACAAGGCTCACTTGTGGATCACAGTAGCATAAGGTTAGTTTCTTTTGTAGCAAAGAAACATGTCGCATATGGAAATGCACGGTTCTATGAAAACGTAAAACATTAAAGTTTCCCTTCATTAAAAAGGACAGAGAGCTCAGTAGTAAAGCAACCCACCAGCCAGGGGCATGCCTTGGGTTCAATTCCTGGCATGTTCAGATTCCAAAAATTTCTACGCATTAGTTGATCACGCAATTGACATTAGTTCAATTTCCTCTAGATCAAACAAAAATATTGAAAATGAACCGGTATTGAAACCATTCTTATATATCGCATTGATTAATAAACCCATTCGTTTATTTCTAACCCTAGCTAACCCCCCTAATCCCTAAATCCCCTGACCGCTAAATCTCATAATGTGACCATAGTGACAATCTATGTATTTTATGCACATATATACTAAGAAACTAGCATAAACAATTAACAACTAACATCTCACGTAACTAACATAAACAATGAAGTCTTATACTAATATATGTATTCAATGCACCTACCAAACTTGCATGGATAATTCATGATGCACCATAACACATCATTTAATGAAAAAGATAAAACTTGTAGTCAACATAAAAAGGAAAATGAATAGGAAAATAACAAGGACAATTTCATTCCAACAAGACAACCCTTTTTTCTTCAGGAAGCATAAAGGGCATTTCCTCACATAGAATTTCCCCCTCTAATATAATGCATGGATTTAATTTTATAGACATTATGCATCTATTAGTCTCAATCAAAGAAGAACATTTACATTTGCATTAAAAATTTATTTAGTGTGTCAAAATCAACATTGCATGTCCTCGAAGCACTTACGAATCTTGACATGATTACCTTTTGAGTTGAGAACAAGAACTCCATGTTATTGATGGATCTTTGACACCACTCAACAATGATGAAGGGTTTCATTTTTCTCCTCCTTTAGCCAAACATATAGAGAATCAATGGATTTGGTTTTATAAATTGGGATTAATATAAAATTTAATTAATTTGTGTTTTATATAAATATAATAATTTGTGTTTTATATAAATATAATATTTGTTTTATTATTATATAATATTTGTTTTAATGGTATTTTTTGTTATAGTAGTATATATAATAAACTTGGATCGGGGACATTGGACGAGAAGAGTTGTGTACATTGTGAATCAGGTGGGTGGTGATGTCAGATGCAAAAATTACCTGGCCACTAATGCATAAAGGAGGTTTAACTTGATAGTGATAAGGAAAGGTCATCCCTACATTATACGTATCAAATTCTGCGAGGTCAGGCCTGTAAGAGGTTGAGGAATCAAAATATTTACCTCAAACTCTGAGATGGGGTCAGGCCTCTACCTTTACTGCATATGGATATGAGATTGGTTCTAGGTCAGCACCCCAGTTTAATTATAATTGATTCTTTGATTGGTTAAAATATTGTTCTTGGTGCTTCCATCAGTTCAATTATTATTGGATCAACTTCTACAACATTTAAATGAAATGATCCTAGTAAAGCTACATCGACAGGTGCATTTAGTTCGACAGTCACGGATTATGATATTTATATTGAAGTTAGAAAAGCACCTCAGTATGGGACTAATTGGGACTTTTACATTGAAGGATCAACAACTAGCTATGATGCTTATAAGTATTGATATGGTACTGGTTCTAGTACCTAATTCATAATTGTAGGAACCTAATTTTCCTTTGGCACGCACTTAACGATTTGCTTCAATAGTGCAGCAAAGATAAACATAATCAATAGCAAATTTGTGCAATTGGTTTTTTGGATATCTAAAGATCTAGGTGCATGGCACCACTATTACTAATAGAAGGTAGAGAAATTACAAAATTTACTAAATTGTAACACTTCATTGTCACAATTGCAATTTTCCATTACACAATTAAAAATGATTAACATAAATGACTAATTCGTATTCTTCTAGCTAGTCATTTTTTATGTCATGACTAAATTAGTCGTTTATGTTAGTTATTTTTAACTCTGTCGCTTATTATCTAGTCATATTTGTTAACTGATGACTAAATTAGTCATTAATTTTAGTTGTTTATATTCGGGTCAATCAAAATTGCTCATATTTAGTAGTAAATCACTTGAAAAACCTATGGTGACTAGAATTTTTATTCACCTAGTAGCTAATTCCTCATTTTGTACTAGTGTTAGAAGTAAGTTTTGCTCCTTGATCAGTAACATTTCTCTAGGAACTCCAAATCTAACAAATATTTCTTCAAAGATAAAATTAACTACTATTTGTTCTGTGGCTCTTGCTAATTTTTTGGCTTCCACCCATTTTGTAACATAGTGAGTACATACCAAAATGTACCTCTTTCCTTTTGATGGTGGATTGATTGGACCTATGAAATCAAGAGCCCATTTTTCAAATGGCTCTATGAGAACTTGTGGCTAGAGTGGCATCTTGTAACATGGTACTATTATTCCCATCCTTTGACAAATATCACAGCTTCTAACATATTTCTTGGAATATTTGAAGATAGATGGCTAGTAATACCCTAAGTTGAGTATTTTGTATGTTGTTCGTTTATCTGCAAAATAGAAACCTCATGGTTCATCATGACAAGATTTTAAATTTTCTGAAATATCATCTTGCCTAACACATCTTCTAATGATAAGATCATATCATGTATAGAAAATATCTCCATTCACCCATATGTGTCTAGCACTTTGCTTAATTATTCTTTTCTTTTCTTTTGATGACATAGAGGGAGGTAGCTTTCCTGATGATAAGTATTTAGCTATATCAGCATACCATGGAGTTATAATAGAAATATCAAATAAATGTTCATCAGGAAAATTATCTGAAACAAGAACAACCTCACCGAAATTATTTAATCGAGCTAGAAAATCTGCCACTTGATTTTCCCTTCCATGTCTATCTAGGACAGTAATGTTGAATTCCTGCATCAGTAATAGCCACCTTGTTATCCTGCCATTAGTGATAGGATTGTTCATTAAATATCTTAAGTTGATCTGTATGGACAAAGATTTCATAACCAGTACTGTAATGATGAAATTTGTTCACAGCATGTACTACTGCCAACATCTCCTTCTCATTAACTGTGTAATTCAATTCTACAGGGTTTATATTTTTTCTAATAAAGTAAATAGAATAATTCTTAAGATATTCTTTTTGACCCAAAGATGCCCCAGTTGCAGTATCTGATGCATCTGTAGAGATATGAAATGGCAATAACCAATTAGGCCCCCTTAAGATAGGTGTTGATGATAACTTTTCTTTCAGTTTCTGAAAGGAAAGTTGACAATTAGTATCCCAATGAAAATGTAAATCTTTGGAAAGCAATTTGAATAATGGAAAAGATAATTTACTAAAGTTTGCAATAAACCTTCGATAATAGACTACATATCCAAGAAAAATTCTCACATCCTTTTGATTTTTTGGTTCTGATAAATTCACAATGAGTTGTATTTTTGCAGGCTCCACATTTATTCCATATGATGAAATATGATGAACTTACACTATCCCTTCAATTAACATCATGAAACATTTTTCAATGCTAAGGGAAAGCTCTGATTCTATGCATCTTTTTAGGATTTTCTCTAAATTTTCCAATGCATCTTCAAAGGTGTTTCCATACACAGAAAAATCATCCATATATACTTCTACACATTCATGAATTAAACCAGCAAAAATAGCCAGGATTTCTCTCTCAAAATTAGTTGGATAATTACATAGACCAAAAGGTGAAACTTTATAGGCATATGTACCCCAAGGCATGTAAAAGTATTTTTTTAGTGGTATGCTAATGCAATTCTGATTTGATTGTATCCACTAAATCCATCTAAGAAGGAAAAATATATTTTCCCAGCTAGTGCATCCAATACTTGATCAATGAATGGTAATGGAAAATAATCTTTGAGTGTTTCTTTATTTAACTCCCTATAATCTACACAACTTCTCCACTTTCCATTTTTCTTATGAACAACCACTAATGGAGAAACCCATTGACTATCAGAGTTAGGGTAGATAAATCCTACCTTCAATAACTTTTTAAATTCCTCTTTAACTATTTCTTTCAGTATGGGGTTCGTTCTTCGTTGAGGTTGCCTTAGAGGTCTTATATTATCATCTGTGTAAATATGATGAGTACATGTTTCCTAATGAATTCTTGGCTTGTCGGGATTTTCCTTAGAAAATGCCTTGTGATATTTATTCAATAATGCAATCAACTATTCTTCTTGTGATAAAGTAAGATGTGCACCAATATTAAAGTATTTCCCAGGACTGATTTCGATGGTTTTTCTCTGAGAATTTGTTATTGAATGAATAGAAAAAATATCATCAAATGATGTTTCCAGGAGGTAAGGAGACAAACTTCCAAATTTTTTATTCTTGAAGTGAATCAAATCTCATCATCCATGGTTTCCTGCCATCTTGGATCATGCCAAGCCTGCATATGGGACTGTGGATTTGACCCCATCATCATGAAGAACATTTCTAGGAGAAGTGGATCTGTATGGAAAAGTGCAAGTTTTTCATCCTAATATTGAGATTTTGTTCTTCTTCTATCATTTGGATACCTAGCACTATTCCCAACTCCTTAAATGAGTTTTCCTTTGATTGGGAGCAGGTGTTGGATATAGATATTTGTTTAACACTGGACTCGGAGCTAAAGTAGCATGCTACATTATGGGGTAGTTATTGTATGTGGTATTATTTGCATGAGAAGTGGATATACCTTGGGAGGAATAGTATTGGGAATCATAAGGGAGGGAACTCGACTATGCAAGAGTTGGGACCACTTAACAGGCATACCTGATTGTAATTTTACAATTTAATTATGTTAAAATATTTTCTTATTATGTTGTTTCTGTGAGTATTTTGGTTCCGTTTGGATAAATTTTTCGATGTTTATTAAGTAGGGTGCTGTAAGGGGCACCTCCCTAGCAGTAAATGATATCGTACCTGCCTAGAAGTAGCAGGTATACATCGATGCAATTATACAAATTTAATATGAAAAAAAAGTTTTGTTTGTTGTGTTTTTTCATGAGTATAATATTCGATTCATTTAGATAATGTTATATATATACTTGTTGTAGAGTGTTGATATGGGAAACCACCTGGATGTTGATTAGATGATAGCAGCCTCAGGGAAACTGGTATACCTAATTGTAATTGTACAATTTAAATACGTCAAAAAAATTCTTAGTATGTTCTTACCATGAGTATTTTGGTTTCGTTTAGATAATTTTTTCTATGTTTTTGATGCAAGGTGTTGTAAGGGGAACCTCCCTATTAGTATATTGGGTCAAGTCCCCTATAACCATTAATCTGATGAGAAGACAATCCTCGAGGCAACAGGTGTAGCTCGTTGGAATTATACAAATATAACATGGAGCATTTTTTTTTTACTTTATTTTTTCATGTATATATTGATTTCATTCTGATAATGTTTTCTACTGCTTTTTGGTAGGGGGGTAATCAGGGAAAGCCCTTAGTTGTGGATCAGATGACACCAGCATTGAGGCATCAGGTAAACCTAATTGTAATTTTATGAATCTATCATGATCAATATGTTTTGTTAATGTATATTTTTTCTCGGTTTATTTATTTCATGTCAGTAATGTTTTATATATTTTTGTTGCAGACCGTCGATTCAGTGTATGAACCAACGTTAGAGAAATCAATAGCTTTATATGTGGATGAGTTGATGCACAATGTTTCCATTGGTTCTTCTCTAGACCCGATTAAGATGATAGAGAAGGCCTTGAGAAAATTAATGAGGATATCCTTTGTCTATTATTCATTCATCTGCTAATAGATGAGATTAAATCCAAGGTTGATGTTTTCGTAAAGAGATGGCATGCCTTGCAAGTAAGTTGTTGAATCTTGAATCATAATATAAATTCATTTAGTACTTTATAAATTTACTTGTATATGATGGTGAACTTATAAAATATGGTTTGTATTTACAATATTTTTGGGACCACACACTAGTGGTCAAGGTGGTGTTGGCCTTAATGATGTTTGTGGAGAGTCGTCACATGAGAAAATGACTCCACGTATATCTCATGTGTAATTTTTATCGACTAAAAGGTAGACAACATGTTTCGCAACACCCCCTAGTCCAGTTGTGAGTGCACCCACTAATGACCAGTGTACATCAGATCGTGTAGACGAAGGGGTCATTTCAAAGCCTGCTAGTATTGATATTGTTGAAGCAACATTTCCTGGATATTCTTGTGTCACTAGAATAGGTACAGTACAAAAAACATTCTTGGTTTATGAAGAGCAGCCATTCCAATAAAGATATAGAATATCCCAGGTAATTATTATGCATTTTTCAAGTTAGTGTTTATAATTTGATTGTAATAAACCGATAAAACATTGTCTTTCAACTAATGATGGCATGATCATTTTGCAGGGAATGATTTTTTTTATAAACATCTAAATGATTTTTTTGTGGAGATATTTGGGCCCACCATCCACACAAGGTGGGATAAAGAAATTAAAATTTTTAAATATGGGCTCAATAATTGGTTGGTTGGCATGTTTGGAAACGAGAACTTTAATAGAGTTGCGGTCCTAAAGAAGGTTAGACAAAATATGAAGATTGTTCGAGACCAATATAGGTTTTTCCTAGGAAGAAAACCTACTTATGAGCACCCTCCTATGATTCCAGCTAGAGAATGGAAAGCCCTAGCGAAATATGGAGAGGAGAGGGCTCTAAGAAAACAAGGAAAGCTACCACCAGGAACAGGGATGTATGCAATAATTTCCATAATGTAATTATAGACCTTATCATTATTAATTTATATATCAAATTTGGAATATCTAACATATTTCAACACTTTCAGAGGATGTCTTACACATCAAATGCCACAAAGGTAAGACAAGAAAAACTTGATTAGCACAAGCTTGGTCCTGGTGGTTATTCAAATTTGGGGAAACGAATTGTAAGTATCGAAAAACCAATAATGCATCCAAATAATAAATTGCAAATCATTTTCGTTCTATTGCACATCAAAAGGTAAATTCATGATGTTATGCAAATATGTAGGTCGATCGATTCAAAGAAGTGCCTACTTAGGAAGACTTGAAGCTTGGCTTCCAGCACGGCTTTGGGGTTGTTGTTGAACGTTGAAAAATATTGTCTAGGAAAACACATTCTTCTAGTGATCTATATTGGGCACAAGAATATAAAATATATATAGTTTAATAAAGATTTATTACTTATGCAATCTATTCATTATTAAAAATTGCCATAAAATATTGACTCTGTTTTGAGCAGGAAAGCAACAATCCAATCAATGTCGAAGATGAACAACAACCAATAGAAGATCATGCCTCGAATCCTGGTAATGAATTTATTCATATGCTACAATTTTAAATATTGCATTGCAGATGGTGAACATTAATTGTACTTTTCCATGTTTCAATTGAAGAGCATATAGAGGATCGCACTGTATAGGTTGAACCTAGAGTACAGGAATATGAAATACATCATGTGGCCACATCAGGTAAAAAAACAACTTTGTAATGTTTTATTTTAAATGAAATGCTTGTCATTATAATATCATAAAATATCAATGTAACATTTTCAAATTAATGCAGCAAATCCAGACCCCTTGCCGCAAAATCCACAACAAGTTGATGAACTACCAAGAACTGAACAACAAGTTCAAGACGATGAGTCTCTTCTTGATTTTGTAAAGAGAAAAAAAATATAAATAAGTGACTGAAGAAATACTGTGAAATTATTTTCGATAATATAATTTCATGCATATTTTTTTCCTTATTGAATGAATGAATGGTTTAATGAAAGTTCGTTTTTATTGAGTGAATGGTAAATGTTTCTTTATGATGAAATCTGCATGTTTGCACATAAAAAAAATTCAAGTACATGCATTGGGTATGGGTAATTGAGAGTGATGTGGGGGGGGGCATAAGAGATTCCAGCTTCACATGGTTGGTCCTGTCAGTAGAGAATATTAAATTACGCTCAAAACAAAGAGGAGCTCAATGAATGGCTACGATGGTTCCTTTATAAAACCCACTCGCGTGTCATCTAAATTTTGACAATTTCTCGAGGCTTGTTATGAAACTAAAACATCTTATCCTACTTTCCAAGCCTCTGAAAATGTCATTTCCACACCCCTCTACCAGGGAGAGAACGTGACTATGTTGCTATCAATCTGGGAAAACTAAGTCCCATGAACGTAATATAAAATGCATTGAACTTTAAAACATACATAGATGTATAAACATGCAATATACAGTGAAAGAAATTACATTTCATTCAAACATTCAACATGTTCATCATAATTCATTAACAAAATACAGTTTCAGAGATTACACACAAGAAATAATTATCTTGAAAGAAGCTTGTCCTACAACCAACTACGTCGCTGCAATGTTCCACCAAACCAAAGTACAGTAGGCTCATCAATATCTCAGCACCACTGCCACCCCTAAGCTGGGCATGATTCCCACAAGGAATAAGGGAACACTAGCAAGATCACACATAACTAAAGATATATCAAAATTTAGCCAAGCCAAAACAAAATTTGGGTTTATTAGGCTACTAAGGAGCTGGAAAGGTTGAACTACTAAGCTAGTGAGCTCAACCATAGAGCTAGTGAATCCTGCACCAGATATGGCTTGGCTTCTAAAACATACACACATCCAACACAAGGAAGCATCCCCTTCTCTGCTACGTAGTCCCTCGGGTTTTTCCTTCCCTTCCAGTGCTCTTTAGGGTGTGCAAAGAAGAAAACCAGCCCCTCTAGATCTTTCTGTGGGGTTCCTTTCCTACACTAAGTCTATCAAGCTTGTTTAGACCCAATTCTACTCCAACTTAATTCACACCAAAGCCAAAAGATGAACCCACAACACCATATGGTTTATGGGTTTGAGGAAAAATAGTTTGGTCAATAAAATGAATTGCCAAGATGGGTAAAAACATCCCCCTAATAGTAATTCGATTTCCCAGAAATGTTTATTTCCTTCATGTGGCAAAAATAGACTCAACAACACCCAAAAATTGTGGGTCTTTTCTCCCACATACTGGGCATTACCAAAAAATGATTTCCATCTTGGAAAACAATGGGGAATGCAGCAAAATTGGGGGGGGGGGGGGGGGGGGGGGGGGGGGGGGGGGGGGGGGGGGGGGGGGGGGAGCCAACCACCAATCATTACAAAAATGATTTCCCATCCTGAGGAAAATGAAGAAAACTTCCCCCCAACATGAAGGAAACACACACAATAGACAAAAATGTGAATGAAAACATCTCTTCAAGCTTCCACTGTGTGAGGAAATGGAGGATGTGGATGAACCACCAAATGGGCATGCATTTTTGGGTGGTAGCTTGCCCCAAAAGTAAAAAAACATTTTCCCAAAAATGGGTGCTTCCCCAGATTCGAACTTCTGACTCCCATACCTTTCCCATTCTCATGCAATAACTAACCCAACCAATTTCTGGAAGAATTAAATGATTGGGCACAAAAGACAAAATGGGTAGTTGACAGTTTGATGGGTTCTCCCTTTGAAATTTGTCTTTTCCCCATTGGCCCAAAGGTTTGAATATTCCCCCCCTTATCCTTAGGAAATCATGCCCCATCTCTTTTAATGTTGCATTGACATAGCTGGTTGTGGGTATTTAATTAAATTGCATATTTACATTATGTCCAAAATTATAATGTGTCGGTTAGGACAAAATACCATCAGCATTGATTTCAATCGTTGAAACATAAAATGCTAAATCGATGGTGGGGTTTTTGCCTTTATCTCCACACCACGATTAAATACAATATTTACATCATATACATTTTTAATGTGAAAGGGGTCAAAATTGGGGTGTTACAGAAAAGGTAAGGAATTATCCATTTCTCACTTAACTATGACATTTTGAGAAAATGTAAAATAAAATGAAAGTAAGCACCAACAATATATACATAAGAAATCAATTCTTACATGGTGATATTTTCAGATAGAAGTCATTGAAATCAAGTTCCACAAACCTATTTATCTTCAAGATACATTTTCATTTGCAATACATAGTGGATCCTATAGATATATGCACATCTTATATCCTACCCCACAACTGTTAGAATGTCCTTGTATATTCATGATAGTGCTAGAGCTCATTTCAACCTGTAGCCTTCCTTGGTGGTATGCATGTCTAACTACCCACCATGCTCGCTAACCACACCAAAGGCTATACAACAAGCTAGCACCAACAACATCAAGTCCAATTTTGTCATTTCACTAAGCATGCCTCACACAAGATATCTAAGCAAATAGCTCCAAGTATCCTCTAGGGTTTTTTTTTCACATGCCCTAGGGTCTACCTCCATCTCACAAAAGGACTCAAACATTAACACTTCAAGTGTCCTCTAATTTTTTCCCCCAAAACCATGGTTCCTTCCTTTCTTACATAAATAAAAGTACAAAGACTCAAGACAAATGCATCTTCAAGATACAAATGATGTAATGAACTCACAAATGGCTTAAGGAAAGATGATGTTCAAAATTAAATAGGTAAGGCAATTGAGACATGGAATACTTATGATAGTTTGAGAAAGGTTAAAATCAAATGAAATTAAGCACCAACAAGAATATCACTAATCAATTCAATGTTTAATAATAAACCGTGGGCATGTAGCTATGGATGACAAAAGATAAAATTGATAAGATAATTTAATCAATGTCCATTGAATCAACACAATAGTAGGTCAATAGACCCTAGGGTTGCAGCTAGGAAATAAACCCTAGTTGTGGGAATAAACCAATAGAGAAATGAGTGAGGGATTCCAACACTCTCTTGTATACCATGTTAAGGTTCGTAAGAGAACGCAAGGTTGAAATTGAACCAACTAATAAACCCCAATTCCTATAATAAACAAGGAGAAAAACAATGTTAAGAAAGCACAACATTACAACCTAAGAAGTGTATTAGAGATTATTTATGGGTGCAGTACTATAGGGAGAATCCATAAGTGTGACGGAGAGAAGACGCAAACCAGTAATAAGATAGTTTAGGGTGCTCATAGTCTAAATCACTTGTATTAAAGAGATTAGAAAGTTCACATGAGGCAAGGGTCCTTGCCCAGTTTATGCCAAATGTAAAATTGTGTCATTCTAGGATTTCGGAGGGTTTTAGTTCTTGTTATGGTACATTTCTAGATAATTCATTGAGTGAATACCTTACTATACTTGTTACAACAGGTACAATGATAGAATGTAATCTTTGCATTTCTTATTTATAATGGAACTAGGATGAAAAAAAATTATTACATATGTTAGATTACATCTAATTTTTTCTACAAGATAAGGAAATACATTAATTGGTGATGTTTTTTAATTCATGAGTTTGTCAGCAAAATAGTGTAGCCTTTACAATATTGGAATATACGTTGTATCTATTATCATCATTTTTCATGGTACTAATGATATTTGTAATATGATGTAGTTGTGAGGGACACTACATGAAGTCTTTCCATCCAAATAGAGAATCTAGAGAGGATTCCAACCATAAATCTCTAGGTTTAACAAAAGCGCAAGTAAGGCTAAGTTCAAGATGCCACCGCATCTTGTAAATGGGATGCTAGTTTTTGAGCTTTTCCATTTCTTGTTATTATTTTGATTTCCCATGATTACTCGTATTTGGTGCAAGATAAACAAAACTTCTACCTCCTAAGTTGTAAGCATAAGAAGCATCAGTACAACTTGATAAAATGGTATGATAGTTAAAGTAACATGTTTTCTTATGGGCATGAGTATATTCATGCTAACATATATAATATATATTTACATGGTGTGTGGCAGGTCCCATATATAGCTTCATCCTTGGTGGGTGTCAATCTTGGTACAAATGTTCATAGAGACCCATTTGACTGGGTCACTATACAACTTACAAAACTTAATGATCAACGTGATGTTGTACAACTCTTGAAACCAACATCCCTTGCTCTACAGGTATGACATATTGTACTAGTTTTCCATATTTTTCTATAATCGTTGTATTTGGAATATTTCATTGAAAATGCTATGGATATTAGGAAAATTCATACTAGTGCATATACCTTATGCATCCAACCCATTGAAACTAAACATGCCACTATTCTCCATCTTGAAAATGATCCAAGAGGATATGTGGTCATATTGTAAACATTCAATCACCATCTCATTTACCACCATTTTGAAATTAACGCTGCTAAAATATATAATAAGATAGGCTCTATTATTGATCTGAGATCTATGAATAACATGTATCATAGAAACACTACAATATGATCATCCCACATCAAATTCATATCCTATATATAATGTGTGCTAACTAATGCTTGTGTTTATAATTATTTAGGCATGTAGACCTCATATCAAAATTAAATTTACTTAGGCATATTAAAAAAAAACTCCAAAACCAATCCATTACATCAATCATCCAAACAAAAGTTAATCGACCTAAATTCCATACACGTATTCATAAATTTCAAAGCGCCCCCCCCACCCCGCAACTTCAATATTTGACTAACCCTGAGTCATGCTCGAGGAGTCTAGAAACTTAAGTCTAGGTTGGAGGTGTAGAAAACATAAAATATGTAGAGGTGCAAAGGCACACCTGGAATGGAGATCACTTGGTTGTAGAAGCTAAATCCATTGAGGCATAAGTGGAAAATACCAAATTTAACTGCAAAGCACATAGGTGTAGATATCACCAAGGCATAAAGGATTGGGGTTTAGTTTCTAATGCAAGGTGAAAATCGAGTATGCACCACCATAATCAATGAAATATTCTCATTAATAGAAAATCATATCCATCATCTCTTCTTATTAATATCATCACATATTCATTAGCTAAAAGAGAATTTCGCAACCTCATACTCAACACATAAAGCCATCATGCTTATATGCAAAACCACATGGTCTCAATTTGAATATGGACTATAGAAAATATGGTGACATGGGATCAAGAATGTAGTTCAAAATTAGCTTTAAAAACATCATTGCATGAGAATTCACCCCACAAGGATGACCATAAATATAATCCAAGCTACATACTTATTTGGTTTAGAACTTGTGAATACATAGGTAACCCCAATGCACCACCATTTCAACATGTCACCAATTCCAAATCCCACCTTAAAATACTACAAGGTAGATCTAATAGAGTTTCATCTATTACCCTAAGGAATCATAATGGAATGAGAAATGCTCACAACAGCAATAGAGACATAGTATCACAATTTAAGGTAACAAAAACACACACTATGGTTTCATGAGTGATATGACCTTCCACACACCATAGAAATGGTATTTTTTTTAAATTCTTGATCGTGGTTGGATATCCAACGGACCTTCCCATGATATCTGATGAGTATGTCATACCACCGACGGAAATTGTCATCATTTTTCCTCTTTTTTTTGTATATGTGTCGGTTATATCGTCGGATATCCCACTAGTATGCCATACCACCAATGGAAAATATCGTCGGATATCTGACCGTTTGTAAAACATTGGGGGTCAGTTATCCAACGGGTTTTTCATTGGATATCATTCCTTCTATAAAGTATTGGGGGTCGGTTATCCAACGGATTTTTCGTTGGATATCATTCCTTCTGTAAGTATTGGGGGTCGAATATACAATGGGTATGTGGTCAGATATCTGACGTACATGTGTTGCATATTCGATGTGTATATTAAGATATTTTTGGTCGAATATCCGATAATGATATGTCAGATATCCGACGAGACCATTTTGTTGTCGGATATCCAAAAAAAATCAGCCGACGTTTATAAAATACGAGGCTTGTCGAATTTTCGATAGCTTAATGTCAAAAATAGGACATATATGCCATCCGATTTTGGGTTTATATGTTCATGTGCTAGCTTGTCAATGACCTTCATGCTCTGAATACATCTATTACACAAGAAATTAGATGGAGGCCTTAGTCTGTTACCACTGAATGGTACAAAATCCATAACAAGAACAAAGCTCTACATGAAGAATTCTCCAGGTTGAAAATAGAAAAATAAAGGAGTGCACAAATGCTATATGAACTAAGGAAGTAGAAGAATCACTCACCAGAAGTGATAAGCTGAAATAGGAAGTTGAAAAAACACAACAATAATCCTTAAAGGTACATAAGGAAGTGGAAGAAGTGTACAATGCACTTCCAAAAACTCAATCTAATGCAGATGCCTCTCCTGAAGGGAAGTCCATGAAGTTACGAAAGATGATCCAAGAACTACAAGCCAAATCTAGTGAACTTTCATCAAAACAATCTAGGACACCTCTAGAGATCAAGGCAAAAAGAGAAAGGAATATTGAAAAAATGAATATCATAAATGAAAACATCATAACTCTAAAACCAAGATGTGTTGATCCATATGAAGAAAGTGCTCATCTATGGGGACATCTAGTTGTCGATGAGTGGTTAAAGATCAAGAATAAAAGATACAAAATTCACAAGAAACGGAGCAAAATTTGCAACACTTCAACCACCTTATCAGCTGCTAAAATTATTAACAAAATAAAAGAATTCAGAAACCAGCAACAGGAAGTAAGCAATATCATGGAATAACAATCAAAGAGAGCTAACAAACTTGAACCTTTGCAAGAAGAGGCTGCTCAAATTATGGAATCCTTTTCAAATTTGCAAAGAGAGATCAAGGAAGTAGTAGAATAATGCTTAGAAAAACTCAAGGCATTCCCCCAATGAACAAGTAGAATCCTTTGCATGTAGATATTATGTGCACTTTTCATGTAGGTATTAGGTCAAAATTAAATAAACTAAATAAATTTTTTCTCACATAAAGGCATTATTTCCAGAAGTAAATATTAATTCCCAAGGGGGGTTCATGTTTAGTTTCATTAAGGAAAAGTGGCACCTCCGTTATGTAATCCTTGTTCCATTTCGTTGTGTCAGTTCATGGACCTTGTTTTTGTTATTTATTTGTAAATTGTGATGGATATTACATTGAACAATTTGTCACGCCATATATTAAATGATATTGCAAACAACATGAGTTTATGATATTGCAAAGACCATAAGGTCTTCGATTACTAACTACAAGGTCTTCTTATTCCTATAATCTACTTTGATATCCCGAACCTTTTCTTTTCTCATCGATGGAACAATATTTAATTGCAATGGGAATGGAACCCCTATATTTCCTTATGGCTCAATTTTTAGCATGTCTGGAATTTTGAGAATATTTTAAAGGCTCCAAAATCCTACCCCTAATTGAGAGCTAGATATTGTCTAAATTGAGCCTCTAAAATATTCTCAAAATTCCATACTCAATTAGCTCACATGTCTACATAATATTTGAATGCTAATTCCTCTCTAAAATGACTCTCCCCACATTTGAATCATCAATTGCAGATGTCTCATGGGATTTTGAATTCTTCACATTCAATATTAATTAAATGCACATTCATAAATGGATTTTCCTCAACATTCATGTAGCCACCCTATAATAATATTATTGGTTTTCCTTGTTAGTGGCTACTAGTAGTTTCCAATTCACCTAGATAGTTATCATATGACAAGAACTATCACTAAGGATATTGACCAAATCCATTGGTGAAAACCCTATTTCATAAAACTTAGGTATAAATAAGAACATGTTGGATTTGCAATGAGAAGCTTGGAATGATAATGTGTGCATGGCAATATAAAGGATTTTGCAAAACAAACTTCATGTTTGATATTTTCATACAATCATGGAATACATCCACATAGAATCGAGGCATGGATCAATTAATGTGGTCTTGAATTTATGAGTTGAAAGACGATAAACACATTGAGACACCATAGTACAAGAATATTATACTATGCCATATTAGTATTAAAACATAGTATAATGTTTCATTATTAATCCCATAACTAGTGTAAGAAGGTGCATTTATATTCATATGGAGAAATATAAATGGTCACTGACATGTAACTATCACTGTCCCCTATACTTGAATAATAGGTTCTTTTAGTGGTCAAGGTGGCCAAATCACTTCCATTCTTCTGTTAATTTTGTCACATGAATTGAATCAACAATGCATTTGTTACACCTAAATATCGTCACCATCCTGATCATGATATAGGTATCTCGGTGTTTGTTCCATTCCCTCGGAGTTTGAATGGGAGAAATTAAATAAGGAATAATTCCCCCCTATGTTTTCCCATATTTTGAGCCACCACTACACCTTTTCCACTAACAAGAGGCATTCCCAAGTTAGCAACTCACCTTTCACACTTGCAAAGTGCAATGTTGCCACTTGTTGAATTCATACAACAAGGATTACCCCTTTAGCAATGCTCCTTTCCCTTCTTCAAAGTGCGGTGCTCTTCCCAAAAATGAAAAAAAAATATATATATATATATCTCAAGGAGTTTCTAGAAGAAACCGTCATGGATCCTCATCCCAAATAATTTGGATAGGTGGAATTCAAATTCCTCCCACCCATGGAATGATCCCTTGACCTTCTCTATAAAATGTTCAACCTACCCTATCCCTTTTGTCCTTTCAATACACCCTTATGCCACATGGTTAAGGAAGGAAGAAAAGAGTGAGAGAACCCAAATGTTGGTCAATCGATGTTAGAATCTTTGATGCATTGGAGCTAGGTGGGGCATAGAGGCAAGGTGTTCATAGGGAAGTTTCCTCAACATCAAGGCTTTGTTGTAGTTTTATTCTCCTTCTCTATTAATAGAAATATGTTTCCCTTTCCCATGAATAATTTGTGTTAATGTGAGTTATCCATTGCTTTTCTCCTTGATCATTAGCATAGAATGTAAAATTATATTGTTGCTTTCACTCCTTGTGTCTTGACTTGATCATTATTTTGCAGGTATAGTTGATCATGAAGGAATTCAAGAGACAACGGAAACTTTTTTTGCAAGGTAAGAAATCTTGGCATTCGAGACTTTTAACAGTATAGGGGGAGTATACTTTGATGCGATTCCTTTGTTCAAGATCCATACCATTTGGACTAGGGAAATAGTCTATTGCTCGCACAGACTGAAGAATTTTCGTCAAACAACATTCTTTGTTGAGTTCATTGAGATGTTGTACTTGTCACTTTTTCCTCCACCTAGACCAATAGGAATGCCATTTATAGCTACGAATTCTCACTACATTGTGAAAATTCTAAGGAAAAATAGAATTATGGTGGGAAATGTTCTAGAAAATCAAGAAACTAGTGTTTCTCGTGTCCATATTACCCTAATTTATTCTCATGGGATTTCCAACTTATTATCATATTTGATACTAAAAGTAGTCATACTACTACCCTTAGAACATGATATTAGGGAAAACATATAAACAATCTAAAAATCTTATCAAATGCACAAAATGGTTTTTTGAAGCATGATTTCTGGTATCCCATCCTTGAAATACTTTGACAAGTCCCTAAGAGACTATGCACATTTTCATGATTAGGTCAAGTACTGAAGCCCCTCAACCTTGGTACCATGGGTATTTTTCCCATGTTGAACATTCCTAAGCACACATGCAGGAGCTTACATACTTCAATTCCAATGCCCAATTGGGTTTTTATCCCCTAATGGAAAATTCACCAAGTGTCCCTTAAAGGCTTTAGGAGGTGACCTATAACTTGTCATAAAATGATGATCATTCCTCATATTGGAAAATTGTTGACTCTATTATGTTCGTGATAATTGACTCCATCTAGGGCCAGCTATCTCCTATGGTTTCATTTCCTGGTGTTTGCCTCATGCAATGATCTCAAGAACTAGGGTTTTGCTCAATAAGAGACTATGAACTTTTTTCTTGATTAATTCAAGTACTAAAACACCTCGACCTTGGGACCATGGGTGGTTTTTCCATATCAAACATGCCCAAACACACATCTAGGATCTTACTAAACTCAATTCCCATGCTCAGTTTGGTTTTTATACCCTGACGACATATTCAACAAGTGTCCCTGAAAGGATTTAGGAGGAGGCCTAAAACTCGTCATGAAATGATGATCGTGGTTCGGATAGAAAAATTATAAACTCCATTGGGATTGTGACAATTCATTCCATATAGGGGAACCTCTCTCTCATGATTCCATCACATGATGCTCATCTTATGTAGTGATCTCATTCATAAGGGTTTTTCTCAGTAACAAATTGTGCACTTTTGCATGATTAGGTCAAGTACTAAAAATCCTTGAACTTCATACAATGGGTTTTCTACCCATGTTTAAAATGATCAAACACACATGTAATACCTTACAAATCTCTATTTCAATGCTCGGTTGGGTTTCTATTCCTTAATTACAGATTCACCAAGTGTCTCTGAAAGGATTTAGGAGGCAACTTATAACTCCTCATAAATTGATGACCATTCCTCAGATTGATGAATCGTCAACTTTGTTGGGATCATGATAATGAAATACAACTAATGGAACCTTTCTCCCATGGTTCCATCACCCGATTATCATATTTTGAAGTGATCTCAAAAACTAAGTTTTTTCTCAGTAAGAGACTATGCACTTTTGGCATGATTATGTCGAGTACTAAAACCCCTCAAACTTAGGGCCATGGGTAGCATTCCCATGTCAAACATGCCCAAACATAGATGTAGTATATTTTAGAACTCAATTCCAATTCTTAGTTTGGTTTTTATTCCCTGATGACATATTCACCAAATATCCCTAAAAGGATTTAGGATATGACCTACAACTCACCATAAAATGATGATCATTCCTTGGATAAAGGAATTTTCAACTCCATTGGGCTTGTTACAATGCATTGCAATTAGGGGCACCTTTTCTTGTGGTTCCATCACTAAATTCTCTACTTGTGTAGTGATCTCTAGAACTAGGGTTTTTCTCAGTAAGAGACTATGCACTTTTTCCATGATTAGGTCAAGTATTGAAACCCCTTGACCTTGGGACCTTCGGTGGTGTGCCCATGTTGAACATGCCAAAACACACATGTAGGAGATTATGGAACTTAATTCAAATTCCTATTTATGTTTTCATTCCCTAATGGCATATTCAATAAGTGTCCCTGAAAGGATTTAGTGGGTGACCTACAACTCACCATAAAATGATGACCATTCCTCGAATTGATGAACTGTTAAATCCATTGGGCTTGTGACAGTGCATTCCAACTAAGGGAACCTACCTCCCATGGTTCCATCACCTAGTGCTCATATTTGCAATGATCTCATGAACTAGGTTTTTTCTTAGTAAGAATTAAAACCCCTCTATCTTGGTACCATGGGTAGTGTTCCCGTGTCAAACATGAACAAAAGAACATGGAGGAGATTATACAACCTAATTATAATTCCCAACTCAGTTTTTATTCTATAATGAGATATTCATCAAGTGTCCTTGAAAGGATTCAGGAGGTGATCTGTAACTAGCCATAAAATTATTATTGTGCCTTGAATCAGTGAACCATCAACTCATTGGTCTAATTACAATGCATTCTATATATGGAACCTCTCTACCGTGGGTCCATCACCTGATGCTTGTCTTTCTCATAGATCTCAGGAAATAGGGTTTTGCTCAGTAAGTGGCTATGAATTTTTTTCATGATTATGTCAACTATTGAAACTCCTCGACCTTGGAACCATGAAGTCTTGTTCGATGATCCAAGAAACTAGGGTTTTTCTTAGTTTCTCTTGAAAGGAGAAACTAGGGTTTTGCTCAGTTTCTCTTGAAAGGAGAAACTAGGGTTACCCTCATGTGACATGATGTTTAACAAAAATTATGAAGGTGCTTGTAAATGTGTTGATCATCACATCTTTTGTTTACCCATTTTAACTAAATAAGCGTTCATATTCTTTGGTTTGTTTTATGATGGAATGACATGTGTTTGAATTTGTTTATTTTACATAAGGTATAGTAGGGATTTAATTACTTATTGGATCAAGAATACTCAGTTAACTCATTTCACCCAACATTTTTATGATTTCAATGAAGTGGTATCATTGTGAAAACACAACTATTCAAGCAAGAATACATAATTTACTCATTTAATGCAAAAGAACATGGCACAATATTGGTAAGATATTGTTACATGATAATGGCATTGATAGATTTATGGGTTATGCCTTTAATAGATCATTAATAATAATTATATGAAAAATTAATTAACATGTTCTTTCCAGCAATTATATCAAAAAAATAACTAATATATGCTCACCTTATTGAGTTTTGTCCACCAAGCAAAGATTGTTGTTTTATTATACTTTGTTCTTATACAAAATTGAGTGTTTATTCACATTATGCCTCACTAAATGAAATGCAATAAAATATATATAACAAAGAGTTCAAGGATACCATTGGGAGATTATGTGTGGTGGTGGTTTTAGGAATCGATATTTTCCCTAGAGGCCTAGAATCTTTATCTAGGGAATCAAGCATGAGTTTCCTATATTTGCCATGTTCATGTCACTAATACCAATATTTAGTGCCCACAACCCCCTAATGGAAGAACTATCCACACTTAGATACCAAGGATACCATGGGGTGGTTATGTATGATGTTTCAAGGCACCATGGCATGGGTAATGTGTGCCACTTTGTGATTTTTTTTGCCTTAGATGCCTAGAATCTACATTTTTTTCCCAAGTCTTAATATTCCTACCCCAACCATGTCTAGGGATATAACATCTATACCTAGTGGTATCCCAAATTTTATATGAACAATATTCTCAAAATATCATGTGTGGTGGTTTGAGTCATCACATGTACCCCTAGATGCATAAAATATTCCTTTAGGGAAAAAGACTTGGGTTTCCTCCTTTGACCATGTTAAGAACTCAAGATCCATACGTAATGCTTGAAATATACTGAAGGATTTGATATTATTTCTTGAAGAATAAGGATATCCTCAATAGGCCATATGTGGTGGTTTGATACATCATGCATTATATTAGATGATAAAATATCACATTTGGGTCTAATGTAGGGCCTTCCATCTCCAAATATGCCCAAGGGCTCAAGACCCATGCATACTTCTAAGAACAATCTAATGGTATGATACGCCTTGTAACGAGCCATGGATACCCTCAAATAGGCATGTCTAGGTTTTAGTGGCATTAACATTTTCCTTAGATACCTAGAAGCTTCCTTTAGGGACTAAGATATACTAGGTTCCCTCCCCCATCAAAGGAAAAGGATGCCCTTGGGAGGTCGCATGTGATGGCTTTAGGTATCATTATTTGTCCTATATGCGTAGAAGTTTATTTTAGGGCCTAGGGGTTGGGCCAATTCCATGATTATATTCAATGTCAACATCTCTCTCAAACTTTGTGCCCAAGGAAAGACCAAACAACTCATCCATCATTTATCTCTCAATATTTTTTGTAAATAGGTTGTTTCTTATAATCATTTGGTATTAGAGTAATAATATATTTGGCCTCTTTCTAGTACTTCGATGTATCAGTATTTTGGGTTGCTGGAGGCTATCCCTCCATCCCCCACAACCTCTTTTTCTTTCTCAACCCATACTTATCAAGTCTTTGGGTTCTTTTAGGATCATCCTCAAACCCATATACCTTCTACAACTAATTATCTTATCTGTTTCTATATACAATGGACTATTCTTTAACACACCTTTTTCTTATAGTTCCTTAGGCTCAATGTCCACCCAAATATAGTCATTTTTGGGGGGTTATGGAGGCCTCCATCCCACACTAAGTGTTTCCATTGCGATACAAACCTTATTGAGTTTATGAAGGTCACCCTACCATATCATGCATTTTCCTATGTCCATTCCATTCTCCTCAAGACTCAAACAACCTTATTTTTTAGAGCCATAACCATATCCATAACCTAGGTTTTCTCTTTGCCTCCATTAATACTTTACACACTAATTACCTCTTACTGGCTCCTGGAAATAATAATTAATATGAAAATGAAGAACATAGTCTACAAATCACTGTACAAGAATTGTCAGTTGCATTCATTGAAGTTCCAAATTCTTGGATCCAAAACCTCGTTGCCTACTTCCAAGCCTACCTAGATATGGCCAAAGACAAACACCTCCATGCATATAACCATTTAGACGGACTTTACCAAGCTTGGTGGCAGTCTCACCAAACATTTGTAGAGGTCAATGTCAAGTACAAAGATGAATAGGATTCCCATCAACACAATTACATGCATCACTACATGGGATGCATTGCTCCAAGCCTTGAAAAGTATTTTTGTATCCTCTGGGTTATTTATCTAACCTAATGTGTAGGTAGCTGCAGTTGTGCAAGGCTCTAAACTGTTTAATCAATTGTTGAGCTCTTCACTAAGATACACCTCCAAATTCATATTAGAGATATGGAAAATGTACTTATGCTCAATTTCAATTATGGTTTTCTTACTTAATTTTGTATGAAGTGGCTTTTATTGAGTATACAATGCTACACCAAGACTTCCTTTACACCATAGTTGTAGAATTCCTTAAACACGTGAGCAATTTCTCAAGTAGACGTATGTTTTAGATATCTTTCCTTAAATAAATTTCTTAAACACATATGAGTAATTTCTTGAGAAAACATGTGTGTTTAGTTGTCTTTATACCTTTTATAATCCTCCTAGACATGTGTTTCCATTAGTAGATATTAGTGTATAAATCAATTTAATCAAATTAAGAAGAACTCATACCATTCACCATGAACGATGTAACATTAATAATTGTAACACCTCGGTTTTGACCTTGTTTGCATTAAATGTATATGATGTATATATTGTAATTAATCATGGTGTGGAGCTAAAGGAAAAATCCCCACCGTCGATTTAGCGTTTTATGTTTTGGCGATTCAAAATCTTTGCCGATGGTATTTTTTGCTAGTTGGCACATTATAATTTTGGACATCATGTAAATATGCAATTTAAAAACCCACAACCAGCTATGTCAATGCAACAAATAATGAGATGGGTACATGATTTCCTAAGGATAAGGGGGGGGGGAGGTACTCAAACCTTTGGGACAATGGGGAAAATCCAAATGTCAAAGGGAGAACCCATCAAAACTGTCAACTACCTTTCTTGTCTTATTCACCCAATCATTTACTACTGGCAGAAATTGGTTGAGTTGGTTATTGCATGGGATGGGCAAGGTATGGCAGCCCAAATTCCAATTGGACAATCCATCAGTTTTTTGGGAAACGCATTTTGACTCCTTGGGCAAGTAAAAAACCAAAAAAATGTCTGCCCATTCCAACATGTTTTCATGTTTTCATGTTTTCCTCACCATTTTCCTTCATGTTGGGCTCTTGGAGGTAGCTGGAACTTCCTATGTCTATATTCATTCATGTTTTTGGTTGTTTACCTCATTTTCCTCAGGCTAGGAAATTTTTTTTGTAATTATCAGTGGTTGGGTTTCCTCCCCCGCAATTTTCCTGCATTTTCCCATTGTTTTCCAAGCTGGAAATCATTTTTTTTTAATGCCAGCAAGTGGGAGAAGAGACCCACGATTTTTGGGTGTTGTTGAGTCCATTTTGGCCACATTAGAGCCATAAACATCTTTGGAAATCGAATTGTTGCTAAAGGGTTGTTTATACCCATCTTGGTAATTTGTTTTGTTGTCGAAACTATTTTTCCTCAACCCAGAATTTTATATTCTGCTGTGTGTGCATATTTTGCTTTGATCTGAACTAGTTGGGAGTGGAGTTGGGTCTAAACGAGCTTGGTAAACCTAGTTTATAAAGGAACCTCACAGATAGATCTAGAGGGATTGGTTTTCTTCTTTGCACATCCTGAATAGCACTGGGATGGAAGGCATAATCTAAGGGACTGTGTAGCAGAGAAGAGGATTCTTCCTTGTGTTGGGCATGTAGATGTTTTGAATTCAAGCCAGATCTAGTGCAGGTGTCCAGAGCTCTATGATTGATCTCACTATCTTAGTAATTTAGCCTTCCACCTCCCTAGCATCCTGATAAACCCAACTATGTTTGGCTTGGATAAATTTTGATAGACCTTCAGCTATGTGTGAGTTTGTTAGTGTTCCCCTATTTCTTGTGGGAATCATTCCCAGCTTGGGGGTGGCAATGTTGCTGAGATATTGATGAGCACACTGGCCTATGGTTGGGTGTAACATTTCAGCGACGTAACTGGTTGCGGGACAAGCTTCTTTCAAGATAAGTATTCTTGTCTATTTTATCTCTGCAATTGTATTTGTTTCTTAATGAAAAATGATGAACATGTCTAATGGGTTGAATGGATGAATTTCTTATGATGTATAATTGCAATTGTTATGCATCTATGTATGTTTTATTTCAATGCATTTTTATTTTACGTTCATGGGGCTAGATTGATCGGATTAGCAACACTGTGGTCGCGTTCTCTCTTTGGTGGATGGGAGGGGATGTGACAATAATATATAACATCAAATCCACATCATTAATGTAAAAATGGATCAACACACTGTCATATACACCAAATGAAAGTCACGTATTTGTATTGGAAATAGGTCCAATTATACACTTTTATACAAAATAGAACATCATTCCCAATACATATAATGGATACTCATACCCAAAAATGGAATAAGGGAACCTCATGGCCTAGACAGAAATAATATCATGCCCAAAATACCACATCATGCCTAATGTACCTAGTGGGTGTCTCAATCACCCTAGCCACCCTCATGCCCAAAATACCACATCATGCCTAATGTACCTAGTGGGTGTCTCAATCACCCTAGCCACCCTCAGCACCCCCAGGATTATCTACAAAATCGATTTTCCTCCTCTTTGAGATGGAGGAAGCTTGATTCTTCCTGCATCTGGGTGTAGGTTATCTCTCTCAGTTCTAAAAGGAAACTAATAACATATCAGTTTTTTTTCCATTATTCTATCAATTAGTACACTTAAAAAATACAATTAGAATTCGAATCTTGAATACTCACCTAAGACAAGAAAGCATATCATAATGTATCTCCTATCCTCCTCAATCCAAACCTTTCAGCAATGCCTCCCTGCAACAATTACAAAAAACAATCAATACATAAAAAATCAAATATGTGTTATTTTATGAATTTCACTCATTCTTTATAATATTTTAATGAACTTTTAAATATCACCATGAAGATCTAAGGCATTACGGAATATTGTCTTTCTTGGCCAGTAAGTGGAGCACTAGGTTGGACTAATATCTCCAAGGAAATGGTGGGAGAGGGATCTAATGTAGGAACATGGGAGGGGGATAATGTAGGTGTAATGGATGGAGTCGATGTGGGTGTAGAGGATGGAGTTGCAATGGTGGGTGGATGCAATCAGGGGGGGTTGTGATGGAGGATTGGTAAATGTTGGAAAAGTGGGGGAACTACAAGAGGGGATATTGGGTGTGGGTGGTGATATAGCCCCATTGGATGTACAAGGGATGGCATCACCCGAGGGGGGGAATGAGTATACCAATCACGGGGGTAGGGTTCCCAGTCACATGGATTGACATGAACTATGGAAAAAATGGACTAGGTGGAAGATAAGGAGGATATGTAGGTATGGTGATGGGATGGTGGAATATGGAACCTACACAAGCATATGTAGTAGGTTTGATTAGTAGAAAAACATGTAAATTAACCATACAAAGATAATGAATTTCATATCAAATATATAATTAATTTTACACATGTTACCTAAGGGAGGGGTGATATGCTTAACCTAGGTGGAGACCTATATAATTAATGTCACATGTGTTACCTAAGTGAGGGGTGATATACTTAGCCCAGGTGGAGACATGTGCTCTATCTCTTCAGTAAGTACTTACGGAAACACAACAACATTAAGACTTGTTTTTCATAAATAACTTTGACAGTTGCAACTAAATCATTTTTTAAATCCTACAATCATACACTCATTTAAATACATGTATGTGAGGTGCTACATTATCCTCTGTTGTTGCCATGGGAAAAATCAAGTTTAGGAGAACTAATGTCACCACACCTTGATGCAAGTATTTCATCTCATAACAACTGTACATGTCCAAAAACATAAATTACATATAAATACTTTAAGCCATGTTTAACTAATTGTTAAATGTACAAGCAATATATACTCAATGATTTTCCACCATTTACAAATCATACAAACCTAAAAAAATGATATATTCATGCAAGATCCTTCGTTGAGCCATGGAAAGTATGCCTTATTTGAGTGCATTGATGGGGTAATTCTCAACTCAAAAGAATCCTTTGTTTAACTGGCTATCATGGAAGGTCCATGATTAGTGGGGCCTAAAGGACTTGCACCTAAGGGTCCTTCATACTTATCTAGTGGGTCATGTATGGATGATTCCACAAATGAATTATGTTGTAATACACTATATGTAAGCTGTGATAAGATAGTGGCAGTGTCAGGTAGGCGATCTAGTAACTAAGGTGTCTGTGGGGGGGGTTAGGCATACACCCAAGAGCAAATGGCCCTTTCATTGGATTATGTCTAGCGGTTGGTTGATTCTAGGTAGATGCAAGACCAATTCCCTAAAACTCATTAATGTCAAAATAGCTCACATGGAGACCCAACATGAACTCAACATATAGTTTTCAAAGAAAATATAGTGGGACTTCCCTATTGTTACAAGGAGGTTTGTCGAAAACTATAAACCATCGACTCATCCATATTTGTTTCCATGGATCGTATGTGCACCAATCCATGTAAGGCTGACTCTTGTGTGGATCAGGGGGTTGAATGGTCCCGAGGTCAATGAAAAGACTAAAAATAGTTTGTTTTGAAATGTTCAAATAGTTTATTTGTTATTTATTGAGAGCATTGGAATAGACTACGTCTCATCCTGGCCCTATATTCAATTATGCTCAACAATTGACCGTCGGCATTATTAACAAAGCAAATGATGTAATTAAGGGATGTGACTAAGGATAGTTTTGATGGTTCCCTAAGGATAGTTTTGATGGTTCCCTTGTGGTTCTAAGCTCTTGAACCAAGCTTCATAATTGGTTTAAATGTTAGTTAATCTAGTTGGTTTCTATGCTTGGGTTCTCCCCATGATTAATGTTTACTTATGGATTTGGTTCGAGTTTTTTTGTGCTTGGTGGTTTTGTTTCTGATTTTTCTACCATTGTGATGGAGGAAAGACAATCTGCATGTAAAAATAGGGTTTTTTTTAATTTAGATTCATTTACAATTGAGTTTTTTTACTAAATCACCAAACAATCAAAGAAATATCACAAAATGTGAAAAAAAATACTTGGAGGGATGGGTGGATGGTTGTTTGTTGGTGAAGCTACATACGATGTGTGTTGTCATCGCGGAAGTCATTGATGCCATTGAAAGGGGAGAGAATGGTGAGAAAATAGGTTGTGGCCATTTTTTCAGTAAACAGATAAACATGCATATATTATTAATGTATGCACGATGTAGGAACAAGTGTGCATTCTTTTTATCCACCTAATTGCTTACATAAAGGTTTGACAATTTCCAAACCAAAAACTTGTACACATTTTAATTTACAAATATACATTATTAAATTTTAACACGCATACACTCTCATTGCAATAAAAATGATTACCATCTTCATTCTTAGACCCTCAAATCTTAAGATTCATTCTTAGCTTACAAGCAACCTAGTCATAATGACCATATCCTACTTAACTGTAAATGATATTCTTTTTTCAGATGAAAAAATCCTGACCTTGATATTCATAGTGAATCAAAGGGCATCAAATGAGCCTCCCAAAATGGGCAATTACAAGAGTTACAGCAGTATGTAAACACAACGAATTTCTATTTTCCCATGAATAACGAATTTCTATTTACCTGTGATTCATCTTGCCAGAATATTTTTGTTGTGCTCCCCGATACGTGTAGAAGCCTTAAATTCTTCATTAGAATCCAAGAAAGTAGAGAAGAGTTGGGATGTTTGTTCAAGCAAATCCATATGAGATTCAGGGACTTCGTCGTCATTATACTATGTTCCAAGAGAGAAGCTTCAGTATCAAAAAGTTGCAACCTCCTCGTTTGAATACCGTCAAATGCATCGTCTTCATGATAATAAACAAGCACCATTCTATTTCCCCACATGGTAATTATGTATCCAATCATCAATACTTACAGAGGATTGCTGCAATAAATCATCAATAATGATGATTTATGTACAAACTCAAATTCGATGGGCGAAGAGCTCTCAACAACATCTCTTATTTGAATTTCATAGTTTGTCATACATATTTGTAAATTGTTTCAATTGTCTACTTCCACATTTTCTATGGGACACTTGGCGATCATGCATATCATCTGAAACAAAACTATGTAGGTCCACCAGACACTCTGTTTGTACATCTAAAAACCCAAACTCCGTGAGCCGGAAAGACATTGAACTGGAAAGAACGTGGGTGATTTGAAGGTTGGTTGGGATTTAAAAAATCAACAGGCCAGGCCATCACCATGGTTTTGAAAAACTTTGTATCTAGCAATGAGCTCTATTAATGGAGCTAACCAAAGTTGTAGAACTTGAAAAAGAAAGAAAAAACTTATGCAAATCTGAAGGTTGAAGAAAGGTTTATGGGATTCTAATGAGCGGTCATATATATATATATATATATATATATATATATATATAATTTATTTTGCAAATAAATGTAACAATAAGAAAATGACTTTATATTCGTTGGATTGAAATTTTTGGTTTCATATATCAAAGCTTATGACTTAAAGGGCCTCCACATTCCATCGTGATGGTTTTGGGATCCGCAAGGAGCGAAGGGCACCATGCCTTTTCCTTTATGTGTAGTGAAGAGAAAAGGTAAAAAGAAATTCAATGGAATTATTACGTCTATCAAAACTTGTGCCCCCTAAGCTACAATATGTGCACAAAAGGGGGTGGGATTTTTCATCCATTACGTCATGAAAATTAAGCAACAAGCTACTAATGGACATCCTGACTATATACTATCGATATTCAATACGAAGATTGACTTGGATTATTAAAAGCTTCAAACAAAATATTTTCTTCACCTGTTAACCTTATTTGGTCATTCAATGATCTTCAATACATGAGATTATAAGAGGATCCACGTGAATGGTTGACACGAAAAATGGTGTCACCTATGCAAATTATGATATGCAGAAATTTTGATGTCTCACATAGTTCAAGTTTCAATTTCAAAGGTATAGTCTCTCCACATCTAGGTCAGGTTTAAGTTTCAAAGGTATAGTTCCTCCATGTCCAGGAGTTTCGAGGTTCTCTAAAGCTACCTAAAACTTGGAAAAATTCTATAACTATGCCCCTTGGATTTTTGGACTTTTTCGCTTTGTATGATTCCATTGGCATTCAAAGGATTGAGGCGAAAACATTGACTTATTCAGGGAATGTTTTCAAATCTAAAAACTTTATGTACAGAGCGTTTTGCAGGAAACTTATTTTCACCCATGTGGCGATTTAGAAGTTTGATGTAACTTATTTTTATTTATTTTCCTAGACTTTCTTTCATCACATAAACTGATATTATCTACACACAACTTTCTCTCATTTTTAAAACATATTGAAGTTCTCTTTGATGTTTCATTTTACCCTCTTTAGAAATATACTAATTTATATATATAATTTCAATTTAATCACAAAATTCTTAATATTATTGATTCAGATAAACTATTTTTAGTTTACATAATATATAAATTACCTCTATTTTATATAATATATAAACTATCATTTTATTGCTAATTCCAAAATTTTATAATCATTGTTTTAACATTACAATATTAAAAGAATCTAATAACTTTCCAGTATATATAATATATACACTCATAATTATTTCCAGTATATATACTCATAGAATATAATAACTTTTTAATCACCTCTTTTATATATATATATATATATCTTTTTCTTTTGCAATTAGTGTTTTAACATTACTATTAATAACCATTATTGATAATATTTTCATGATAATATGATAACATATATATATTATTAACTTTGTGAGATAGTTCATTTGGTTAAAGTTTTTGGAACTAAACTATTTTGAAGTCAAAGTTGGCAGTTTAATATTTTGGTTCTTTGGAGGATTCCAAAATAACTTAACAAAACTATTTGAAAATTATTTTATTGAATAATTTGAGAATTTAATTAATAAAAAATAAAAGATAAATAAAAATAAAATAAAAATTTATGTATAAATTTTGGTTGCTTAATTTTTGGACTTAAGATAAAATGATCATTTTAATAAAAACAATTTAAAAAAATAACTATAAAAAAATTATTAAATTTATTTTAATGTATTTAATCATACCACAAACAAATTTGTATTGGAAACCGCTGAATGCCATGAATCCATCCGGTGGGTAAGAAATAACAACCTCTTAGGCCTGCTACCTCTTCTGAAAGAAACACCTATCCAGTACTTTTTAGCTGGTAAGAAATAGTGGGTTCGGTTTGAACTAGGTGTAGATTATTGAAGGAAAGAATTTTATCATAAGGCATGGTGGAAGATTAAGATAGAATATGACGATTGTAATTTTTTTCATTTTCGTCTATAGGATTTTTATGAAGTATATTTTATTTATTTAAAAAATAAATCAAGGTTGGGATAATTTCGTATATCTTCAAAATTTTATATTATTTTGTCATTAATACATTCACGCCATAAAATACAAGCAAGTTACATTTATACGTTTAAATTAAAGTTTTCAAAATTTAAAAGTTTATCTATCAATGATGGTAAATGAACAATAATACTTAGTTTTAAATTTTGAATCATTTATATTATTAAAAGTAATTATTAAGCATATGCACACAATTATTCTTATTATGGCAAGTGGACAATTAGACTATATGTACATATTGCAATTAGGCCATGTAAAATAGAAAAGCCATCTTATCATGTTTAAGTATCTTATCATGAAATTGTAGTTGTTTGCCTACCAACAATGTAGGATATACCATAGTAGCATAATTCCGTTGTATTGGCCTTTTGTGTACAGAAATTTTGAACAAATTTGAATTTGTCGAATATTCGATCTATGTGTAATATAAACACTAATTTTGAAAAGCCATATTTTAATTATTAAAACACTATAAAATAAATACTTTCAATTTCATACTTTGTAATTCAATTATAGGAATAAAAATAGGCCAAAAAAAATAAATATGCAAATATAATAGCAACACTAGATTTATTGGTTACCAAATCCATGTGCCCAAAACCACTTACATCCTTGCTCATTCAAAGTCAAAGTTAACCCTAACACAATTTAAACATTACTTAATTAATTTCAATGTAAATAGTAGAAAATATTATGTACTCTTTTCTTATAATAATTAATAACTATGAATAACTAAGAATTTTCTCTCCTATATTATGGGATATTATGGGCATTATCTTTTTGTTTTTTGAAGAGTAATTTTAGTTATAAAAATATGTTTAAAATTTTGATTTTTTTTTAAGTTTAAAATTTAATGGTTGATATTTAATATTTCATTAAAAATATTGTATTTTTTTTTCATAGAAAAAAATAGTAAATTTCTTTACATTCCTCAAATGGATAAAAAATAATCCATTATCCACAAAAGTATTACAAAGTACAGAATCTAAATGTTTACATAAGATCACATGATCATATATCCAATTCTCAAAGATATGCATAATGCACAAGGTCAAGGAAAAACATATAATGGAAAAAAATCACCCTCATATGTTCAATAAGGCTCCATAGTATCTTCTATGAGAAAATGTTCCATAGTATCTCAAAATCTATCATACTCAAAAGAGCATAACTAAACATCTAAACAGCATACGGAAGCTGCATTATCATCAAATATTTATCCATCATTCCTAAAATTACCAAAGTACAGATCAGAAAATCTGATAAGTTTCAAAAGAGGTATCTTCTCTAACTTCTTTGATGTGCTAATAACCCTCGCTAATCCTCACTCCATCCTTTGCTAAGGAATCAACTAAACTATTCCTTTCATGGTATATATGCTGAAATTGTACCAACTCAAAACAGTCCGAAAGTCTGTGGACTTCCTGGAGAATTAAAGATAATTCTAAATTGTGCATTCTGAAATTACCCTTGGCCCAGTTAATAGCTAACAGAGAGTCACCAAAAATATGTATTTTAGCATAATCCTTCATCCTGGCCAGAGTGAGAAGTAGCTTTAAAGCACAAAGTTCAGCAATGTTGTTAGTACCAGCCCCTAAACCAGCTTTAAAGGAGAAGGAAAGTTTATCTGAAAAATAAAGTATACCTACATCTCCACAGACGGATGCATCCTCTGCTGCTGATCCATAAAAAAAGCCCCAAGGATAAGATTTATCAATAGATTCTGCAAAAATAGGTCTTATTTTCAGAACAGAGTCCCCTTGTGGGAAAGATATCAGCATACCCAAACTGAAAGAGCATACCTGTGAAGGCTTTAAAGATTTGTTATCAAAACAGCTTTGGTTACGTGCCTTCCAAATAAACCACAGAACAATGATAGGCAACGACCTAATATGCTGAACTTGCTTATTAAGGCACCAATTCTTTAAGCAATCAGTCACAGATACCCCATACCAGAGATTCCTGAAGTTTAACTTATCTTCTATATCAAGCCAAACACTCTTAGTAAATGGACAGTCCACCCCAATATAAAAAATTTGATTCATCCTCCAGTTTGCACAAGTAACATCTTCCAGGTCCTTCAAAACCTCTTCTAACTAAGACATCCCAGGTAAGAGCCTTATCAGAAAAGAGAAACCAGCAGAAAAGTTTTGATTTTAAAGGGCACTTAAGTTTCCACAAAAATTTCCACCACCAGGAAAGATCCACACCAAACCTATCTTGTAGAAAATGCACATAGCCTTCTTTAGGAGAATATTTACCATTTTTAGACAGATTCCAAACAAGTGTATCCTCACAATTAGTAAGTCTAACATGACTAGACTTAAGGATAGCTAGAAAATCATTCTAGCATAAAATATATTGTGTATCAGAAAGTCCAAGAGAGTTTGCAAAAAACCAGCCTTGTTCACACAGGAGAGTCATACTGGAACATCCAATATCTTTTAAAAAGAAAATACCATCAGAATGCAATTTATCAAGCAAGTAAGTAGGTAAAAGATGACACCATTTACAACCTACCCAAGGATCAATACCAATCCTCAGATTAGCACCAATTCCAACCTTCTAGACAAGATTATTACCAATGAGATCAAAGGACCATAAAACTGCTTTCCAACATATTGAAATCTTCTTTTTCTTCTTAACAGGCTCCCGTATCCAATCCAAAATGGTTAGTGGATAAATATATTTTTGGACAGCAATATGAACCCATAGACCCGAGCCTGCTATAATGTTCCAAACACTCTTGGTTGCAAGGGCTTTGGAAAAAACTGACAAAATTTTAAGACCCCATCCACCCAAAAATTTAGGACATGTCAAAGTTTTCCAGGAAGACCAAGTGAATCCTTATGTCCTGACCACAAAAATATGAAACATAACTTCCTGATTTTCTCAATGATCCCCACAGGGATCCAGAAATGCATCCAATAGATAGGAATAGCTTCAAGGACTAATTTAACCAAAGTGAGCTTACCTCCCTTGGTTCACCATCGAAAGCTCCAATTCAGGATCCTTTTTTCCACTTTTGCAATAAGCCAGTCCCAATCCTTTAACCTGTAACTGCATGGTTTAAGAAAGAAACCAAGATACTTCAAACCTTTCTCAATATCCAACACAGGAGAGGAGAAAATATTCTGTAAAGAGATGATCTCAGACTCATCCAAACCAGAATGATAAAGTGCAGATTTATTTTCATTAATCTGCATTCCAAAGGATTTACAATAAATCAATAAAATCTCATACAGAGAGGATAAAGATTGTTCTAAACCATCAGAGACCATGATGACATCATCCACAAAGAGTACATGAGTTAAGCAAATATTGTTTCCAAAAGATATACCACAATAAATCCCCTCATCTTTTGCAGAATAAAGAGCTCTACTCAAACCTTCAGCAATAATCAGAAAAAGTAAAGGTGCCATAGGAAAACCCTGTCTTCACTCCCTTCTTGCTTTAAAAAAAGTTGAAGCAGCTTCATTAATAAGAACAACAAAAGAAAAGGAAGTTAAACTGCTCATAACCCAAGAAATGAATAATCCAGAGAAGCCCATTTTGGATAGAATAACCCTCAAATAAGTCCAACTAACTCTATCATAGGCTTTTGACAAGTCAATTTTAAGAGCCACAGATTTTAACGGTTTACCATGAATGGTATGTAAACCCTCCTGTATGACTCCCACCGCATCATGTATCTATCTACCAGGTAAAAATCCAAACTGTTCACAGGAAATATAATGACCCAACACTTTCCTGATACGAGTGGAAATAATTTTCCCAATGATTTTATAGCAGAAATTACATAAAGAAATAGGCCTGAAGTCCTCAAAAGATGAGGGAAGATCAACCTTGGGAATCAGTACAAGGAAAGTGGTATTAAAGACAGCGGGAATTTTGCCTAATTTTATGGAATCTTCAATCACACGAAGTAAATACGGACCCAAAACATCAAAAAGAGCCCAATAAAACTCTACAGGTAGTCCATCTGAGCCAGGACTCTTATCATTCTTACTCATAGTAAGAATGGATTTGATTTCCTGCAGAGTTACAGGCTTAATAAGTTCTTCATTCTCTTCCACTGATATGTCGGTGGGAAAGTACCCAGCACTTTTGACAATTTTAGGAAAATGGAGATTTCTCTCCTCCTAAAATAAAGTCTCAAAATGTTTAACCCTAGCCTCTGCAATATCCTCAAAACCTTCCATAATATTTCCATCATCATCAGCTATTTTCCATATAGAATTAATAAATTTCCTATTATCAACATACTTATGGAAAAAGGGAGTATTTTCATCTCCACAAAGAAGCCATAGAGCACGACTCTTCAATCGGGCCTCCTTTTCACGGTCTAGTAATATTTTCCTTTTACAGGATTCCAAGTCAACCAGGGATGTTTTATCAGCCTCTGATGCAAACCCAAGACCCAACTTATGAAGATCGGCCAATAAAAATTCAATGTCCACAAGATCCTTATCGTCCTGTAATTTCTTCACAACCGACCAAGAAATAGAAACCTCTTTGATTTTCTTGAGATTTGTGGAAAAATGAGTAGCAAGAGATATCTCAAGGTTATCAGAATAACCAATCCAGGTAGTATTTAAAAGAGAAACAAAATCTTCATCTTCCAACCAGGAGGCGTTAAATTTAAAAGGGCTGCGAGGTCTTGAATCTTTAGCCATGACTTGCATAAAGACAGGATTATGATCTAAATCCCCTCCACTTCCAATCCATTGGATGAGATGCAAATCATAGTCCAGAAAGTTAGAAGACAGAAGGATCCTATCCAATCTCTTACAGATATTCTCACCCCCAACTCTTCGATTGTTCCAGGTAGGAAGGATTCTTGCTGGAGCAATATCCACTAGTGAAGCAACTTCCATCTACCTGATAAAGAAATCAGATAGATTATCTGCTCTTTCTTTATCCCCCCAAATCTCAGATAAACCAACAGAAAAGTTAAGATCACCCCCTAAGATCAAATTAGAACTCAACAAACCCTCCATTTTGAACAAATTAATCCAAAAGAGTTCCCTGTCAGCATAAGTTCCATATAGATTAAGACATACAATAGGCAGATTAAGCTCAACAAACTACAACATAGCACAAATACCCGATCCAAAAGCCCAGGCATTAATCAAAAGAAAAAAACACAATCGCCATCCAAGAAGTAATCCCCTAGATTTGCCTTTAGCATCCACAGAAAGAAACTTCCAGCCATAAATCAAAGACTCCATCTCAAAAACTAACTATTCACCCCCACCCATAGTTTCTTGTAAATAAACAACATCAACTCAATGATCCACAATCAGCCTATGGCCGCTAGTTTTTTGGGCAAACTAGTCAACCCTCTGCAATTAAAGGTCATAGTAATCATAAGCAAACACCCACATGGGTATGCACAACTCTAAGTGCCCCAGATACAGACAAGTCATCGGCAGACCTCACCTGAAGGTCCCCTCTAGGATCAATACAAGGAATAAAATTTCCTGACAAATCATCATCAAAACCCCTTACAGACATTTTGGTCTTAGGACAAGATCTTAAAAAATAACCTTCAAATGTTTTAGAACTTTTGACAGGGGAAATGAACCCTAAATTCCCCAAATGATCCCCAACACTTCTTGAATCTCCCAAAAACCCATGGCCAGAGATAAGAAGGCTATCAAAAAGTAAACTAGGGTTATCAAAAGCAGAGAGATAGAGAGGTTTCAAAGAATCCAGAACCTAAACCTCATCCGAAGCCAAATCAACACCCGAAATATCACCCACCAAAACCTCTTCCGGGGCAGATATAACAGGTAACTTATCATTCAAATTCTGCCAGATCGAATTAGGGTTTGGAGCATCATCAGGTTTTCCAGTAGTACTAAAAGAAAAAGAACAGCCACATGACAAATGTCCCAAGTCATGGCACCAAATACATCGAATAGGAGTAAGATGATTATCGGAAGGTAAAGAATTATCAGAACCAGATAAGAGAGGTTTCAATAAATCCATAAACTGAGCATCATCTGATGCCAAATCACCACCCGATAGTTCACCCACCAATCTCTCATCCGATATAGTGATAACAGGTCCAGAATCATCAATGGGGTTCTTCGCCTTCCAGAAATATTTGGGGATTGGAGCATCAATAGGTTTTCCAGCTTTACTTAAAGGTAAAGAACATTCATGTAATAAATGGTCGTAGACATGACAGCGGTTACAACGGAAAGGAATGCCCAGATAGTCTAATGGCTGAGAAAACTCAAAACCCCCTTCTTTATCAAAATGTCCTCAGCTAAACCATTTCTAAGGTCTAATAAAACCAACATTTTCCCCAAACATCAAACACCCGTATCAAGAAAGGAAAGATCAGCCTCCAAAAAGGTACCTAAAGTATTACCAATCAACTTGAAGAACTCAGCAGACCAAAATTTGAAAGGCATCTTCAGTAACTTAACCCATATGGGAAGTAAATCATACCTTTCCACTCACGGATCGAATAGAGGCATCCACCTCTTCAGCAGCAGACCTGAATTATGCCACCTCCAAATACCAGCAAGTATGGTGACCGCATCTGTTTCCAGGTGAAACTTAAAGGCAATCCACCCGTGGGGCAGAAGGAAGACATCCGGACATGAACTAATACGGTCGGTCCAAACACCAGCGACCCAAATTTTAACACCTTCAGTGCTAATTTTTTGTCCAGCAAATCTGCCCACCAGGGTAGTAGCATTTGTCAAAATAATTTCATTCAAGCTAATATCCTCGCCGACAACCATAATCGTTGGTTTCCCTTTCCTAATAACTTTGCTAGGTCGTTTCAAGCATTTGACAACCACCGAGGAATCTGAATCTTGTACAGGAAGCAACAAAGGAGAGACTCCCTTCAACCCCGAAACTAAGTTCTACTCAGAAGAAATGGCACATCCACAACAGACTTCAAAAAACCTTCAGAACCACTACCCATCACTAAAGTCATAGACTCAAAACAAGGGGGCACCAGAATATCAGGTCCCTGACTAGCAGGCCCATCAACCACAGGTAATGTGAAACTCTGATTCAAAGGTTCAACGCCATGCGCCTCTGCAAACCCTCCTACTCCAACAACCTCATTAAGCGCTAATGCACGACTAACAATCGACAACAAGTCAATAAACTCATCACGTTTACCCCGAGGCGTAATTACTTCTGCGCGTCCGGAAGGCGGAGTGCGTGCCAGATGTTTCAAGGCTCTGAACGTCATTAAAGGAGATCCAGGGGACGTGTCGTCGAAAGATCCAGCCAAATGTAAATCCAATAAAGAAAAGGATCACAAAGGGTACGATCCTGACTCAGATATAAGCCAAAGCAACCAAAAAGAATGAAAAAGTAAATGAAGGATTACGTTCAGGACTACATAATCAAGGTCGACTTAAATCACAGAATAAATGGGACCCTAAAACCCACAAAATCCACCCCTCAAACGTCANTCTCATTAGATTTTTTTATTCATACTAGACTTTTGCTAACTAATTTGTCACTCATATTTAGACCAAACAATGCAAATTAAAACTATAATATATCAATGAATAGTGTTTACTCTTCTATAAAATCTATTAAATAAAACTTTATCTTATAGTATAATAAACCTTACGAACCCATGTTTAACTACAATCTATTAAATAAAACTTTATCTTATAATATAAAATCCTTGCGAGCCCATGTTTAACTATATTTCAAATGCATCGTGATCGTTTCTTTTATTTTATCTTTAAAGCCTCACATTAAAATAAATTTTATGATTTTAAAATAAAGAAAAATAAGCATAATCACATGTTTACCTTAATGGAAAAGAAAAATAAGTGCATTTTATATTTATTAAGTTATAAATCTTTTACATACATTTTGCATTTATTTAATTATTATTTTTTCTTTAAAACTAGTTTAAACATTTATAATTTTTTTCCAAAATCATAATCAATATTTCAATTAAATAATATTTACATAAATTTAAAATTTAGTTTTACATAAATTTAAAATTTAATTATTATTATTTATATATTGTGATTAATTTGTATATGATAACACGATGCCTTGTTTTCTTGCTCATAGTGCATGAAGAATGAATTGGAGATGATAATCCTATGTCACACCCCAAAAAAACGCATCATATCAAATGGGTCGGTGATTGTGATAATTATAAAAATGTTGAAAATAAACTTTATTTAAAGGAAAATGTAAACAATCTATATTGTTAAAAAAAAATTATTCCATTCTCAATTGTGTACATCCTCATTTATTTTTCTTAAATTTGATCCATCACTTTTCTAAAAAGAAACATATAATATCAAATGTTAATTTGTTATGAGGTTTGATTTTCAATTTTCCACTTACTTCTTAATATGGAAATTTGAAGGTATATTAAATAAGTGATTGCTAAAAATAAAATTAATATAATTTTATTTTATTGAACCATTTTTAGATTAAAAAATAGAAGATATATTAAATAAGTGATTACTAAAAATAAAATTATTATAATTTTATTTTATTGAACTATTTCTACATCTAAAAAGAAATTAGATGAAAAAAAAATTCAAAACTAAGAGACATAATTCATAATGGCACAGGACATTGCCACCTCGTGGCTCTTGTTTTTTAATATTATATTGTTTTTGTTTTTTTCTTTTTATAATAAGTATATATATAATATGTTGATAGCCTTATATCTAAGTGTTAAATATAAATATATAATATTAAGTGATATTAAAAAGGAAATAAAAGTGAAGGAAGGTTTTTTTTATTCCTTTAAATTGGAGGTTATTGGGGTTTTCTTACAAAGGGAGCACCAGGGGAGAACTTATAAATTTCTAGATATAGACGTGATGAGAAGAATGGTGGACAAGCATAAATGGCCAATCAATGGAGGACACAAACTTGGTGATTTTCATTATCAAGATTTAAAATTCTCTAGCTTACTGAAACTTTGACTAATAGCCGAAAGGGTCAAACATGCTTGGATTTTATCAAACAAAGTATGTACAGAGTCAGTGCGACGAGGCAAATGGAATGATATAAAAATTATGTCACAACGATGTGCATGAAAAAGGATGACCAATCTCCCAGAATTGACTCCACCACGACATAATGACGCATGAGACACAACTATGCAAGTTCATCAAAAGGGTCAAATGGATTCGAAAATGGTGAAACAAGGCATGGCCATGACCAATGCATGTCCAATTCCATTGTCATTTCCACGGTCTTTACAAGTCCATGAATCATGCATGTACCCTCCAACACACACACACACACACACACACACACACACACACACACACACACACACACACACACACATATATGGGTTGGTGCGAGCTAATGTTGTTCACTTATGACGCGTTCGTTGCAATGGACTTCTGGAAAAACAAAAATATGAACGTAAAAAATGCACTATTAGAGGTACCTACACAACTTTTTGGAATATGGCGTAATAATATGAAACGTGGACAATCGGATTACCTTCCGGAATATATAACTTTTATTTATGGAAACTAAGTATAAATCCCAAAAAACGAGGTTCTTCTAAGGTTGGTATGTTATTTTTTCCCAAAAAATAATGAATATGTTTGTGTTGGTCCACTCTTTTGGATACAAATGGTGGAATTTTGTGAAAAAATTTATATAGAGTTGTAGATTACATGTGTGTCTAGTGCAGTGTTATTTTTCCATATTTATTTATGTTATTTTTTTTTTAAATTAAGGAAGTCAATGATGCCCTAAAATGACAAGGTCGAGCGTTGGTCCATGACATCTTGGTCTTAACATAGTCAATGAATGATATATTTTTTTTAGGATGTAGGTCTTTGTGTCTTCTTGTGCGGGTTCTTTTCTATTTTCTAAATAGGTGAGCAAATCAAAAGTTATAGCCGAAGCAAATGGCCTACCTTTTGTGTTATATTAACGTTAGTCCATTTAAAATTAAATAAAAAATAGAAAAAGATAATAGATTTAAATAAAAATTACATATTCATAATCTACAGACAGAGTTACACAAGTGTGTGAATTTTCATTAGGAGTAGACAAGCGTTGCATATGCAAAATCATGCATGAAATAGGAGAAGTGCTACAAAACATGTTTTCTGTCATAAGACAATCCAAACCACTTGGTTTAGCAACCCGAACCTAAAACCAAAGCAGCCAAGTCATCCACCACGTAGGTTGGAAAAAAGGTGCCCACCAAAATTCTAAATTTAAATCATGTGTGCGCATAGTTTAAAAACTAACCCGCATGCACTAGAAGCATGATCGCGCTTCTAAGTGCATACATGCTAAACACGCATGCACGCATAGGTTAAGTTGAAACTTTGCTTTGATTTTATTTTCCAGCATTTGCAATGGAATGATGATGATGAGGAGGAGGATGACGATGACAATGATGAGGATGAGGGTGATGACTATGATGATGATGATGAGGATGATGAGGAGGAGGAGGAGGAGGAGGATGGTGATGACGATGATGATGAACAATGATGATGATCATGATCATGATCACGATGACTATGACTATGATGACAATGATAATGATGATGATGATGATGATAATGATGATGATGATGATGATGATGACCATGTTGATGATGACCATGATGATGATGATGATCACGAATATATGACTATGATGACGATGATTATGACGATGATTATGATGAGGAGGATGATGATGACTATGATGGTGATGATAATGATGATGATGATGATGATGACGATGATGACAATGACGATGATGATGAACAATGATGGTGATGGTGATGATGATGGTAAGGATGATGATGAGGATTATGATGAGGATGATGACTATGATGATGATGATGATGATGATGACGATGATGACAATGATGGTGATGATTGTGATGATGAGGATGAGGATGATGATGATGACGACGATTATGAGGAACAATGATGGTGATGATGATGATGATGAGGATGAGGATGATGACAACAATGATGAGGACTAATGATGATGATGATGATGATGATGATGATGATGATGATGAAGACAATGATAGGTTTAGTTGAAACTTTGCTTTAATTTTATTTTCAAGCATTTGCAATGGAATGATGATGATGAACAATGATGAACAATGGAATGATGATGATGAACAATGATGATGATGATGATGATGATGATGATGATGATGATGATGACGATGACGATGACAATGATGATTATGATCATGAATAGTATGACTATGATGACAATGATTATGATGATGATTACGATGATGAGGATGATGATGACTATGATCGTGATGATAATGATGATGATTATGATGATGACAATGATGATGATGAGGACGATGACTATGATGATGATGATGAGGATGAGGATGATGATGAGGAGGAGGAGGAGGAGGAGGAGGAGGAGGAGGATGACTATGATAAGGATGAGGATGAGGATGATGATGATGATGAGGATGATGACGGCGATGAGGATGATGATGAACAATGATGGTGACGATGATGATGAGGATGATGACAATGATGATGATGAGGATGATGACTATGATGATGAGGAGGAGGAGGAGGAGGAAGATGACAATGATGATGATGAGGATGATGACTATGATGAGGATGATGAGGATGAGGATGAGGATGAGGATGAGGATGATGATGATGATGACAACGATGACGATGACAAAGATGGTGAGGATGATGATGATGATGATAGGTTTAGTTGAAGCTTTGCTTTGATTTTATTTTCAAGCATTTTCAATGGAATGATGATGATGACCATGACGATGATGATGAACAATGAGGAGGAGGAGGAGGAGGAGGATGACAATGATGAGGATGAGGATGATGAGGATGATGACACTACTACATTTCGATCCAAAATCCGACGGTTACTTCCGACGACGCGTGGATTTATCTTTTTAAACCTACCAAAAATCACAAAGTTAAATTTTTTTTTTGTAAATGTAACCACCAGCGTCGCTTAAGCGATGGATATTCTCATAACCATCGGTTAAGCGACGGATATTCCCATAACCGTCGCATATCCGACGCTTAGGCTAAATACTTTACATCCAAGCACAATACTTTTTATCAAAGCATAGCGGTTTTTTCTTTAAGGAAAAGCTCTGATTTTAAGTAACCGTCGCATATCCGACGCTTAGTTTTAAATTGAAAATCGTATCCGTATTATTGCCGCACTTTCCACTTCACTTGCAAATGCTAAAGATATTTGAGAGTGGATTGGTGCTACTGCACATGGGCTTTTCAATTTTCCACCTGGTGTGCGTCCTGTACCAATTGAGATCCACATTCAAGGGATTGATATAGCCAACTTCGAGGCTCGAATGTAGGCAATGACCAATCCCTATACTTCGACATGATTTAGATTGAAGAGGGGCTTTGCAGCACACCGCGGGTCAGAGCTCTGCCTATTCTTCTTCTTTCTTGCTGAGGAGGGTGCAGACAGACACCGCTCGTGGGTTTTTTCTCACCATTAGGTCTCAAGAAGAGGAAGGAAAGCAATATCAGATCGGTAGGGTTTTCAAGTCCTTCAGAGAGATGGCAGGGGAGAAGCCCAAGACAGGCAACGTGTGGAATACAGCGAAGCCATTTGTCAATGGAGGAGCCTCTGGTATGCTCGCGACGTGTGTCATTCATCCCATGGACATGATCAAGGTGTTTGCTTTATGTCTTCCTGTTATGCTCAGATTTTTGGTATTTTTTTTTCTCGCTTATTTTCAAATCCGTTGGGGGAGGAGATCGAACCTTCACCCCAAGCTTCACCTTTGTATTTTTGGAAGTTCTCAGATCCAGCATAATATAATGTGGATACATAATTTTATGCGCGTCCATTGAAAAAAATGATCTTCTTGTTTTGTATTATTACATCCTCAGGCTTGTTTAAGGCCCAAATAACTGAAATGGAACATAATCTGATGAATCACTAAGTTGCAACGTCATTTTGTTTTGGGATATAAAGGCTGACCCGAGTTGGGCCAATTGTTGTAGGTGCGCATTCAGTTGGGTCAAGGTTCAGGCTATGACGTGGAAAAGAACATGCTCAGGGATGAGGGTTTTGGTGCTTTGTACATCTGTTAGCCTGCCCTTCTGTTGCTTTCTTTTCAAATATACTAGTGCCAAAGCACCTGCAATCTGTGTTCTGTTTTAAATGAATAAATATTCGAAAGCATTCTGCTTAGATAAGAATGCAACATTA